>JANUWF010001383.1:1082500-1260000 GCA_026120185.1 Voacanga thouarsii | reverse complement strand
CTTGATGAAGGCTTTGGTTTGAAAGGATTAACTTGAAGCAATTGGTTTATAATATCTTTGTGATTTTATCATTTTTATGACCTTGGTATGTTCTTTATCAATATTATGTATGTAAAAATTTATTATTTTTCTAGGGGAATTGTAGAAACCCCCCCCCTTTTTTTTTTTGCTCGAATCATTTTTCTGTAAATAATAAATATAGGTTGTTATTTGTAAAGATAGATATGAAATATGGTTAGTGGATTTGATTGTGTGCTAAGTATATTAGACGTTAATATAAGCATGATTGGGGAACCATTCGGTGTTTTGCGATGATGGTTTACCATTAAAAGCCCACGTATGATGCACAATTTCATGAAAACATTAATAAAATTGAATATGAAAATGTATTTTATATTTTAGTCTACAAAAGTGTAAGGGAAGTTTGCTTAGTTCGATGTGATATAAGCTTTGTGAACTTCATCATGTGCTAAGTATATTGGGTGTCAATATAAATATGTTTGGGCAACCATTCGGTGTTTTGCAACGATGGTTTACCATTAGAAGCTCACGTATGCTGCACAATTTTGATTGTGTGTTAAGTATATTGGTGTCAATATTATTATGATTTGGTAGTCATTTAGTATTTTGCGGCAATGGTTTACCATCAATAGCCCATGTATGATGCATAATGTCATGAAGATATTAATTACAGTGACTATGTGAACTTATGTGAATGAATTTTTTATTTTGTGAAGATATGGGAAAAGTATGAAGTTTTGAGGTTATATTGGGGTATTATTTTTCTGTGTTGTGCCATCAATGAATTGCTTGAATGAATATGTAGTATTCTATTTTTTATGAAAAACAACATTTTTTTTTCTTAACTATACAAAAAAAGTAGTAGTTGTTATTAAGCTTAGTTAATCAATTGTAAGCAAATTTGATAATTTTTAGCATGTGGGATTTTTTTGTTATTTGTAAAGATAGATATGGTATATGGTTAGTGGATTTGATTGTGTACTAAGTATAGTGGGCATCAATATGAGCATGATTGGGGAACCATTCGGTATTTTGCAACGATGATTTACTATCAGAAACACACGTATGATGCACAATTTTATTTAAATATTAATAAAATTGAAAATGTAAATGTACTTTTTATTCTAGACTAAAAAAGCATAAGGGAATTTTGCTTAGTTAGATGTGCTATAAGCTTTGTGCATTTTATTATGTGCTAAGTATATTAGGTGTTAATATAAATATGTTTGGGTAACCATTGGTGTTTTGCGACGATGGTTTACCATCAAAAGCCCACGTATGATGCACAATTTTATGAAAAAATTAATAAAATTGAATATGTAGATGTAATTTATATTTTAGTCTACAAAAGCATAAGGAAGTTTGCTAAGTTAGGTGTGCTATAAGTGATGCGTTTAGATTTGGGCATAAAAATCATACAAAAACTAAGCACATTCCCAATTAAGTTTAAATTAAAATGTTAGACCCAAATCACACATATGAGCAAGCGTACTCATCATTACTGAGCATAGGGTTCAAACAAGTGTTGATCCTCAAGGAACAAGTAAACATTAATTACCCCTCTTTCATTATTTAACCAACTCAACAAAATGAAAACCAAATAAAAAGGAAAACTAAAAAGAAAAGAAAATAAAAATATGTACATGTCAAGGATGGAGAAGTATGCAACTCAAACCATTGATTAGACAACCATGATCTTCAAGAACTTAACCATTATCATAATCAATCATTCTCTCGGCACCATGAAGGATTAAGGTAAATTAGCATCACTTGGTCTGTCTCAACTAATTCATCCAAAAGATGCATTAAACACAATCTTTAATTAAATTTTCGTGGTTTGGAAAATTTAAAACATGAAATTAATCAATGAATCCTTGATCTGGCAAACATCAATTAACCTTTAATTACTCAATCCTCAGCAATTAACCTTTTTGGTCTAGCAAGTTAACAGCCAATGAATGCGAAAATTAATCAATTGCAACCATCATCAACCTCTTTAGTCTAGCAAGTAAACAATAGAAACAACCAACTAATCTCGGAATATGCCCAAGAAATTAAATACCTAGAATAATAACCAATTAATCAAAAGATCAAATAACTCCAAGAATCATGAATATCTAAAATAATGTCGAATTACAATAAAACAATTAAAACATCATTGTGAAGAAAAAGAAAACAAAGTAAAAGAAAGAACTCATAGACAAGCCTTCTTCTTCTTCCTTTGAAAATCTTCTTGTACAACCCTCCTTGAACTTGAAGAATTCCTCCTTAGACTGAGTGATTTTCTATGATGATCAATGAATTTCCCCCCCTTTTCCTTGTGTTTTTCATCTATTTATAGGCTTAAGAAATGCCTAAACTCGTAGGTACAAAGTTCTTGGCCGAGTAGAAGTTGGAAGATGCTAAAACTCCCTAGACTTCCAAAAACACGTCAAAAAGATCGCAGCACTGCCTCAGGAACAGACCACAGTCGGTGCCGCCTCCAGCCTTACAGCCGGCGCTACTTGTGTTCTGTTTCTCTACTCGTTTGCCGATTTTTCTCCAAATTTTGTGCATACGTTCCAGACTGCAGCCGGCGTCGCCTCCAGCCTTACAGCTGGTGCCGATTAGGCTCTGTTCTACTCTACTTCTCCAATTTTTCCATCGCTTTGAAGTCCGTGCATCCAGTATACAGCTGGCGCTGGTTCCAGGCTTCCAGCCGGCGCCGCCTCTGCTCTGTTTCACGATGGTTTTGCTTCGTTTTACCCAAAAATCTGAAATAATGACCAGCATAACTTTCCAAGGGTAAAATCTCAAATATGAAAGAATATGACTAGTTATTGCAAAAAATGTATTACAAAAGAGCCTCAAATAACTATGCAAAATATAACCAAATTAGCCCTTATCAATAAGCTTTGTGAATTTCATTATGTGCTAAGAATATTAGGCGTCAATATAAATATGTTTAGGCAACCATTCGATGTTTTGCAATGATGGTCTACCATGAGAAGCTCACGTATGATGCACAATTGTTTAATTGCACATATTTGAAACATTATGTGTGTGTGTGTGTATTATTAATTATCATATTCTATATATTTGATAAGTTTACTGAATTTGATAGTGATATTATCATGATTTGGTAGTCATTTAATGTTTTGTGACAATGGTTTATCATCAAAATCCCACATATGATGCATAATGCCATGAAGATATTAATTGCAATGACTGTGAATTTATGTGAATGAATTTTTAATTTTGTGCAGATATGGGAAAAGTATGAAGTTTTGATGTTTTATTGAGGTATTATTTTCCTATGTGTTGTGCCATCAATGAATTGCTTGAATGAATATGTAGTATTCTATTGTTGATGAAAAACAACCTTCTTTTTTTAACTATACAAAAAAAACAGTAGTTACTAAGCTTAGTTAATCAATTGTAAGGAAATTTGATAATTTTTAGCATGTGGGATTTTTTCTTTTTCCCCATGTATTCAAGCACATTGGTATATTTTGCTATTAATCATAAAGAAAACAATATGTATCTAATGCTGAAAAAAAATCCAATATGTATCTTATAGAAACTTTTTTTTTTCTTGAATCATTTTTTTTTTGTAAATAATAAATACACATTGTTATTTGTAAAAGTAGATATGGTATATGGTTAGTGGGTTTGATTGTGTGTTAAGCATATTGGGCGTCAATATAAGCATGATTGGGGAACCATTCGGTGTTTTGCAACGATGGTTTACCATCAGAAGCCCACGTATGATGCACAATTTCATTAAAACATTAATAAAACCGAATATGTAAATGTACTATTTATTTTACACTAAAAAAGCATAAGGAAATTTTCCTAAGTTAGATGTGCTATAAGCTTCGTTTATTTTATTATGTGCTAAGTATATTAGGTGTCAATATAAACATGTTTGGATAACCATTCGGTGTTTTGTGATGATGGTTTACCATCAGAATCCCACATATGATGCACAATTTCATGAAAATATTAATAAAATTGAATATGAAAATATATTTTATATTTTAGTCTACAAAAGCGTAAGGGAAGTTTGCTAAGTTACATGTGGTATAAACTTTGTGAATTTCATTATATGCTAAGTATATTAGGTGTCAATATAAATATGTTTGGACAACCATTCGGTGTTTTGCGACAATGGTTTACTATCAGAAACCCACGTATGATGCACAATTGTTCTGATGGTATAGATTTGAAATATTATATGTGTGTGTGTGTGTGTGTGTGTGTGTGTGTATTATTAATTGTCATATTGTATATATTTGATAAGCCTAGTGAATTTAAGTGTGTGTTAAGTATATTGGTGTCTATAGTATCATGATTTGGTAGTCATTTAGTATTTTGAGACAATGGTTTACCTTCAAAGCCCATATATTATGTATAATTTCATGATGATATTAATTGCAGTGACTATGTGAATTTATGTGTATGAATTTTTTATTTTGTGAAGATATGGGAAAAGTATGAAGTTTTGAGGTTTTATTAACGTATTATTTTCCTGTGTGTTGTGCCATCAAGGAATTGCTTGAATGAATATATGGTATTCTATTTTTGATGAAAATCAACATATTTTTTTTGTTTAAGTATACAAAAAAAAAAAAAACAGTAGTTGTTACTAAGCTTAGTCAATCAATTGTAAATAAATTTGATAATTTTCAGCATGCGGGGTTTTTTCCCCAATGTATTCAAGCACAATGGTATCTTTTGTTATTAATCATAAAGAAAACAATATGTATCTTATGCAATTTACATTGCATATTGAGCACCTGAGCTGTTTTTCGTGGAGCTCATACTTGTTTTTTGTTATTGCATTGTGCTGTATTGTATTTTGCATTGTACTGGAGCACTTATTGACTGGAGCATGCCATGTACACTTCGCAACCTGTATTAAAATAATGGTGTTAATTTTTGTTAGGATTAATATGTTAGAATAGTGTTGGAGGTGTACGAAAATTTTCAATTTTATTTTAAAGTTGCCTTTGGGAGTCGATTGTAAACTTCTTCGTAGACTATGTTTTGTATATATGTCTTGAAATTTAGGTCATCTTCATGGGTCATGATTTTTATTCCTCTTGGCAATTTTACTCGTGAAAGTACAACACACGGTTGTCCATGAGAAAACATTAGTTTTGGCAAGTACAATCCAACATTAGATAAAGTTTGTCCTTGACTCTTGTTGATTGTCATTGCATAGCGTATGTTCACAGGAAATTGTCTTCTTATCAATGTTAAAGGCATCTTTGAATTTGTCGAAGACATATCTATTCTTGGTATAAATACTTTTTCTCCTATTTTTGAACCAGCAATTATCCGTCCTTCGATGACTCTTTTCCCTGATTGTGTGACAAATAGCCTTGGAGAAGACAATGTGAAAGGCATCTTTAAATTTGTCGAAGACATATCTATTCTTGGTATAGATACTTTTTCTCCTATTTTTGAACCTGCAATTATCCGTCCTTCGATGACTCTTTTCCCTGTTTGTGTGACGATTAGCCTTGTGCCATTGCATAATCATTTGCTTGGATTGACATTTCTCAATAGCATAATAGGCACATTCTTTTTAATCTTTAATGTATGATTAGGCACACCTGAAAAACTAATGCTGTTGAGATATTCTGTTGGATATATGTTTTCTGCATCCTTCATAGGGCCCATTACATTGTCTATTCTATCTGCACTCATATATTTAATAACAAATCCTGGTACTTTGTCTAATACAAAATTATTCAATTCTACAATTGTTTCATTCCTTAATGTTAGAATGGCTCTATCCATCAAGTAGCTAGTATTTGTGTAGCACTCTTGAAAATTTAAATAAGTGGAGTTGAATATTATCACGATTGGATCACCATTGGCTTCTAACATCAAATTACTTGGGATTTTGATCCATGTAGGTTCATTATCATTTTCTCTACACTTCGGTTCTGTGCCATTTCCTATTCTCAGTAGCAAGTTGACAACAGTCGTATATTCTTCAGCTTCTGATTGTTGTAATTCTTGACTTTGTTTAAGCCTCATGTTCTCAAATAGTGTAAGCACTTCACAGTAGTTCCATAATTCTGATTGATTGAGTGACAAATTCACTATATCATCTCTTTGACCTTTTGGCACAACCGGAAGGATTTGAAGGAAATCTCCCCCTAATAGCACTGTTTTGCCTCCAAAAGGCTTGTTTTTATTGTAATTTGTTTCTATTCTTTGTATGTCTTTAATTGTTTTATCAACACGCTTAAAAACATATTTTGAATTCATAGGAGCTTCATCCCAAATTATCAACACTGCTTTTCTTATTAATTCTGCAATCTGAGTATTTATTTTTATTGAGCATGTAGAATCTTCTAAGGTTACCAGAGGAATTTTGAATCTGTTGTGTGCAGTCCTTCCACCTGGTAGTAGTAATGATGCAATCCCTGTTGAATGTTGTAAATAAAGACATTGAATTAAAATCATGAATTTGTTTCATAAATTGTAGAATTTGAGAACAAAAGTTTTGATTCCTCTATACTCTAAGAGGATACATAGGTAACTTAATTTTAACAAAATAAAATTAAGTCCAAACATTTTCTTATATCTTATATTTTTAATTATTTTAAATCAATTTTGTACTTTTTACATAAAAAAAATTTTCAATCATAAAAACTTCAAAAAAACTATTTTTAATCATAAAAATCTTCTAAAAATTATAAAAAACTATCTTTTTAAAAAAGTTTTTTAAAAAAGGCCAAACTGGCAATTATGTAACTACAATTGCAACCACCAGTTTGATTAAGCGCCCAACTAGAGTTGGAGGGATGCGATTGAGGTTATCCTTTAAGGACAACCATCAACCAAGGGTTGACCAATTGTGAACCTATGGTTGGCCAACCACAGCCATGGCTACCTTGGCCCTTCAAGCAAGAATGGGCCAATGAAGGAAATTGTATTGTCTACGACCCCTTTTACCCCATCTTGTAGTTTTTTTTTATAATTATTTTTATACTTAATTTATCATTTATATTTAAACACCCATACATAGTTATCAAAATCTTATATAAATATATTTATATTTATAAAATAATTGATTATTAATATATTCTAGGGATATATTTTCATAATTTAAAGAATGATACATGTCAAACATTTCTAAAGGTGTGTAATTGACATCTTGTTTGAGAGAAATGTGTTACTTTTTAAAATTAATTTAAATTGTTATGAAAGAATTTTACATTTTATTTTCAAAGTAAAACGTAAGAAATGTTTGATTGTATAAAAGGAAACGATCTTCATATTTGATTTTTTATTTTGCAATTTTTTTTAAATCCTGGGTAAATAAAATTACATCAGCAGATTTAATTGTTCAAAATTTTATTTTATTTTGTTATGTCTTATTATTACTAATGTTGTATTTAATATATTTCATTTGTTATTTGGAGTTGTATCTTATGACTTCATTATTTTATTATGAACTTTTTGAATTATCATATTGTAAGTTAGTTGAATTTTTCTAGTATAGTTTTTATTTATTTAATTAAGTTTTTTAAGTTTAATCATATATTTTTTCTCTTTTTTGGACACTAAACCCCCGTTTCCCCCTTTAAGAATGGGTTGGGTGCAAGGATGGTTTGTCCTTGGCAAGTAGGATTGGGGATCCCCACCTATCCTCGTTACGCGAATAGGCCGAGATATGAGAAGGCAGAGCTAGAGTCATAATCAGAATTTCTAATCCTTTACCTATTCCAATCCAGTTTCCATTCTAATAGTACTCACACACAAATATTTGACCATTGTCTTTGTTAGTCAAAAATAAATATCTCAAGTTGTCAATAGAGACTTGAACCTATAATCATATACTTATCAATAAATACTTAGATCTATATTTATAAACTACTTTACACTTTTATCACTTTCTCATATGGGATTAGAGTATTATTTTCACCCTTGGCCTCTACTTCTTAAACATCCTCACTAGGTCCATACCATAAAATGAAGCCCACGACCAACCTCACCGTGATACTATTTATCAAGTATGCCCAACCTGGAAGTGAGCAATTACCTTTCTTCTCCAAAGGTGCAATGCAATTACTGAAGTTATAAATAATTTTCACAACGCAAGAATGTAAGGAAAAAAATAAATTTATTAACTTATAGTATTGACCTCCAATTCTAACTTAAATTTGTTATAAAATTTCATATATAATGTCTTGAAAAAGTAACATGAGTCTTCCAAGTAGGAGTATCCATTCAGAAAATTTCCAAAGTGAAAACTATATGAAATATATGAAGGATTAAATTACCACATTTTACCACTGAAGTTCCCAAAACTCATCTCTTCACTTTAGCAAGCAATTCCTGAAACAGAAAAACTAAGAGGGTGATTTTTACAGGCCCCATGAATTTTTAATGCAAATATAGTTTCTTTGAAATCCTAATTATTCGTAAGCAAGAAATATGCATAAACAATATCCATTAGTCAAAGCTCAAAATTATTGAACATGCAATATTATGTATTTAAATTTAATATTCACTACTAGAAATTAGGCTTATCGTGACATATTTATTACAATATTTTGTTAAAATATCATTAGAAGTATAATTATGTGACATTTAGCTAAAAATGTCATAATAGACACAAGCAAAACTACGCCGTTTTGTCAAATTTATCAACAATATGAAATTTAATATCCTTTTAGAATCCTTTTATGACATTTTTTGAAATGTGTTGGGATATATTTTGTTCTTTGATGTTCCATTATCTATTTTGACATGATTAAACTGTCATAAAAGTTATTTTAATTAAAAAAAAAAGAAAACAAATGAGTTGCAAAACATTAGGCGCGGTGGAAGTGAAAAAAAAAGGCGGCAAGTGAAACACCCCTTCCCTCTGTAAGAGTTAAAAAATAAAAAATAAAGCCCTCCTTTTGACTTTACACATTTTCTTGTTGAGCCCATCGGTCCCTACTCTCTCTGTTTCCCCCTCTCAGATCAATTGCAACCTTTTATCCCTTTCTTAGCTGCTATCGATCTAGCAGATTTACAAGGCACCGGCCGTTGAGCGATGGAGCACAACAAAGGTACAATCTTTTCTTAGCTACTACGTGATTTCCAATTTTCCCCTTTCTTAGTTGGTGTGCGATTTTTTGGTTTGACCCTTCTGAAGATTTCCAACAATGCAATACCTTCTGAGATTTGTTGTTAGCTTGGCATTCAATATTTTTGGTTCCACACTTTATCTTCTAATAGCTTTTCTAAATTTGATGTGGTTTGTTAATATTTTTGTTCTATTCTTTGGGAATGTTATGCTGTGGAAGTTGTTCTTATTTCTAATGTCAATGGATTTAACACCACATCTAACTGTTTTAGAAATAGCATTTCTAGAACTTGATTGTTAATCATAGAGTTGCTGTGTAGGCAAATCGAAACACCTTGGAATCTAAGGTAGAATTCTTGTATTTTCTATTAGGAATTATATATCGCATTTGTGTTCACTATCACTTAGGTATATGTAAAGATGCGCACCTATGTTATTATCCTTGTACTTTGTTTTTTTGTCATTCTTGTACAATCTCTGTGGAAGTGGCACTAGCTCCATTAAAGAACCTAGCAAGGAGAATGTTCAAGTCAAAGACTATCTACTAGCTATAAAAGCTATTTGTGATAAACTTGAACAAGCCCAAAGAAATGTCAGTCATGTTTATCTTTGAATGTTCTTCTGTTATGTTTTCTATAATCAGTTCAATTCTAATTTTATTTTACTAATTTTCACCTTGTAAGGTTCTTGTTATCTCGGATATTAAACAAGACCTTGGTTATCAAGGAGTTCAAGGTCATAAAACTTGGAGAAATGTAGAGTTTTCTTCTATTATTTTTCTATTTATTTTCCTCTGTTCATTGCGATTATCTTGTCCTCATCACATTATTTGTTGTTAGATATGTAATCGGTTGAAAGAAGCTCAAGTAGCGGAGGTGTTCCATGCTGAAGTCAACAAGAAAGTAAGTACATTATTCTTTCTTCAACACTGGCTGCATTTAGTACATCTTCAATTGATTTTCCATGTAGTTTGCTGTGTAAAAATTTCAGCTCTAGAATTTCATACCATAAGCCATATCTGCTAAAGCCCCATATCTTTCCACTTTCCTCAATCCTTTTCTATTAGAGTTATCCTTTATTATTCATTATCCTTTATTGTTCATTTACTTTAATCTAGCATTGAGTTCTCTCATCTAACATAGTAAAGTTGTAATACATCATGGTAGTACTTGGAATAGCAGTCCATAAAAAGATCAATAAATGGTCTCTATCTTGGAATTGTTCAAAAATATCATTGTTTTTGGTTGGTAGGATGCAGTTGTTATTGATTTTACTCCAGATTTTTATTTTACCCTAGTGGATGTAGCCTTACGAAATTATTTTTTTAGTCAAGAGGCTGTCATATCTATTTTGGGAGATTTCTTGGGAAAATTAGGAGCTATGGCGATCTGATTTTATATGGTGGCAGGTATACATTGCTCACCACATTGTTTACTAATTTTACAAATGTTTCCTAATGCATCAAATGCAATTTTATTTCCACTAATTTCAGCAAGTATTTAGTATTGCTAGATTCTGTAATAATGAAATTAAACTTTCTTGTCATGTTGCTCTAAAGAAGGGATGATCTTGCACATAAATGGCCTTTCTAAATTGCAGTAAAAGGATTCCTGCTTTTAGTTTGAATTGTAGTATTCTTTTAGAAGTTTTATGATTTAGGCACATTATTTTATTAATATCAGGATTTTCCTTTTTTCCTTCCATCTAATAACTTGGTCACATCACAAATTTTACGTGAAGATTACTACTATGTGCATGATTACCAATCATTCTTGAAATTGGGATCTTCAAAGAAATGGTGGCTTTCATGATTGCATTAATATGTGTGAGTTGGTTAATCACCATATTTTTCCCTTTTTGGAAAGATTGTCAATCAGAATATATGTTTTTCCCTAGTTCTGTATTACCACTTTGTTGGTCTAGAATTCTTGTGAGGTATTTCTTTAGCATGAATTTAACCTCTAAAGCACAGAGAGATATGGTAGAAATGACGGGTATGTGAACTGTTCTTCAGTTAGAATACTTGTTGTTTGTAAGAAACCTTGTCATGAAATATTGAAGTTTCCAACCCAGTAATACACATTTTAAGACATACCAACAAGTGAAGAAGAGTAAAACAGTATCTGGTTTGACTGTTAAAATAGTTCAATTCTCTTTGCATCTTCCTATTATGTGGTGACTCAATTGCTAATTTGAAGGTCAAGGTGATTTTGTATGTCTTTGTTTGGCTTTGTTCTTGTATTTTCATGTAACAAGCCTACAAATGTAAAAAGTATTAGATTGTGATAGATTGTAATGATGACAACAGTCCAGCTGCATGTTTTTTCTCAGCCATAAGAACAAATTCACTTCATCAACTATTTCAAATGGAACTGAATTGAGTTCTAGGCCACTCAGCAAGAGCTACAGAGTTACAACATATGGTATTTCAGATATTAATGACTAGCATGCATCATGAGTTTTCTGAAGTTTGTGAGAACCTATCATCTTATCAAATTTTGGTGTTTTTTTACTGCAGTCAAATTGATGTGCCTGCAAACCAGAAGTCTGTTGTTATCCATGTACCCTACAGACTGAGAAAAGTAATCCACAAGATTCATGTGAGGCTTGTCAGGGAGCTGGAGAAGAAATTCAGTGGGAAGGTAACTCTGTCTCTTCTATACTTAATTTTTTTAATGTCCTTCATTTGTCTCTTCATTTCTTTGACTAGATTTTCTTGGTGTGATGGCAACTTAAAAGAGGATTGCGAAAGTCTCTAAATTCTAAAAAATTTTACCCTTAAATTAGGCACTTGTCCATGTGCTAATGCTTTCTTGGAAAATGAATTGGAAAGATAGAAGTAAATAAACTGGTAGCACTTTTATCTACGTGTAGTTCTTTGGATTGTTTTGGTGGAGATTATAGTGATTGATCATAAATGGATGTTAGAAGGGCTATTACATTATCTGATGCTTAAATAATTTCTACCAAAGTCAGAGAAGACAAACAGCTTAAGATGGATACTGCAGCAATAAATTGGAGGACACTCGAGGAATATGAAAATTAGATTGCCAATGAATAGGGAGAAAAACTGTGGTACATTTTTTATCTTGTGCAGTAGTACTATTGCTGTGCATGTGAGTTCTTAGAATTAGGGACTGTTGGAACTTTTGAATTTTATTTTTTTTCCTGCTAACTGTAACACTCTTCAGTTGATTTGGTTGGATAATAGTGACCTTAGCAGTGGATATAGAGGGGACACACTCTCTTTCTAAGAGGTTAGTGGCCACAAAGAAATCTAGTCAAAAGAAAGGGACTGTGTCAAAGAAAATCTAACCATAAAAATCCACTCAAAATTACCCATAGACTTAGAATCTGACCATTTGGACAGCCATTGGAAAGGGATGGAATGCACATATGACTTCATTCAATTTTAAGTTAGTAGTGGAACCAGATCGTAGTGCATACTTCTATTCATGATTGGTGTTAACAATAGATAAGTTTCTTGAGGATATATGACACTTGCTATAACCACATGAATTTTAATATTTTTACTCAAATTGAATACTAAAGTTCTGTTAATTTGGTATACAATTTATGTATGGCAGGTTCGCAGGATTCGAGATGAATGATCGTGAGAGGATGCTTTGTTGCAGGTGTTATTTTGATGTTGCATATTAAGGAAAAGTACAATAGATTATTTTTCTAAGTGGAAATTCATTTTGATATTGATGTAAGAATTTTATTTTGGAAGTACATTTTGATATTGATGTAAGAATTTTATATTGAAAGAACTTTTATAGTTTTGATGTTAGCATGACTTTCTAGACAGTTAATGTTAATTTATAATATATTTGAAAATTTGACAGTTAACAAATCTTCTTATAACATAACGACTTGTGAGAATATGTTTAATTTGACAATGTTAAAATGTCATTACAAATGCCTATTATGATGTTTCCACATGTTAACATAAGTTTTGAATTGGAATGTTGGAAGACCCTTATTATGACGTTTTTAATTGTTAGTACATATTTTAAAATTTAACTTTTAGAAAATCCTTTTATAATACAATCAAATGTTGTAATAAGGGATCTAATGTAACAATTTCAAATGTTACAATAGATGCACATATTGTGACACTTTTTAGCATCCTCCATTGCTATAGTAACATCGTTTTAGATTACGTTTCCTGTGAGTGTAACAATATCTAAAGTGTCACAATATATGTCTATTATAAAATTTTTACCTGTTATAATAAGTCTAATTTCTAGTAGTGATTATTAAATTCTACTCTACAATATTAATAAGAAAATATATAAATTACATCGAACAGAATAATAGGAGGGTCCCAATTGTATTCCAAGTATCAACTCAGTCAATTACTCTCAAAATCCTTGACAATAGTGTTGACATACTAAATCTCACAGAACACTTCGTATGACACATAAGGTAAAAATATAATTCCTTTGTCCCATAGAATAAATTTAATTTAATTTTTTTTATTTAGAGCCCAACCCTATTTTCCATACATTAATTTTTATGCAAATTTGATTTACTAATATTGACCCAAATTCGACTTTGTTATTAATCCAAACCAAATTTAATTAAATTATAATGATTCTAAAGTTATCATTACCTTTTTTATTAATTAATTTTTTAAAAACCCATGCTACTAAATTTATAGTCTACATATTTGACCAAAAGGCTCAACTACTAAATACTATTAACCCAAGTACTTTAACTTACAAAATAAAATATTGACTCAAATTCAAATATTATCTTCTTCTCCAAAATTCAAATGCTATTTTTTTTCTCTAAAACTCTAATAGGATAGTAACCATTATCACTGTAGCAATCAACACCATGCCATCGCCGGTTACCGCCGTCGTCGTCTAAATTCCAGAACACTTTCCTTTTTGGTTTTTTTTTTTTGGGGTAGAATTAGAGATTTTAATATCAAAACTTCCTAATCCTTCTGTTATGGTTCTCAAAAATGTAAATTTCATTTCGGGTTTTTTCCTTTAAAATCCTAAATTAATCCGTTCTTAAAATCTGAATTGTGAACTCAAATAACTACCAAGCACAAGAAACATACATACATTAATATTGGAGCAAAATTCATATAAGTAATCAATATTTAACGCAAGTTCAAGTGATTGCTTAATATACTTTTTATAAACTACAAATTGAAGCTCTAAGTAACTTTTTCTTGTTTATAGACGTTAGGAGTACAACAATACCCTTAAACAATGTCGATTCGTCCCGAAATATAATTCTTCTGTAATTTCTATCCAATTGTTCAGATAGAGAAGAGACAACATGGATCATCCTAAAGCATTTATTTTATTTTATTATATTTATTTACACCTTAACTATCCAACTCTTAAAATTTTATTTGAGCCCCCAATAATTTTTCAACAGATAATCATTGTCTAAATTTAGGTCTTACAATAGTCCTCTTGGTTCATCTTTACAAGTAGACACTGTTAAGTACACAATGACTCCTCTCCAGAAAATTCTTCACAGCCAACTTGGAAGAAATCTCTAAAACTTAGCAATAGCAAAATGCAAAAAATTTTGCAAGTGACAAAGAAAAACCTAGTGCAGCTTGCAGCCATCTTCAAACTTCCACTATCAACTTGCATAAGCTGCCTCCACAGCCTTAAGAGCAACTTGCATGAAGACTCAAAATCAAGGCTTCCCTCTAATGTCGGTTTTCAAAATCTATAAACAGGCATCCTTTGTATCCCATGAGTCATGTGAAGTGTAGAGTGCTCATGTAATCAAGTAGTGCTAGTAGTAGAGTGTATAAGTTAAGTGAGTAGTGTGAGTAAATTAAAAAAAAAAAAAAAGTGTGTGTATAGTGCTAGTTGTGGATGGTATAGTATGAGCACAAAAAAAAAAAAAAAAAAAGAACAAGTGTGTGATATGAATCTGCTCGTGTACGTGTGGCTTGGTATGTCCACTTTTTGTGAGCAAATCTATTTGAAAATTTCATATTAAAAATCTAGTTCCATTGCTTTCATTTATCCACATTTGGTATCAAAGTTAGGGTTATCACTAGTTCTTCGTAGCAGCAACGATGTTTTCTCTTGCTCACCAGGTCATGGGCTCGGGACTCGTTTGGAGACAACACTTTGCAAAAATCCTCCTACATAGTCTGGGACTTTGGAGTTGATTCTTTGAAGACTCAACTTATGTAGTATTTCAATGGAGTAAAAATAGTTGATTCTTTGAAGACTCAACTTATGTAGTATTTCAATGGAGTAAAAATACTAAGTCATGATGGTAGACCTCAACTCGGTTAGCATTATTAAAAAATTAAATAATGCTAACTATAGCACTTGGAAGTCATGCATGGAATCCTACTTAGAGAGCCAAGATTTATTGGATTATATCAAAGGCGATACCACATTATCTTCTGAATTAAATGCTGCGACAGTAAAGAAATAGAAGACCAAAGCGGCAAAGGCTCTGTTAACTATCAAAACAACAATTGAGGAAGAGATGATCGAGCACATCAGTGATCCTACTACATTAAAAGAAGCTTGGGATATCTTGGCGATGAAGTTCTCCAAGAAGAATGACTCTCACCTTTAATATTTGGAGAATTAATTCCTCAATCTAACTCATGGAAATTTAATGATCATAGATTATTTTCAAAAAAACAAAATCTCTAAATTATGAAATTTCTAAGTTAGATTTGGAGAAGCCAAGTTAAGAAGGAAGATTATATATGGGTTGAGACTCGAGTAACAATGCTTCATAACATCAATACAAAGTTGGTTAGTACAACCAAATCTAGAAGTGTTAGAAAATTTGCTAGCCAATCAAGAATTTTTGGCTAAGCAAATGGCAAGTGTGATGATCAAGAGTGAGGTGGAGGCACTCTACTGTGGCAAAAGAAGATGAGAACCAATAAGATAAAATCTCAGGCAACATAAAAATGGAGATTCAAGTAGAACTAAATGGCATTTGAGAAGAGTCAACAAGTAAGGGGAGCTCGGCAAGAACAAGGTTCTATGAAAGAAAATACTTGCGATGAAATAATAGATGCTACAATTGTGGAAAACAAGGACATTTTCTAGAGACTATTGACGCAAGAAAAAGAAAGGAAATACTGCCACTTCGAGGAGTAAAAATGACAGCGAAGAAGAATGGGATCTTCATCCATCATTTGCCATCGAAGAAGAAACTAGCATGGTTATTGACAAGCCATCAAGTGATGAAGAGGTAGTTACTTCTTGCACTACCAAGGCAGTAGAGACACTGAAGGACTAAAACGGAAAACATAAAAGAAAACGCAGTGAAATTTTTTTTTCAGTTTTTGAGCCATATCTAAGCGAGAGTATTTACTTTTCCTTATTGGTTGGGGATTAACCAACGGCGGCCGGGTTGCATTGGAACTTGCGATGGAATGGGAGAAGGAGGTGCCTGCACTTCGACCAGTATTCTCGCTAATCTTCTACTCCTGCACATCAAGCGTCTCCAAGCTTCCTCTCTTTGTCTTCCAAAGTATGACTCTATCTTGCTCTTGGGTTAGATTGGTGAAAGCTCCTTCTTTGGATAATCAAGATACTCTCCAAGAGAGAAAAGAAGAGAAGAACGTGGAAGAGAACAACCACAAGAGGAGGAACCACTCTCATTCACTAACCAGAACCACGTCTATCTGTTTTTTTCTGAACATATTTCAGCTAGCCCTAGGGCTTCCAAAACCCTAGTGGCTGAAATCACCGAGCCCAATTAGGCTAGGTGTTGTGCTAAAAAAACAGTGCAAGACTGGCCCAATCCTCTTAATTAATTAATTATCTTTTCTAAGCATCATTAAATACCCAAGACTAATTAATTAATTCTAATTGAACTCTTAATATATGTCAACATACATCAATCCAATTAATTAATTTATTCCAACCCAATTATCTTAATTAATTAATTATCTTTTCTGGGCCTTATTAAAACTCAAGATTAATTAATTAATTCCAATTGAGCTCTTAGAATAAATTTTATTTTTCTTCTAAATAATTATCCATCAAGTCCAGATTGTCTCTAAACAACACCAAGGTAACTTGAGTTACTCTGGGGACCAAGAGACATATTATTCATGACTACTAAAATAACCAAAATGCCCTTACTATTAAATAGCTATATTTTACCATTTTAAATATTTTCATGTATCACCATATGGAAATATTAACCCGAAGAATATATTGCTAAAGCAATGTCTCCGACCTATAGGTCAAATGACGAAAATACCCCTATATGTAACACCCATCAATGAGACAGGATAAATGTACTAACACCCATCTCAAAGACATCTATCATTCTTAGATCTCTAGTCTGATAATCCATGACTCACTTGAATGTACTTGCTTATCATTGGAAGTTATCCAAAAGCACACATTCTAGAGTCACGTTTCCAGGGCTTTGGATTATTAGATTATCCTGGACAATCACAAGGGGGTGATTTAACTTCACTAAGTGAAGCATAAAAACTCTGTTGCATTAGTCCATCTTAACTAACTAAAGTAATACATACAACATACAAGAATATTGATCTCACAAAAGAAATCTCACCCAACATATATCAAAGTATAAAACCTTAGCTTCTCCAAACCACTAACTCATACTCAAGTATGAAGGTATCTGTCCACACTATAGTAGTAATAGTTTGGGCTCTATACTTATAGTACTTTAAAAAAGACCACTAGTACAGGTCTAGTTCTACGTCTTCGAAATACACTTATGCCAGTAATGTGACTGAACTACTCACTGATTCAAGATAAACCATTCCTCATTGAAACTCATGACATAATAGTCTTATCTTGATGAAATGCCTAGTTCCATCAAACAACTAGGAACTTAATTTTACTTGTATGACAAGTATCCATAGTCTATACATTATTGTGAAGAACGACTCAACACATAGACCATTACTTGTCATACTTGGACCTTTAAAAGTGAAATAATATAAGAAGCAAACTAAATTGAATGAATAAATATTTTATTGTAATATGTTTACACAAAATATATAGTCTTTGAGGGCATACATTCCAACAGACAACACTTACCTCAGTAAGTAATAACTTAATAGGCTTTTAAAATAATTGGATCATTAGTTTAGGCTACACTAATGACATGACTAGAGAGGAGAAGAAGTTATCGGACTTGACAGAGTGCAAGAGTACACAAGTTGTGGTAACCACCAACAATGCAAAGCTACCAATTACATAGAATATGTATCATGTCCTAGGATTAAGAAAAATTTATTGTCCGTGTCTCAGCTTGTCGCCTCAGGAAAGTATATGGTAATCATGTAAATGTCTATCGAAATTTGAAGCTTATTGTGCCACTGATCATGGAAGGAAAATAGCTGGAGTCAGTCTATATAATATCAACAAAAGTAGCATACATGGACAAAACAAGGAAGAATGAGACTGTCGACTTGTGGCATGCTCGGTTAGGACATGTTAACTATTCAAAACTCAAGATAATGATGAAAGAGTCATTACTAAAAGGTCTCCCTCAACTGGAAGTTCGAGATAGTATTGTATGTGCTAGATATCATTACAAAAAAAAAAAAAACACATAAACTCTCTTGTGATTATTCAAAATTTCAAGCTAAGGTGCTTATTGAACTAGTCCACTTAGACGTATTTGGGCCTCTGAAGCAAGTGTCGATTAGTGGACATCATTATATGATAACTTTTATTGATGACTTCTCCAAGTACATCTGATTTTATTTTATGAAAGAAAAATCTAATGCTTTAGATAAGTTTAAAAAATTTAAATAAGAAGTAGAAAGAGAGATTGGGAAAAAAGATAAAGTGCCTACGAATAGATAATGATGGAGAGTATACTTCTTAAGAGTTCAATGATCATCTAAGGCTATGCCACATTCGATGACAATTAACATGTCTCAACATGCCACAACAAAATTGGGTTGTTGAAAGAAAAAATTAGCATCTAACAAAAACATGTAGGAGCATGCTTCACTCCAAGAATATGCCACCAAAGTTTTGAGTGGAATGTATAAAGATGGCAGTCCATGTAATCAACAGGCTACCACGAGTAAGGCTTGGATTCATCATACCATTTGAGAAGTTATAGGGGATTAAGCCCATAAGAAATCACTTTTGAGTATTTAGATGTGTATGCTATGTATTTATTCTTGATTATCTATGAAGCTAGTTTGATAAGAAGGCCATTAGATGTATATTTGTGGAATATAACAGTAAAAGGAAAGGGTAGAAGTGTTGTGATCCAACAACAAGATGATGCTATGTTTCTAAAATGTGGTATTTGATGAAGCGTTATTATGGTTATCATCAGAAGCATCTCTTTTACTAGACTCAAAAGAGATGGAGGAAGAATTAGAAAAAAAATTACGAAAAGAACTAGAACTTGTAAAAGAGCATTCTCATGAAGATGGAAGTATTCCAACAAGTCCTTAACTAAAAGGAAGAAGTCCATGGCATACTAGAGTACTCTAGACATCTCAAGATCAAGAAAGGATGACCCAACAAGAAGACAGTGAATAAGAAGAAGAAACACAAGAGGCAACACAACTATTTCGAAGGTCCATAAGGGTACGTAAACCAAATCCCAACTATGCTAATGCAGCTTTAGTATAAGACATCAAAAAACCCAATACAATAAGGAAGCCTCTAAGCATAAGGAATAGATCAAGGCTATAAAAGAAGAGATTCAAGCCTTAAGACAAAATAAGACATAGGACTTGGTGTCCAAAACAAAAGAATTAAAACCCATATCATGCAAATGCGTTTATAGAGTAAAGAGGAGACCAGATGAATCAGTAGAAAGATTCAAAGCATGACTAGTAGCTCGAGGGTTTTCTCAATAATATAGGCTCAATTATGACGAGACCTTCATTTCAATTGTAAAGATTGCTACAATTAGTGTAACACCCTGCTGACTGCGTACCCAAAAAGGACAGGGATATTGCCCCTTCCAGTGGACTAGGGGTCTTTATAACGAGGTACAAAGGAAAAATAACTAAATGAAATAAAATAATAATCTTACTACATCCAAAATTAAAACTTATACAAGTTTGAAATTCAAAACTAACAATCGTTTCTCAAAAGAAATAAAAAACAAAATAAAAATAAATTAAACGTTCATCTCTTATTCTTCCAACCTACTTAATAAAAAAACTCCCTTCAAAACATGATAGAACAATGGTATAAGATTGGTATCTCAGTAACTCCCGTGTGTACTAATGTCATATTAAATATTTCGTGTATGCAGGTTTATGAAAATCACAAAATATGTTTGCAAGTCAACTTTTATCAATAAACAGTCATTGAATTGAACAATAGACATAATATCCAATTGAAGGCCTAAAAGGGGGAAAAACAAGGCACACAACGGAAGTGAAAACTGAAAAACTAGAAAAACTGAAGAACAGTGGAACTCCCGAATAGAGTCGACGCCGACTCTGGCAGCCCTAGCTAGTACCGGTTGTGCTCTATCCAGATTCGAGGGAAAAACTTTCTAGCCTTTTTTTCCTTGTTCTTAAAGTTGGCTGGATTGGAATGTGTGGAATCGGGGTAAGTGTGCTAGTGGAAACCTCTGGTGTGATTCCTACAAGCCTCCTACTCTGTTTTTGCATGTCGGTGAATGCCAAACTCTCGATCTTTCCGTATATGGCCTGCTTAATCCCGTTTGGTGAACAACTTATAGGGCTAAGGACCTTTCTTGGAGAGAGTGTGAGAAAGGCGATTCCTTTTTCACAGAGAAGAAGCAGTAAAAAATAACGTTGTATTCAATCCTCCTATTTAACCTAAATAAAACCCTAGGTTAAACTGGACTGGCCCATTGGACTCTTAGTTTGGCCTTTTAGACTAAATTAATTATTCTAATTAGAACCAAATAAATGGCCCAACAAATAATTAATTTCCTAACCCAAATAAACTAGTCCAATTAACAAGCCTATATTAGTTTAGTCATTGGTTAATCTTTAATTATTCAAACTGAGCCAAAGCCCTGAACAATTAATTAATCTACCAAACTAATTTAATTAATTCTCTCTCTCCTTGGACCTTTATTTTATTCTAGCCCAATAATTAAAGCAGGCTACTTAAATAAAATAAATTTCATTTAATTTAATTTAAGACCAATTCCTTAGCTTGTATTTAATTAGGACTCATGGTCTATACTGGGAACCAAAAGACACACCGCCATAGCTACTAAAATGACCAAAATACCATTGTCATATAAATAGCTATATTTTGCATTTTAAATATTTCCTAATATCACCATAAGAAAATATTGACCCCAAGGTCAATGTTGCGTTAGCAAAGTCTCTGACCTACAGGTGTAATGACTAAAATACCCCTCTATACATCACCGTACATTTAGAGAGGAAGAAGTGTACTAAAACCTCTCTAAATGACATCTACCATTTTTAGGTTTCTAGTCCAATGATCCACAACTTCTTGGATTGTTTCCGCTTTCTAAGGGAGCTACCCTAAAGCAAACATCCAAGTCATGTTTCCCAAGGCCTTGGATATTTAAATCGTTTAGACAATCACAATGGGTGATATAGTATAGAAACTATCTTGTATAAGTCTATCTTAACTAACTAATCACACATATCTAACGTGCAAGTATATTGGCCTTACGATAGAACCTCAACTATAGCATATCAAAGTACATGCTTCCAGCTTTCTTAGATCACCAACTCATACTCAAGTCGTAGAGTACTAGTCTATGCTGTAGCAGAGTAGTCTAGGTTTCTACCATATAGTACTTTTAAGAAACCACTACTATAGGTCCTATTCTACATATTCGAAATATACTTATGTCATGAAATGAGTGGACTACTCATTAGCTAAAGGTAAGCCATTCCCTATTTGGAATTTATCACATAATAACCTAAACATAACGAGATTCCCATTCTCTTCAATCGGTTAAGAACGAACGTTTATGTGTTAAGTAACCCGTGATCCATACCTTCCTGTGAAAGACCTCCATTCACATGGACTACTTACTAAAACATAATGGGTCTTTTACAAACGTAATTGTGCATAAATAAAATATAAATTTACAAATAATTTCTAAAAATAAATTCTTTTATTAAAACATTCGATGTTTACATCAGAAACATAGTCTAAGAGGGCATATTTCCCAACAATTTTCCACTTGCACTCTAAGAATAGGTAAGTCAGTAGGTGCCTACCCTTATGATGTCTAAGTGTCTCTTGAAGACTCTCTCAGCCAAAGGCTTGGTAAATGGATCAGCTAGATTGTTCTCGGAGGCAATCTGTTCCATCATGACTTCCCATCTCTGGATGAAATCCCGGATTTGGTGGTACTTCCTCTCTATGTGCTTACCCTACTTGTGATTCCTGGGTTCTTTAGATTGTGATACTGCTCCAGTGTTGTCACAATACATAACAATTGGCCTGTCCATGTGTGGCACTATTCCAAGTTTTGAAAGGAACTTCTGGAGCCAGACTGCTTCCTTTGATACCACATACTCAGCTTCCATGGTCGAGTTAGCAATGCAAGATTGCTTGATACTCCTCCATGAAATGGCTTCTCCAGATAAGGTGAAGATATATCCACCAGTGGATTTTCTCTCATCCTTATCTGCTTGGAAGTCTGAGTTTGTGTATCCTGTAGGAACCAAGTCATCAGTCCTATAACCTAGCATATAGTCTCGCGTTCCCTTGAGGTACTTGAGAATATGCTTTACAACTTGCCAATAAACATCCCCAGGGTTTGATTGATATCTGCTAACTACGCCTACGGCAAAGCAGATATCTGGCCTAGTACACAGCATGGCATACATAAGACTTTCCACAGCCGAAGTATAGGGAATCCTACTCATTTTGTCCTTTTCTTCTTGAGACTTAGGACAGTCCCTTGAAGAAAATGACAACCTATTCTGCAAGGAATCAGACCTCCCTTGCATGAGTCCATGATATACTTAGCCAGCATCTTGTCAATGTATGCCACTTGGGATAATTCTAACATTCTTTGCTTCCTATTTCTAAGAAGTCTAATCATGAGAATGTAACTGGCTTCTCCCAAGTGCTTCATACTGAATTGACTAGACAACCAAACCTTTGTAGAAAATAATGACCCTACATCATTTCCAATAAGTAGAATATCATCCAAATAGATGACAAGAAAAACCACATTTATGCCTTCAAGTTTCCTGTACACGTATGGTTCATCCTCATTCTAAATAAAACCATAAACTTTACAGTCTCGTCAAAATGAATATTTCATGCTCTCGATACCTGCTTAAGTCCATAAATGGACTTCTTAAGCTTGCAAACTATATGTTCTTGGCCTTCAGCAATAAAGCCTTCCAATTGGGACATATAGATGTCTTCGCTAAGATAGCCATTTAAAAATGCCATCTTGACATCCATTTGCCATATCTTGTAGTCATAATGATATGCAATGGCAAGGAGGATATGAATGGACTTAAGCATGGCTACCGGGAAAAAGGTTTCCTCATAATCGATTCCCTTTTTTTGAGTATACCCTTTCGTCACAAGCCTAACTTTGAAGGTTTCCACCTTCCCATCCACTCTCCTTTTTTTCTTGTATACCCACTTACACCCAATGGGTTTTATCCCTTTAAGTGAAACTACAAGATCCTAAACCTGATTGAGGTACATAGACTCAATCTCGGCTTTTATTGCTTCATGCCATAGATTTGCATTGGCATCAGTAAGAGCCTCCTCGTATCTAGTAGGGTCTTGTTCTTGATTGTCGGAGACTAGCTCGAAAGCTTCTCCAGTCCATCTTTCCGGAACCCTAAACACTCTCCCACTACGATGAAGCTCTATTTGTATAAGCTCTTGAGGCTATGCCTCTTCTTGTTCTACAATCGGGTTAGAAGAAGTTGATTCCGAAGATAACTTCTCCTCAAGTTCCAACCTAGTTGAACCTTTTGTAGAAGTATTCTAATCATCCTCTAAGTATCTAGCATTAGTACAAACCAGTACTTTTTGCTCCTTAGGATGATAAAAATATCCGCCCTTTGTCCCTTTTGGATACCCAACAAAATAGCATAATTCTGATCTTGGTTCCAACTTGTCTCCCTTGACTAGTACATAAGCTGGACAATCCCATATCTTGAGATAATTTAGACTTTGCTTACGCCAAGTCTACATCTCATAGGGAGTTCTAGGTACTGACTTGGAAGGTACCAAGTTTAGAATGTATGTAGCTGTTTCCAGGACATATCTCCAAAAAGATACTGGAAGAATAGCATGAGACATCATGCTTCGGACCATTTCCATCAATGGCCTGTTCCTTCTCTCAGCTATTTCGTTTTGCTAGGGTGTCCCCAGTGCAGAGAGCTATAATACTATCCCATGATGTACCATATAGTCATTGAATTCACCTAGGAGGTACTCTCCACCACGATCTAATCGTAAGGTCTTGATCAATTTACCTCTCCGACGCTCCACTTCAGCCTTAAATTCTTTAAACTTGTCAAAAGAGTCAGACTTGCGTCTCATCAGGTAAATGTAACCAAACCTTATACAATCATCCGTGAAAGTGATGAAGTATTCAAAACCCCCTTTAGCTGGTGTAGACAAGGGACTACACATATCAGTATGAACAAGACTCAATACCTCCTTAGCTCTAACTGCCTTAGGGGTAAAAGACCTCTTAGTCATCTTTCCCATTAGGCAGGATTCACACTGAGGCCAATTTTCCAATCTCAATGAGCCCAAAGGCCCATCATGGATTAACCTCTGAATCTTGGTTGAGTTGATATGACCCAACCTTAGATGCCAAATATAAGAGTCATTGATATTGGTCTTTCTCTTCCTTGTTAAAGGTTTAGATTTAGCGTTATTTAATTGATTATTAATAGGGTTTAAGAAAAATAGATTCTCATACATGTGCCCAGTACATAAAATATCCCCATATCTACTGATAGAAATATCATAATGAAAAGATACAGAATATCCTTGATTTATTAGTTTTACAACCAAAATCAAATTCTGTCGAAATCCAGGTACATATAAAATATCTTTCAAAACTACTTTTCTATTACAATCAAATATAAGATCCAGCTCTCCCACTGTAAGGGCCCAAACTTGTACTCCATTTCCTACATGTAGTCCATGTTTGCCCTTCTGGAGTCTTCTAATCTTTCTAAACCCCTGTAAGAAGTTAGAGATGTGATCAATGGCTCTTGAATCAACAATCCATGTGGAAGTTGATCCAACCATTGATATAGACTCTAGATAGAAAACATTACCTGTGGGGTTTTTCTTGGCTTGAAGATCTGGACACTTCTTTTTCCAATGTCCCTTGAGTCTACATTTGAAGCACTTGCCCTTGGGTTTGCCTTTAGGCTAGGTCTTGGGCTAGGCCGTTGCGTTGCCCTTCTTCTTCTTGAACTTTCTAGGCTTAGGCCTAATTCTAAAGGAAGAAGCCTTAGCAATCGTAGCCTTTGATTGTGGCTTCATGACCTTCTCCACCATCTGGAGTTCCTTCATCAACTCAGTTAAACCTATGTTTAACTTGTTCATGTTGTAATTCAACTTGAACTGAGTAAAGGAACCCGGTAGAGATTCGAGAATTATGTCCACTTGGCTCTCGGGGTCAATGACAGCCCCTAAGATTTCAGCCTCCTCGAAAGCAGCAATCATCTTGAGCATATGCTCTTTGACTGATGCTCCCTCAGCCATCTTAGAGTTAATGATAGTTCGAAGAGCCTCCTGCCTTGCGGGCCAGCTCTTATCCGTGAACATCGTAGCTAATGATTGACTTATGTTGTACGGAGAAGCCATGTACTCATGTTTTGACTAGAGCACATTAGACACGGAGGCCAACATGTAACAACGAGCTATCTCGTCGGCCTTCTTCCATGCCTTCTCAGCCTTGCGCTCTTCGGCGGTGAAACCCTCCCTTATAATAGGGCAGGTTTCGTGAAGGACATACTTATACTCTTCTGCTGTGAGTATTATGCCCAGATTCCTCTTCTAATCCACATAGTTTGGTCCTATTAGCTTATTCTCTCAAAAAATAATGGCCAATGGACTAAAAGAACTTCCCACCATTTCTGAAAAAAATCGAAAATAAAAGAAAAAGATTTAGTTTGTGAAAACAAAACAAATTTGTGCACTTTATCCTTATTATCAAAACTGATAATAATTAATTTGGCTCTTCAAAAAACTGACATAGCTTCTTGGGAAGATTAACAGTTCCCTAAGCTAAGTGTGTTAATTACTACAAATTAATTTTCCTTCTAGGTAATGATCTAGAAGATAACTCCATCGAGGGGATGGCCATATCCTCTCATTTCCTGTAGACATACTTTGCACTATAACCTCCAACGAGGGGCTGGCCGATCATAGTACGTGTTCTGAGTTATTAATTACATCCCACCATTAAATCTAGATCCTTGTGGTATCCCCATCACATATGGGTTCACTTTTAGGGTGACGCGAGGGGACACACGATCTCTAATGGGAATCGTGATAGAAGTCGTGGGGTCGTTGGAACCCTTCTCCTACTTAGTCTTTTAAAACAAGAGTTTTCTGAAAAATATCCTTTTGAAAATTTCCATTAAGTTTTCCCTTAACTCAAAAATAAAATATATAAATCCATTAAAATCTCTATATCAAGGTATATATCATTTGAGAGATTTTTCCATTGACTAATTTTATTTAAGTTAAAAACTTAATGATTTCAAAAATTTTCCAATTAAAACTTTCTAGAGACTTTGGTTTCAAGTTTATTTGACAAAATAATTTTTCTTGTGCCAAAATAAAACAAAATGGCTTTCTATTTTAACTTACAAAAATATCTAAATCCAATATTTTTTCTATGTCAAGAATTAAATCCTTTGAGAAAATATCTAAGGATTAATTTTTTGTTCAAATTAAAATAACCATTTAATTTGTAGAAAAATGTTTTCTTTGTCAAAAATATTCCCAAAGACTTTCGTCTTTGAGAAATCGTGCACATAGGCACTTAAAAAACAAATAGCATGCTAGAAAACAGTGGACATTTTCATGCTTTTCTATTTTTAAACCTAAGTGCCCGGATAATAGAATTAAACATATTAATTAATTAATTAATGGTTTTGTTTAATCCTAAAATCCCTTACTAATATTTTTGATGCAAAAATATTCCATGAATATTAACTATTACAAAAATATTAATTTCGTGTGGTATGGACCGCAAAACCAAAAAGAAAATGCAAGAAAAATTACAAGAAAAAATAAAAATTTCTCCTTGCTCCACTGCACCCGCTACACTCGATCGAGCACCCATCTACATTGTGGTCTACTACACCCGCCGCATAGAACTAGACCCTGCGGGTGACCAGCGTCGGACCGGATCCAAGACCTGAGCCGGTGCCGGTTCGGGCGGCCTCAGCCAGCGTCGGTTGCAGTCTGCAGCTTTCTTGCGATTTTTTTGCAGCTTTCTTTCTGGTTTCCTGCACCTTTCTTCCTCCATTAGCTCTTCGATTTCAACCCAAATACAATGAAATCAACCAAAACAAAAAATCGCCTATACCTTTTAATATTAGGCTTACACAATTTGTTAAGGAAAACAGTAAATTACAAATATCATATAACTCCATCAAAGAGGTTTAACAGAGAATATATTCACACCAAAAACAGCGAAGGATCATAGTTTAATCACACATATATATTCAGTTTTATTCAACTAGATGAATGCTCCATATATTTTCATAAAACCTTCATGCTGTGACACCAAATGAAGGCCTAAAAGGGGGAAAAACAAGGCATGCAGCGGAAGCGAAAACTGAAAAACTAGAAAAACTGAAGGGAACTCCCGAACAGAGCCGGTGCCAGCTTCGGCAGCCCTAGCCGGCGCCAGTTGCACTCTGTCCAGATTCCGAGGAAAAAAATTTTGAACCTTTTTTCCTTGTTCTCAAAGTTGGCTGGACCGGAATATGTGGAACCGGGGTAGGTGTGCTGGTGGAAATCTCTGGTGCAATTCCTACAAGCCTCCTACTCCGTCTTTGCATGTAGGTGAATGCCAAACTCTCGATCTTCCAATATATGGTCTGTCTAATCCCGTTTGGTGAAAATTTACAGGGCTAAGGAACTTTCTTGGAGAGAGAGAGTGTGTGAGAGAGGCGTCTCTTTTTTCACATAGAAGAAGCAGTAAAAAATAACGTTGTATTCAATCCTCCCATTGAACCTAAATAAAACCCTAAGTTAAACTGGACTGGCCTATTGGACTCTTAGTTTAGCCTTTTGGACTAAATTAATTATTCTAATTAGAACTAAATAAATGGCGTAACAAATAATTAATTTTCCAGCCTAAATAGACTAGTCTAATTAACAAGCCTATATTAGTTTAGTCCTAGGTTAATCTTTAATTATTCAAACTGGGCTAAAGCCCTGAACAATTAATTAACCCACCAAACTAATTTAATTAATTATCTTTCTTCATGGACCTTTATTTTATTCTAGCCCAATAATTAAATTAGACTAAAATAAAATAAATTTCATTTAATTTAATTTAAGACCAATTCCTTAGCTTATATTTAATTAGAACTCACGGTCTATACTGGGGACCAAAAGACACACCGCATTGGCTACTAAAATGACCAAAATACCCTTGCCATATAAATAGTTGTATTTTGCATTTTAAATATTTTCTAATATCACCATAAGAAAATATTGACCACAAGGACAATGTTACGCTAGCAAAGTCTTCGACCTATAGGTGTAATGACTAAAATACCCCTCTATACATTGTCGTACATTTAGAGAGGAAGAAGTGTACTAACACCTCTCTAAATAACATCTATCATCTTTAGGTTTATAGTCCAATGATCCACGACTTCCTGGATTGTTTCCGCTTTCCAAGGAAGCTACTCTAAAGCAAACATCCAAGCCAAGTTTTCCAAGGCCCTGGATATTTAAATCATTTAGACAACCACAAGGGGCAATATAGTATAGAAACTATCTTGTATAAGTCTGTGTTAACTAACTAGTCACACATACCCAACATACAAGTATATTGGCCCTACGATAGAACCTCAACTATAGCATATCAAAGTACATGCTTCTAGCTTCGTTAGACCACCAACTCATACTCAAGTCGTAGAGTACTAGTCTATGCTGTAATAGTAGTAGTCTAAGTTTCTACCATATAGTACTTTTAAGAAACTACTACTATAGGTCATGTTCTACATATTCAAAATATGCTTATGTCATGAAGTGAGTGGACTACTCACTGGCTAAAGGTAAGACATTCCCCATTTGAAATTCATAACATAATAGCCTAAACATGATGAGATTTCCATTCTTATCAATCGGTTAAGAACGAACGTTTATGTGTTAAGTAACCCGTGATCCATACCTTACTGTGAAAGACCTCCATTCACATGGACCACTTACTTAAACACAATGGGTTTTTTCCAAATATAATTGTGCACAAATAAAATGTAAATTTACAAACAATTTTTGAAAATAAATTCTTTTATTAAAACATTCGATGTTTACATCAGAAACCTAGTTTAGGAGGGCATATTTCCCAACAATCCAAAATAATTCTCAATAAGCCATCCACTCATCAATACATTAGAATCAAGGAGGGATTAGCAATTATTCAATAATAATATCAAGTCCATATCATGATTACCATTATGATAGCATTCCAATGTAGTCGATTAACACTGGGTAGTGGGTGATCCACCCACTAGGGTGAGATATTCCTCCATATCTACACCCAATACACTGGTTTTCCAACTCAAAAAATAAAGTCCATATAGACCAACATGCTAGCTCGGACCGGCCTGACTAAGTAGTATTGTCATCTCTTTAAGCAGAGCTCTTCTTCTGGTAGTGGCCTCCTGTTAGAAGACTCACTCTAACTCTCCAAGACTAGTATCACTAGTCTACCCCTCTCGAGTACTCAATGCTCACCCGTAGGTGCAGAATCATTTCCCTTTTTTTCAAAAACTTCGAATACCTTGGTTTTGCAAAATGTGGCTTTCATATCAAGCTTTTCAAGACATTTTGATCATAAAGGAAAGAAAACCTTTTTTAGTTAAAAGTTGAGATTTGATAAAAGTTTTTAGAGATTAAAATATCCATGTTCTCAATCTAAGTATCATAATGCAACAATAATATTTCATTATGTTGCAATCATCATGTCAATCATCATATTGACACCATTTCAATATCATTGGACAAAAGACTTGCAAACATGTACTATTTAGCAAAACAGTTATGTAGGGACTTACTTGAATATCCCAAGTAATCAACCAAAGCAATGCTTGTCCTCACTTCAACTTTCTTCCTTATCTAAAATCAATGATTCTATAACCAGAATCCAAATATTTATCCACTATCATCACACGTCACGAATTGTTTTGATATTATTAATCACCTAAATCATCTATGGCCTCCAGATGGATTAATTTATTAAATCACCTCTATAGCTTTCCTTTGTCATGCATCTCATTATTATGCATGCATATATTCAATTTAAATAATCAACATGGCATCTTGATTATTCTACAATCATTCAATCCATAAAATAACCCTATTTTCATTCAAATATCTCATCTTTAACCAATATGCAATATATCTAGGTCATCATAGCCATATTTAACCACATTCAATGTCATATATCCCTAGTTCAACATATTGCACGATCAGTGAGTCCAAAATTCTGAAAAATCTGATAGTAAAAAGTAGTTGTTACGAGCTATTGGTATTTTACTTTTTGCCCCTATAAAAGTCCTTTAAACACGATTTTCAAAAAGTGATTTTTGCTAACACTTTCAGAAACACTCTAAGACTTTTGAAAAACAAGAATCCCTCATCTATATGGTGCTTTAAAGTGAGATTCATTGTTCCAAAGGTAAACAAGGTAAAAGAACTCTAGTTGGTGTATATGTGCTCAATCTGTGGGCTATTTCTGCATTTTCTCTGTGATTTGTTTTGTATCAAGATTTGGGAATTAAGACCCAGTTGGCGTGAGTCTTGATTATTGTGTGTAAAAAGGCTGGGCGTAAAATCAAATGTAGTGATCCTTTTATGAAAAATTGGTATTGCCTACTACCATTGATTTTAAAAAAAGATTTTAGTGATTGTGATGAAATCCTTAAATATATGTTTAAGGTAGTAGATGTAGATCAGTTGAGGATCAAACTACTATAAATCCTTGGGTCTATTCTCTTGCATTTAATCTGAACATTATGACCGCATTTTTCGTTGTTCATTAGATTAGAAAAACTATGCACTTTTGCTTTCAATCATTGATCTGATTTAAGACCTTTATATTCCATAGTGAATCGGTTATTGATATCTTATTTGCCCATCTTAAATATAGAATATCTACTCTTCATTTAGTACAGATTCGAAAGATCTCTGACTACACATTTAAAATTGCATAGCGAATCTACTTTCAAACACACATATTTTTTGCTCTTTTTTGCAAGTCATCAAAGGACTTTAAAAAAAAAATTGCATTTGTTTGTTATAAATCTTATTCACCCCTTCTAAGGTTTATCAATTGGTATTACAGTATTGGTTTACATTACTATCGGTCTAACAGTCTTGCAGGAAAAGATCCTGATGGCATACACTTCATATCTACCTTATATCAAAGGATCCTCAACAAATAGACCACTATTGTTCACTAGAAGCAACTATACCTTTTGGAAAAATTAAATAAAGATCTATGTATGCTCAATCAACTTTGAGCTATGGAATTTGATCGAAAAAGGACCATATGTCCCATCTAAAATTGTTGAAGGTAAAACAGTGCCTAAACAGAGCAATGAGTATGACCGTGAAGATAACGCCAAAATGACACTGAATTTTCAAGCAATGAATATATTGTGTTGTGCCCTTGATGCAAATGAATACAACCAGGTTAATGGTTGGAATTTAACTTATGAAATATAGAAATTACTTGAGGTCATCCATAAGGGGACAAATCAAGTAAAGGAATCAAAATTGGGACTCTTAGTTCGTGACTATAAGCTATTCACTATGAAACCAAATGAGAACATAACTAATATGTTCACAAGGTTCACAAATATTATGAATAGATTAAAGGCTTATAGGAAAGTCTATTCCCTCGGAGAGCAAAATAGAAAAATACTTGATGCCTTGCCAAAAAGTTGGCAGCCTAAGACATTGGCTGTGGAAGAATCTAAGGACTTGAAGTCCTACCAATCGAAGAATTGATTGGATCTCTCTTAACACATGAAATGAAACTTAAAAATTTTCAGGATCATGATGATGATGATAAAGGCAAAAGAGGAACTGGCTTAAAAGCTGCAAATAATGAAGTTATCAATGAACAATCTGAAAGTAATAGTGGCACTAATTTAGACATTGAAGAATTGTCCATGGTTGCTAAAAAATTCAAAAAGATGTTCAGAAAAAGCAACTTTAACAAAAGTAAGAAATTTTTCAAAATGAATAGATAAATTTCGTCTTTCAAACCTCAGTGCTACGAATGTAAAAATACGAGGAATTTTATTATTGATTGCCCAAAAGCTAAAGAAAGAGAAGCCAAGCACAACAAGAAGAGTAGAAAGGACATTAAAGCTAAAAAATGACAGGGGATGCTTGGAACTTGGGATCAAGAAGAAACCGGAATTGGAGAACACAATGAATTTGAACCTGAAATAGCCAATATATGCTTTTGACCATAGAAGAAGAGGTAAAACTTACTCCATCTAATTCTATAACTAAACTACACGATTCTACTTGTGAAAATTCAGATGATCCGAGTGAGCTTCTGATTGATATGTTCCATGAACTCCAAAAGTTGTCCAGAAAAAAAATAAGGAAATGAAAATAAAGATCAATTCCTTGTTAGATGAAAATGACAAGCTAATGAGTGAGAACAAAGATTTACTTGATTCCATTTGTTGTCTAAATGCTGAAAAAGAAGTTATCTCTACTTCTTTGGATTGTTTAACACTTGAGAACAAATGCTTGTATGATAAAGTCTTTTCTTTTGAAATTATGCTTAGTGATTTTGATGACATGAAAAAGAGAGTTAATGATCTTACCTTATGCATTAAGAAGTTCACAAATGGCCAAGACAATCTAAATAGACTGCTTGGAATGCATCATGCGGCTAGAAATAGAAATGGTGTCGGTTATGGGCATGAGAATAAAGTTGGAAATTACAAATTCCATTTAGTGAAAGCTAGCTAGTCAAATGGAAATCATATATGTTGTACTTATTGTAGCAAATATGGACATAATGCATCTAGGTGTTAAGTTAGGAAAGGAGTCGAATCGGGTATAAAAATAGTTTGAAAAGTTAAAAGAACCATTACTAACCCCCATAGACCCAAGAAAATATGGGTACCAAAAGTCACTCTTCTTTCCTATGTATAGGTACATTTGCCACAAAAGATGAGTTTCACAAAATGATTCTTGGACAGCGGATGCTCTAGACATATAACAGGTAATGCAGCACTTTCTGAAAATATTCAAGCCACAAATGACGGATTTGTTGTGAAACCCCACCTAAAGCCAACCTTAGAGTAAGGGGGATGGGATGCATATCATGTCATCATGCATAAAACATACCTTTTGAATGATTTTGCATTCCTTAGAATTGTGGTTTATAGGTTAAATGATTTATTTGTGCTTGTCGGGTAGAAAGGGTAAAAAGGTAATTTTGCTTGAGGTCAAAATAGGAAGATGGCTTGAGGTTTAAATAAGAAGAATATTTGGGTGAGAAAATAAGAACAAGAGTTGTTGTGGTTAAGTAGTTAAAGCTTTGTGAATTAATCTCTAAGGTCTTGAGTTCAAATCTCATCACTTAAGTTTTATTCATATTTATCTTAGTCATGCTTGAATTTTCGGTTTCCTTACATTCCTTAAAGATAGGAATGTTGTCTTAAGGAAGACATAATGGTAATGTCTTGACCTTGTGGTCTTGTCCCCTTTAATTTTGCTAGTCTTGTCCTAACATCTTTGAAATTTAAACTACCCTTAATTCTTTAATCTATTATTAATCATAAAAATTCTGAGATAATTCCCTAAGCTTAGAATTCAAAAATCCCAGCTCTTGTGGGATAGAGATGGCCAAAAGTAAGGAGGGGAAATAGGTAGAGGTTCCAAGGAAAAAAAATACCATAACTATTCCTTCAAAACTCCATCTTTATCTTGTTTATGTTTTGGTAAAAAAAATCTGAAAAATTTTCCAGATTTCCTTCAAGATTGTTTTCAAAAATTGCAGCAAGATTTCCTACCTAATTTTTGCAAGAAAACCAGTCATTTTATGTGAGGATGAAGGCTGGAAATTCCTTGAATTTTCGGAGCTGTACAAACAGTCCCAAACCAGAATTTTTTTCAGCAAACTAGCAACATTGAACATGAACTTGAAGCCACCCATTAGAACATATGAACAGCTAGAACTTCCTTTGTTTTTCTTCAGGATGAAGGCTGAAAAACCACCATTAAAAGACCTTCAAACACCCTTAAAATCCAGCTGCAAAATCGTGCCAAAGAGGACCGAAAATTCTGCACCAAAACCATTTCAATTCCAAGTATTCTTGAGCTTCAATTCTAGAGAATTTTCCAGCTTTGTCTCTTCATGGCTATGGCCGAAATTCTTCAGTAAACCTCACTAAATTTTGGCCCTTGTACAGCCATGAACTAAACATCTTAGCTTCCCCATCTACCTTGAGTAATAGGACTCCATTATCATACCTCAGAAAGCTCCTATTATCACTCTATCCAAAACTTGTTCAAACTTCAAATTATATTCCAAATTTTGTTCCATTAAAACGCTTCTTAGCTAATTGATAAAACTAGAAAATCCTCTACCATTGCATGATCATTTTCGGCCAGCCTTAAGTCTGAACAACTCTCTATCCTTTGGTTGAAACATAGCTAATTCAGCCGTACACTATTGAAGAACAAGGAACATTCCAAGAGCAAACACCATTAAACCAATCCTATACCTCAAACAACTCCACCTTTTTTCTTTATTTGAATTTTAAAAAAAAAAAATATGAAACTCTCTCTCTCACTCTTGGATAACCGAAAGTTCCTTCTACTCTAAGCCATTCGGCCATCATAATCCCAAACACACTCGAAATTCATCTTCTCTCAAACTCTCTAAAAAAAAAAAACCAAGAACACCAAAAACACACACTTCACATTTTCAAGCCTAAACCACTCCTAAACTCTCTAGATTATCAATATTTAACCTATATTCTTTATTTCTACACTTTATAACATCGAAATACACAAAGTTGAATTTCCAAACGGATCAAACCAACCTTTTTTGTTGAAGATTCGAAGAACACCAAAAAGGTAAAATAAGAACAATCTCTTTGTTCTTATTCTTCTATTCAACTTCTAATATCCTTTTCTATTCTCATTTGTTCCTCTCTCTCTCTCACACACACACACTCTCTCTCTCTTGGCTGAAATGGTGATGGTCAACCATGGACTACTTTCGGATCACTAAAGGCCATCAATCACTCGAGGATCTTCACTAACCAAGAAGAATCCTTTATCAAATGAGCATCAATCAAGTACTTCTTCCTTAATCTCCCTTTTTAATTTTCAGAATCAAGACCCCTAGATGTCGATTGGTTGATTGAATAAAGTAGGGGTTGAGTATGTGTATGTGGGTGAAGGGGATGAAGTTAAGACATGAGAATAGGAATGAATGTTGTGCCTTAAGAATTTTACTTTAGAATCACTATGTGTTCATTATGATTAATGAGATGTAGGGATGTTTTGATGCATGTTAGATATTATGCCACCATTGTTGATTAGGCCTTCATGATATTATTTTTCAATAGAGCCATAGTTAATATTATGCCTACTAGAAGATTATCCATGTTATAGTATATATTAATTCAAGTCTATGTTCATGGATAGATTAACATGTTATTTATTATGTGAGGAAATGTTCATGGATCCTCTCTAACAATAGAAAATTATTGTAAGAACTATTTTTAATTAATTCTAGAATTATTTTTACTATTAATTTAATTAGTACTATTATTCAATTTAATCTACAAAATCCAAAAAGCATCATGTAGGTTTGAAATAGAAGATTGTTTTAAAATATTATTATTGTATTAGTTAAATAAATAAAATCCTTTTATTAAAAATAAATAATAAAGTATTGGGATTAATTAATATCAAATGACTTTGTAGACCATATTAATAATATTAGTTAGTCTTACTAAAACTCATAAATATTATTTATAATACAATTTATTTATTATTTATTAATTAAAAATTAAGTATAATTCATTTATTATTAATTTTATTGGTTATTTATTATCTATTAATTATTAATTAAAATTAGGTATAATTTATTATTTATAATAACACTATTTAAATATTACTATTTCCAGTGTTATTTAGGATTTATTATTATCCAATATTTAACACTAGTTTTATTTATTAGCAATATTACTCATTATTTATTTTTTGAAACTATAACTTATTCTTATTTATTTTATAACACCCATTTATTTTAACTTATCAAGCTAGTTTTATTTTATGAAATACTTTATCAACAAGTATTAAAGATTAAGACATAGCAGTCATGGTTAGTTATTGATGTAGCTAGTTGAACTAGGCAAATATGGTGTGGACGTTTTCTTATACCTTTTGTTTACCCCAGGCCGGGGATAGGTTGACCTTGGAAGACTTTTGAACTCAAGAAGAGTAAAAGATTAGGTAAGTTCCGGCATAAAACTATTTGAAGACCAAAGTTATCGTGGCAAGTCGAACTCAATGTATACGAATAATTTGTACTGTAAAAGAAATTATGGACAATTTTTCTTTTTGTTTTAGTCAAGTAAACCATTTAAAGTTAAAAAAATAATTTTACACAAAACGGTAAACTTTTCCTAAAACCCCAACCTTGGCAAGAAATTTGAAAACCGTAATTGCTATTTCCAAGTGAATCATTGTATGATCTTTCTTCTCCTAAGTGGGACAAACAACGTTGAGTACTCAATAGGGGTAGACTACTAGGATTAGTCTTTGAAGGGTTAGGGTAAGTCTTTCAATTGGTGGCCACCTCTAAGGGGTGAGTCCTTCCCGGACAGGATGCCAGTCCTGTAGGTCATATCAGTTCGAGCTAGCAAGTTTAGTCAAGTGGACTGTGTATTTTTGGAGTGGACAACCAATAAGTTTGGGTGTGGAGATGGAGGAGTATCTTACCCGGTAGGCCGTACACCTACCTTGTGTCAGTATGCACAAAGTATGGCATTCTAATTGTTATATTATCATAGTGCACAAAGTGTGGTGTTTATGGCTACCTCTTTTGAGTGGTTGTATTTATTGTACATATGTATGGTTTGGAAAGCAAAACACCACTCTTCATTTGTGAAATTTACTTGAGGCTTGCCAGCACTTTTTTTTATAAAACTTTTACAACTTGCATACATGAACTGCTTTACCTGAAACACTCAAAGCACACACGAGCTTATTGAGATTTATGTCTCACCACCTTTTTTACCATGTTTTAGGTCGATCCTGCTGTGAAGGTTATTAGCTAGAGAATTGTCTATGTTTTGAAGACTCATTGTTATTTTTCCTATGTATTTCATTTGAGATCCAATAGCAAGCATTTATTTGTTTGGACTTGTTCATGTATTACTTGGGTTGTAATAAGTTTAATTTTGAATTATTCCTTTTATTTATTTTGTGTGTCCTAATTATAAAGACCCCTTATTCTGTGGACGGGGCGACATCCCCAGCCCTAATGGGGGCATAGGTAGTGGAGTGTTACATTTGTCACATTTGGAGATAAGAAGAAGGGATAGATACTCAGAATAGGTAATATTGGTATGGGATCTTCTACTATTATCAAACAAGTTTTGTTAATTGATGAATTAAAATACAACTTACTTAGCATTAGTCAATTGTGTGACAATGGCTGCAAAGATATTTTTGAAAAGAATTCTTGCACTACTATGGATAGCTCTAGTAATGAACAATTTTTACTGCCAAATGAAGTGAAAATGTTTATGTGCTTTATCTTGATGATCTTATTAAGCATGATATAAGATGTCTTTCTATAAATAATGATGATCGCTATCTTTGGCATTGAAGGCTAGGCCTTGTGTCTATTGATTTGCTAAATAGATTGTCTTCAAAAGAGCTTGTTAGAGGACTGTCCAAAATGAAGTTTGACAAAAATCGATTGTGTGATGCATGCCAATTTGGAAAACAAACCAAAACCTCTTTTAAACCCAAGAAAATGATTTTAACATCAAAACCTATTGAACTTATACATATGGATTTATTTGGACCAATGAGGACCACAAGTCTTAATGGTAAAAGGTATGCTTATGTACTGGTGGATAATTTTTTTAAGATTTACTTGGACCTTATTTCTTGCACAAAAAGATAAGGCATTCTCTGAATTTTCAAAGCTACTCAAATGTGTTCAAAATTCCCTTAGGTGCAAATTGACATCAATTAGAAGTAACAATGGAAAAGAATTTTGCAACCATGAGTTTACAAAATTTTGTGATGAGAGTGGTGTTTATCACAACTTTTCAGTAGGAAAAACTCCTCAATAAAATGGTGTAGTTGAAAGGAAAAATAGAACTTTGCAAGAAATGGGAAGATCAATCCTTTGTGAAAACTTCCTTTCAAAATATTTTTGTACTGAAAGTGTAAATATAGCTTACTACATTGTTAACCGTGTTATGCTGAGACCCTTTCTAAGAAAAATACCCTTTAAAATTATATTTGATAAAATTCCATCAATTTCTTATTTCAAAGTTTTTGGCTACAAATGTTTTGTTCTCAACACAGATAATCTTCGAAATTTGATAGCAAATCAGATGAGGCTATATTTTTTTGATACTCTTCGAATAAAAAGACATATAGAGTGTAAAATAAAAAAACTCTATGTATGGAAGAATCCGTACATGTTGTATTTGATAAATATAACATATTCACCTCTAGAAAAGATGATGATGATGATGTAAGAACCGTAAAGGAAAAAGGCAGTGAACAACACAAAGCTCCATCACTTGACATCCATGCTAAAGAAGAGAAATTGGAAGAACAACAAGCTAAAAAAAGTAAGCAAAGAACTAAAGAGTACACTGATCAAAGCCTACAAAAAGATTGGAAGTACAAAACTGGATATCTAAAAGAGTAAATTATTAGTGATCCCAACTGTGGTGTCAAAACAAGACAGCACTTCACTGATAATTTTACCTTACTTTCAAGTATTGAACCTGATTGCATTGATATGACTTTGCGTGATGATTTTTGGATTTTGGCTGTGCAAGAATAATTGATTCCTTAAAAAAAAAAAATCAGGTTTGGAAACTTGTTCCTAGACCACTTGATCATTCGGTGATTGGTACCAACAAATTTGATAAGCATGGTGTAGTTATTAGAAATAAAGCTAGACTTGTTATCTAAGGATTCAATCAAGAAGAGGGCATTAATTATGACGAGACTTTTGCTCTCGTTGCTCGATTAGAGTACATTAGAATGTTACTTGCTTTTACATCCTTCAAAAGTTTCATGCTTTTATCAACTGGATTTTAAAAATGCCTTCTTAAATAGTTTTATTGAAGAGGAAGTGTATGTGGAGCAACCCCCAAGTTTTATTCATGAACATTTTCCAAATCATGTTTTTAAACTTTCCAAAGCTCTTTATGGTTTAAAAAAAGCTCTACATGCCTGGTATGAAAGGCTTAGTGGCTTTCTTCTTTCAAAAGGCTTTTTAAGAGGTATCATTAACACTACATTGTTCATTAAATCTGAAAATTCTGAATACCTCTTAATTGTTCAAATATATATTGATGACATTATCTTTGGAGCTACTAATTATTCTTTATGCATGAAATTTGCAAAGATTATGCAGCAAGAATTTGAGATGAGTGTGATGGGGAAACTCAACTTCTTCCTCGGATTACAAATCAAGCAAACCAAGGATATGATCTTCCTAAATCAAGCTAAGTATGCTAAGGAATTGCTCAAAAGTTTTGGAATGAATGAAGCTAAAGAAATCAGTACACTTATGAGTTCATCATTAAAGCTTGACAAAGATGAAATGAGTAAGAAAGTGGATTAATCAAAGTATAGAAGTATAATTGAAAGTCTTCTATATCTCACTGCTAGTGGACTTGACATCATGCTCTCAATTTACCTTTGTGCAAGATTTCAATCATGTCCAAAAGAATCTCACTTATGTATTGTAAAACGTATCCTTAGGTTCTTGGTTGGAACATATGATTATGGTCTATGGTATCATGAAGTAGCACTTTTGATCTTATAGGATACACGGATGCGAATTATGCAAGCAGTAAAGTTGAAAGAAATAGTACCAGTGGACATTGTTAATTTTTCAGACATTCTCTAGTCTCTTGGTACAGCAAGAAGCAAGCATGTGTTTCACTCTCAACAACTGAAGTAGAATACATAGCACTAGGAAGTTGTTGTGCACAAATCTTATGGATGAAAAATACTTTACTTGATTTCGGCCTTAATTTTAATTGTGTGCTTTTTTTGTGTGACAATACCAGTGCTATTAATTTGACCAAAAAATCCAGTTCAATACTCTAGAACTAAGCACATTGAAATTAAGTATTATTTGATTAGAGATCATGTGTTTAAGAGTGATGTTTGTGTGGAATACATTCCTACTAATGATCAAATTGTAGATATATTCACTAAACCACTGGCTGGAGAAAAATTTAATCATCTGCGAAGAGGTTGGTAATTACTAGATTGTATAACTAACGATTTTGTCAAAAATTGGTTGTTTATTCTTGCAGAATTCCTAAAGATTTTCTGATTTTGTATGGAGATTTTGGATGCAGTACTAGGACGATGTGAATCCAAGATCCCTTCACTAGAATCATATCTCTAGCTAATAACCTTTGTATCTATATTGGATGGACATTTTGGATTGGGCTTCAAATCCAAAATAGCATCTGCCTAAAATCGTGTGTGACATATCTTTTAGGCAAATTAATCAGATGGAAAATATCTGGGTCCAGATCTTTATTTTCAAAATTCAAAATATTCGCGTCTTTCTAGAATAGCTCTTTCATATATCTGAAAAGTTACTTTTTCCTCTATACTTGATTGTACTTATCTTCTCAAATACCTCAAAAATCCTAAAAAGGTTTTCAAAATCATTTAAATTTCTCTCTCTTTTCAAAATTTGAAACTGTCATTAATCTCTCTTTTTTTCTCCTTGGTAATCCTTATGCCCTCTACAAAACCAGATAACCCAAACCTTTACCCTTTATCTGCCATGGCTAACATCCCTAAAACCAGTAACGGAACCAACCCTAAACCAAAGAAACTCAAGCAAAGTAAAGCAGCAGGAAAGAAATCTATTACCCCCACCAAGTTGCTCACCAAAAAGAAGGGCAAAGAAGTTGCTAAAGAACCAGCCTCTCAAACTGTGTCATCAGAACAACGTCTTGAAGATGAAAGCTCAAACACTTAGGTACCCCTCTTCTTTAACTCTAAGTGTGAATCAGAATTCAATGAATGGGTGTCGAGAAATTTGACCATTGTTGTAGGCTATCGAGTTAACCCTGAGGCATTTTTAAATTATGTGAATATGCTAAATATGTTTGAATCGATCGGCCGGGGAGAACTGTTGTCTGTAACTGAGAAATATACATTGTATTAGCCTAGGAATTTTACTCAAATTTAAGAAAAGAGAGACGCAACAAAACAAGGGATAGGTTGATGGTGCAGTGGTATACATCGTGGGTAGGATATATGAATCGGGAGTTTGATCATCGAATGCTAAACCGAATCTTTGGAGTTAAAGATGGTGGAATTCTATTCTTTGAGATGAAAAAATTTCCAGAGGAGTCCGATTTATTTGATTTAGGGAGATTTGAGGACAAGTTTATTGGAGGGAAGAGTTTTAAAAACTTGAATGATCGCAACATAAAATGGCTAAATGGAATTAGGAGAATACTGCACCACATGGTTTCAACCATGGCGGTACCCAATTTTGGACGCAAAACCTCCATAGGTATCATGTAGATGATATTGACATTGGCCCTATTAGAGGGCAGGCAAATTAGCTTTGGATTTTTGGCTGTGAAGTTGATGTTTCAATCAAGGAATACCTTAAACAAAGATTTGCCATATGGAAACCTTATGACCAAAGTCTTTAAACACTTCAGTGTGGATCTGAGTACGATTGCCCTTGGACACCCCAAGATGAATGTCTACAACATGGATTCATTCGAGAAAATGGGTTTTGTCCAATTGGACAATCAATGGATTATGTTTAGAGATGCTACAGAAGAAGAGAAGAAAAAGGTGATTAAAGTTAAAGTTGAAGGAAAGAAAGTTGTACTTACTGCCTCGACTAGGACAAAATGCAAAGCTGAAATAGCAGAAGAGTCCTCCAGTAAAGCAAGCAGAAAATTGAAGAGAATGGACTGTCATAGAGCATTTTAGATGCTCTAAATCTCTTGTCTAGAAAGTTAGATGGTTTCAGTGCCGAAATTAAGACTGAATTGCACAATCTAGGCACCCGATTAACTAATGTGAAAGGAAGACAGTCCAAAGCAGAGAAGGATACAGAAAGGGTCTCAAAAAAGCAAGATATTCCACAGGAGCAAGAAAATGAACTTGTCATTCCCTTACTAGAAAAGGACGCTAAAAAACCTACTGCTGCTATGGAACCCACTATTTATGAGATTCTAGTTCCACAAACTGAAGAACCTACAGTTGAAGATATTCCATCTCAGCCTACTGGAAAAGTACCTACTGCACCTTCTGCTAAAACAGTTGCTCCTAAGAAAGACAAACCAGTTACAACTAGTAGCTCATCAGGTCGCAGACAAAAGTATGTTGTAGTCAAAAGAAAGTCCAACAGACTTGCTAGACAACATAAAAAGAAAGGTGCGAGTGCTAAGCCTGAAACTATCATCATTCCATGAGATATAGTACATGAATAAAGCTGACTAATGACTTCCTCTGATGCAACTTTATCTTGAACTCTACTAATCTATTTCATGTTCCCTGAACTCTATTTTCCTAAACAAATTTATTTTATTTTTGGATTGATAATACTGCTAAAATCACAATTATTTTGATTATTTCTATCTTGATTACCTACTTAACTACTGCTTATGGTTATTTTTTATTGATGGCAAAGGGGGAGAAACCTTGGTGTTCTATGGATATGGATTGTGACTGCCTTGGTGAACTTTTGTTATCATGATTATAATTGGCAATGGAGTTGTGATTGTTGCTAGGTAATGAATTGAGAAATACTGATTGTATGGATTGGGATGAGAAAATTGAGTGACTAATTATGATGATTGATTTATGTCAATTTTACTGGCTAAATAGTGAATAGTTATAGGACTATTTTGTAATTTTTTGGTAACTATTGAATGCTAAATCTAGAAAAATGAAATAAGTATTTTGGACTACTTATTGTGTAAATGTCTACTTGATATGATTGCTGGCTTTGCTAAAACGTTGGCCGAATTGTCTTTGGGAAAAATCTTGTTTTTAACCTTACACAGACACAGGGGGAGTTTTGGACCCTGGAAAGTTTTTTTTTTTTTTTAAATTCAAACGCCCAGTCCAAAATGTTTACAGAGGTCAAATTTCTATTTTGGAAGTACCTTTTGGAAGTCCGAAATTTCAAATCACAGTCTGCTTTCTAAGGCACTCTAACGTTAGCATCTTTCTATCTGCTACTTATATGTGCATACATAGGGGGAGCATTGTTTTATATGTCCTATCTTCTAAACCTCATGATGTACATTCTTATATACTTAAGTTTCATATTCTTTTGTGAGAAATCACTATTTGGTTATTTCCTTGTGAAATAGTCCTTTTTTTAAGGAAGGAAGGAGAATATGGAGGTTGGTAGGGCCATAGGCTCATTGAGCCCTATTTATGAGACTATGCTTGATTTTTCTTATTTTAAACTCATCAACACTCTTTGAGTCTTATGATAAGAAATTGTATTTCAATTAAACATAACCTTCTATATCTCTCGGTCTTACATGATTCATACAAGGTTATATTATTTTTCCTATTACAATCTATCAAGTTTGTCATCACCCAAAAAAGGAGAGATTGTTAGCCCAAAGGGCATTCTCCTATGTTTTTATTTATGAAAAACATTGATGTGGACTAATATGTATATTTATATCTGATAGAATTTTTGGATATGACATGTTTGACTTCAATTCTTCAGAATCTTACAAATTGGATTGGAAAAGCAACTCATGGTCAATGAAGTTCAAGAAGGATTGATCGAGTCAAGATCCTACCTAATGAAGTTCTATACTATGAAGAATTTTAAAGAATTGTAGACTAGAAAATTATATTTAAGGTATTACTTGTATTTCTTATGTCTTTTTACTTTGGTTTAATTTATTTCACATTAAAGCACATAAAAATGATTTCAAAAAGAGGGTATTTTCAATTCAGATTAAATTTTTATAAAAACTTGGTTGAGTGATTTTGGATGGACCTCTGAATCCAAAATGCCCATCCAAGAATCTGTAGGTGTTTCAAAATATACTTCTACATAAAGTGATGTTTTGGACGAATCTTTTGGACACACATCTTTCCGATCAGTGAGTTTAAAATTCTGAAAAAGCTGACAATAAAAAGTAGTCGTTACTAGCCGTTGGTATTTTAATTTTTGCCCCTATAAAAGCCCTTTAAACACGATTTTCAGAAAGGGTTTTGGGCTAATACTTTTAGAAACACTCTAAGACTTTCGAAAAACAAGAATCACTCATCTATATTATGCTTCAAAGTAAGATTCATAGTTCCAAAGGTAAAAAGGTAAAATAACTCTAGTTGGTGTATATATGCTCAATTGTGAGCTATTTTTACATTTTCTCTGTGATTTATTTTGTATCAAGGTATGGGAAGGAAAACCCAGTTGGGGTGAGCCTTGATTGTTGTGTGTAAAAAAGTTGGGCGTAAAACCAAGTGTGGTAATTCTCTTAGTAAGATTGGTGTTACCTACCACCATTGATATTAAAAAAAGATTTTAGTGATTGTGACGAAATCCTTAAGTGTGTGCTTAAGGTAGTGGATGTAGATCAATTGAGGATCGAACCACTATAAATCCTTGGGTCTATTCTCTTACATTTAATCTAAACATTATGACTCCATTTTTCATTGTTCATCAGATTAGAAAAACTCTGCACTTTTGCTTTCAATCATTGATCTGATTTACGACCTTTATATTCCATAATGAATCAGTTATTGATAGCTTATCTGCCTATCTTACATATAGAATATCTACTCTTCATTTAGTGCAGATTCGAAAGATATCTAACTACACATTTAAAACTGCACAGCAAATCTGTTTTTGAGCACATACATATTTTTGGCTCCTTTTTGCAAGTTATCAAAAGACTTTTAAAAAAAATTGCATTTGTTTGTTATAAACCTTATTCACCCCCCCTCCCCACCCCCCTAAGGTTTATCAAAGGAGTTTGGTGAGTTAAAACATTTCTTAGGCCCTGAGGTAGAGAATACCAAAAAAGGATTATTCCTATGTTAGCACAAGTATGTAAAAGACCTGTTGCAAAAATTTGGTATGTTAGAATGTAAGCCTATTTCTACTCTACTCAAGATGAACACAAAACTATGCTCATCGGAAGGAAAAGATTTGAAAGATGTTACTATATATAGACAGCTAGTATATAGTCTTATCTACCTTACTCTAACACGGCCTGACATAGCATATGTAGTTGATGTTGTTAGTTGTTACATGTAGTAGCCAAATAAGCCACATCTGGAAGTAGTATGACTGATTTTTAGATATATCAAGGGTACTACTGATTATGGTATCCAATATAAAAGAGGTACAGTATGTGAAATTACAAGTTACTGTGATACTAACTATACTGGGGATTGTGACATAAGACGATCAACTACAGGGTATGCTTTCAATCTTAGATCAGAAGTAGTTTCTTAAATTAGTAAGAGACCACCAACGGTGTCACTATCTAAAGCAGAATATAAAATAATGGCTTCAGCAGTACAAGAAATTATTTGGCTCATGCAATTAATAAAGGACCTGCATCAAGAGGTGGGTTATCTAGTAAAGTTATACTTTGATAATCTATCAACTATTCAACTTGCTAAAAATCTAGTATTTCATGATCGCACCAAATACATGAAAGTTCATTATCATTTTGTATGGAAAAAAAATGTTATGTGATCAAATTGAAATGAAGCATGTGAAGACTGAAGAACATATTGCAGATATTTTTACCAACAGCCTCAATGAAGCAAAATTTAAAGAATTGCGAAGGTAACTCGGTATGATTTCATGAGAAATAATGAAAGAGAGTAGTCATTGAAGGGAAATGTTAAGTACACAATGACTCTTCTAGAAAAGTCTTCACAGCCAACTTAGAAGAAATATCTAGAACTTAGTAGTAGCAACTTGCAAAAAAATCTACAAATGGCAAAGAAAAATCTAGTGCAACTTGCAGCCATCTTGAAGCTTCTATTATCAATTTGCATAAACTGCTTCCACTGCCTTAAGAGCAACTTTCATGAAGCCTTGAGAATCATAACTTCCTTCCAATGTCAGTTTGCAAAATCTATAAATAGGCATCCTTTGTATCCCACGAAATGCAATGAGATGTAAAATGTGGAATGCTCATGTCATCAAGTAGTGCTAGTAGTAAAGTGTATAAGCTAAGTGAGTAATGTGAGCAAAGCTAGATGGTGTGAGCAAATTAAAAAAAGTGAGTATAATGCTAGGTGTGGGTTAGTATGAGCAGAATAAAAACAAGTGTGTGGTGTAAGTGTGCCCAGTAAGTGTAGTGTGAGTATGGATTGTGTATATCTAATTTTTTTAAGCAAATCTATTTGAAGATTTCATATTAAATATCTAGTTAATTTTCTTTCATTCGTCCACATATACTTGTTAGTAATAGGTCATTTCTTTTTCTTCCTTCTAAAAATAATTAGGCTAACGTTATGGACTCCTAATAGCAAAAATAAATTCTCAGAAAGATTTATTTGTGAAGCTATTTCTTAAGTTTGATTTTACATAATATATTTCATCTCAATTCTCTTCCACTTTCAACTTTGTTCTTGGAGCTCATTACCTTGTCTAAAAAAAAGGAAATTAAATGTAGTAAAGAACTATAAGAACATCACTCTATAAAGAGTCTAGAAAAATGTGTATCTTAAATCCTACTTCTTGAACGAACAGGACAAATTTTAAATTTCAAACATCTAATGCCCTTGTTATGTAGAAACTCATATACGATTGAGAAATTTTCAAATTAATTTGCTAGAAAATTGATGGCTATCTAGTATATTGAAAGCCTTCTTGTCATATCATTATAGTTCACATCAACTTACTTCCATTTCTTAAATTTACAAATTATAAAGAAGCCATGAAGTTGCTTTGTCAAGTTAAACACCTTCAATTGTGTGGCAATCTGCAACTTTCTTTGTTGCAGTTTAGAAAAAAATTCCTTTGTTAAAGAGTTGATAGTCAACCTTAATTCTATTCAAAAGCAAATGGTTCATGAAAACACTGAGAGTGTCAAGAAAAGTTTATAACTACCTTGGGTAACTCATAACTTACTATTAAGTTTGTGAAAAATAATGTAGATTCACCACAAAAACTTTAATACAAATTATCAACTCAAAGAAGTTCTCAAACAAATAAATCGCTCTATATTTTCTAGTTTCAAGGCCATGATAGAAGATAGAATATTAATTCTAAGACCAAATTAGAATATAACCTCATGACAAGATTACAATTCTTAAAACTTCTACTCTTACCATAACAAGACACACATAGATAAGAATTGGACAGTTGGAAACAAAATAGGAGCAATTCTCAAATATCAAATTAATATTTAGAATTTGCACTATTTATTATCTTAAGCTAAGGTAGCAATGTAAAAGCAAGAATCAAATTCCTTCATCAATATACTAACCTTCTGAGTTTCTCTTTTATCATCCAATTGCACCATATAAAAAATCCAACTTTTTTACTTAAAAGTGTATACTCTAGATAAATAAAGTGAAATTAGTCTAAAGAGTCCTCAAACTCTTTTAAAATATCATTCCCATTTTTAAACAATTTCTTTCAATATATTATCATCCTTTATTATTATTTTTTTTTTGTAATATCATTTTCACTTTAATGTTTTTTTCTATTATTATATTTGAACTATTTTTTTAGTATTAGAAGAGTCTGAAAGTCCAACTTTCAAGTAAAAATGAAGTTAAAAATATCCCATACAATTACCACCACTTTCTATTGTAGCTAACGACATCTATAGCTTTAGCCAACATTAATACCTCCTATACCCACCTTCTCAAAGATTTTCTTGCAGCATTCAATTGATAACCTACTCTCTAAGGTTGAACTCAAATGTTCCGAAGCATTTGGCTTAGGTTGCAACTTGATCTTAGAGCTATTTCAATTCTTTCTCCAATTTTGAGTTTGTTTTTTCCTTTTTCTAATTTCTGGTTGCATGCATGGTTGTTTTCCTTATAAGCATGAATTTCATGCTCTAAATAAATTATCTCAACATTAAAATAAGAATTAGCATAGCCAAATTCAGAACCAGTGTTAATATAGATTTAAAAAATTACAAAATTCAGAGTAATATTGGAATTGAATAAGGAAAGGTCAACCTATAATCAATCTAAACAAAGCTTTTATATTAGAATTTAGGATAGTTGTGAAAATCAAGCTATTCAATTATCAATACTTGCACTAGCTTCTTTTAACAATTTCATATCCTTTCTCCCTTTTTCAGCAATAATTTTTACCATCTTTGCTAACTCAGCCTTAATTAGCGAATTCAAACAATAAGTAGAATGATATTGCCTCAGTAATTTTTCTGAAATGATACCATTTTGGACAAATTTCTTTATTAATTGTGTTTAATCAAAGTTAGGTTAAATTAAATTCTAACTCATGATTATTGTCATGATAGGAGATTGTTTCCTTTTAGGGAATTGTTGGAGGAGAATAGTCCAGCATATAGGAACCACCATCTCATTTTTGTAGGGTAAGGGTGGTATAGGAAAAGAAAACTCTTGTACAAAGATGATGAAGATTGAGGAAGAAGGTAATAAAAACTAATAAGTTTAAGAAAAGGAGAAAATTTTTAACAGTTGCTAAAACTACAATCACTGTAGCTAGCAATATTGGAAAATAGGCTGGCCATATAGGTTTATACAGGGCTGGCCTAGACAAGTTTGTACTGGCTGGTTTGTGTTGGCCTAGGCCAATAGCGGTCCTAATGGACCGGCCCATACAGCCTTTCTCCTGTCCCATTTTTTTCTCCTATAGTTTTTAATTTTTTACAATTTAAATTATAAGATTATTTATAATTATAAGAAAAAACCACCTTGAAGTAATAGGGGATTTAGCTTGGGCTCTATCAGTTTTATTAATTTATAAAATAAAAATTACCTAAGAGGAAGACTTGATGCCTAAACCTCTTAAAAAATAGTATAATGATTAACTTTTAAATATAGCAATATCTTAAAATATAAATAAAATTAAAAAATTACATAAGAGAATTAAAGATTATTATTCTAATATATTCAAAATACTAACTACTTGGCTCACCATATTCTTTATCTGAGTCTTCATCAACAATCCACGAATTGACCATTCTATTTGGTAATTGTTCATTATATGCATATTTTATATATCATTTACCTTTCAAAGTCTTTAAAATTCATTCTAAATTACTACTTAATCCTCCATTTTCTCCTGGTTTTATGTAGGTTGAAAATGTTATTAAGATTAGACAAAGATTCAATGAGGAAAAGACTGAAAAATAAGCTAAACTGAAGCTACACAGCATCATTTAGCACGTAATGCACGTCACCATGCACACCTGAATATCAGAAGTTAATATTCTAGAAGTCCATGGCATTGTACCCATCAGTTTCCATATCGCCGTGCACTATCAAGATATTGAAATATGAAGATTTTTGGGAGCAAACGAGGATGTGCACCTCACTTTGAACGCAGCCATGTAGGTTTATAGCACATCATGAATTCAAGTGCCATAACGTCATTTTAAGGCTGATATAAGTACATCAAAGCATGCACAGTGATATGCAAATCACTGTTAGAAAGTATGCCCTCAAAGACTATGTATTTTATGTAAACAAATTGCAATAAAATATTTATTCATTTAATTTAGTTTGTTTCTTATATTATTGCAGATTTAAAGGTCCAAGTATGACAAGTAATGGTCTATGTGTTGGATCGTTCTTCACAATAAGATATAGACCATAAGTACTTGTAATATAAGTAAAATTGAGTTTTTAGTCGTTTAATGGAACTAGGCATTTCGTCAAGGTAAGACTATTATGCTATGATTTTCAATGAGGAATGGTTTACCTTAAATCAGTGAGTAGTTCACTCACATCATATGCATAAGCGTATTTCGAATACGTAGAATTGGACTTCTAATAATGGTCTCTCTTAAAGTACTATAATTATAGAGACCAGACTATTACTGCTATAGCATGGATGGATACCTTAATACTTGAGTGTGAGTTGATGGTCTAGCGAAGCTAAGGTTTTATACATTGATTTATATTGGGTGAGATTTCTTTTGTGAGATCAATATCGTTATATGTTGGGTGTATTACTCTAGTTAGTTAAAACGGACTCATACAACAGAGTTTTTATGCTTCACTTAGTGAAATTAAATCACCCTTTGTGATTGTCCAGGATAATCTAATGATCTAGGGCTCTGGGAATATGACTCTAGAATATGTGCTTTTAGCTAGCTTCCAATGATAAGCAAATACATTCAAGTGGGTTATGGATTATCAGACTAGAGATCTAAGGATGGTAGATATCTTTGAGATGGGTATTAGTACATTTATCCTGTCTTATTGATATGTGTTACATACAGGAGTATTCCGTCATTTTACCTGTAGGTCGGAGACATTGCTTTAGCAATATTATTCTTGGGGTTAATATTTTCATATGGTGATAAATGAAAATATTTAAAATGATAAAATGCAAATATTTAATAGTAAGAGCATCTGTGTCATTTTAGTAGCCATGAATAATATGTTTCTTAGTCCCCGGAGTAACTTAAGTTAACTTGGTGTTATTTAGACATAATCTGGACTTAATGTATAATTATTTAGAAGAGAAATAAATTTATTCTAAGAGTCCAATTAGAATTAATTAATTAGTCTTGGGTTTTAGTAAGGCCCAGAAAAGATAATTATTTAATTAAGAGAATTGGGTTGGAATAAATTAATTAATTGTGTTTATATATATTGATATATATTAAGAGTCCAATTAAAATTAATTAATTAGTCTTGGGGTGTTTAATGAGGCCCAAAAAAATATAATTAATTAATTAAGAGGATTGTGCCAGTCTTGTGCTAGTTTTTTTAGCACAACACCTAGCCCAATTGGGCTTGGTGATTTTGGCCATTAGCACTTTAGAAGCCCTAAGGTTGGCCGAAATATGTAGGGGAAAAAAAAACCAAGCATAGGGTAATTAATTTTGGAGAGTGTGCCATCTTCTTGGGTTTTCTCTTCCTTCTCTCTGGTAGAGTGATTTTATCCAAGAAAGGTGCTCTCACCAAACTAACACCTAGATCAAGGTAGAGTCATACTCCAGAAAATGAAGAGAAGAAGTTCAGAGACCCTTAATGTGTAGGAGTAGAAGATTGGCGAGAGTTTCAGTTGAACAGCAGGTGCCTCTTTCTCCCATTTCAATGCAAAAAGAAGTTCCGGTGCAACCCATCCCTACGTTGGTCAATCCGCGACCAATAAAGAAAAGTAAGTATTTTCTTCTAGATATAGCTCGAAAAACTAAAAAAAAATTCGCTACATTTTTCCTTTTATAGTTTTCCACGATTCCTTCAATCATCTTCCGCGGTACTGTGCAACATCACAAAATAACCTCATGTTCTACAATTTTTAGGGCTTTTTGAAGAACAACCAATAAAATAGCCCTCAATAGACAAACACAAGAGAGAGCCACCCACAAAATACCTCTAAAAATCTCTTAGAAGCATAAGGAGAGCTAAGAAGAGAAGATCAAAAAATGATTTCTAGAAAAGATGAGCACCCAAAGGAAGATTTCAAAGTAGAAGAGAAATATTGTCTATGAGTTTTCCCTTTCTCCCCTTTATAATTTGATTTTTTAGATATTGAATTTACTTGATTTGAGTTGTAATTAAAGGGTTGTAGCTCATTTTACTTTTGTATTGGATGATTATTTGATCTATTGATTTCTATTTTGAGTAATATATTACGTGAGTTTGATTGATTGGATTGATTAATTGGGTAGTTCTCTTATATTGAATTTGAGAAAGGATGCATGAGATGTGTTCCTTTTTATGTTAAACCAATATATTTTCTTTTCCTTGATGAACTTGAAAAAGAATTTGGGAGATTGAGAACTTTGTGGTAGATGAGATTATAAGGTCATCTAAAGATAAGGATTCTATGGTTTTTTTGCTTAGATTTGGATTTCTTTGACTTTTATATATCCTTAGGTTTAATTTGTATGGTAGAGATGTTTATGGGTTGGGTCTAAGGATAGAAAATTTACTACTTGAGAGAGAGTGAATTTTACAATATTTTGAAAATCTTGTCAATACTTGAATTTAATCTTAATCGATTATATGATTTTCTATATTTGAGTATTTGTGGGGGAATTCTCTTTAATTATATAGTCAATCTCATTTTCTTACTTGAATCTTACCTTGTGATTTTTTTAGATTTTACCATGTAAATTGGGTTGATGTATTCGTATGGTTCTCTTTTGTAGTTAGTAGTAATTAGTCATTTCACATCTTTTTTGATTGACTGAACAATAGAACTTAGGTGGAAGTAGGGATACTTGATGTCCTTTCCCAAGGATCTTTGATACTTACCAACTATATTCTATACTATATAATAGGTATACTGGCCCAATTTTGTGTGTATGTAAGTTAAATTGATATTTTAATTTAAAAATTAATTGAGCATTGGATATATTTTCTACTACACATTGCATGCAAAAACGCACAACACTATCTTTAGTTTTGAACCAACTGGCATCGCATATTAATATTTTCAAAGTATGAGAAGCTAACCGAGCTCATCTTTCACCAATTGTTTGAACACTTTTACTAAAGACACTTTTTAATGACATTGTGGAGACAAGGTGTGTTAAAAGATCATATACGATTTTGGATAAAATTGGATAAGGTTCTTATTCAATTTTTTGGTTTGGTTTCAGTTTCAAATTTCAATTTTCGATTCAATTTTATGAAATTTGGACAAAACCAAACCAAATCGGAATTTTTATAAATTGAATAAAACCGAATCAAATTTTAGTCAAAATAATCAAAACCGAATCGAAATACTAAAAAATCATAATTTATAGATAAATAAATGATTAATTAATTAATAATATTTTAATATTTTTACTTAAAAATATAATTTCGATTTTTTAGGTTTTTTATTTTTATTTTAAAAAACCAAAAATTGAACTAAGTTTTTAATATAAATCTAAAATCGAACTGAAACAAACCAAAATAGTTAAAAACCGAACTAAATCTTTTTATTCAGTTTGGTTTGGTTTGAAATTCGGTTCAAACTAAGTAGTGCACAACCCTAGAATTGGATATTCTTTTACATGATCTTTCCACCAACTACAAATGTCAAATGATTGACTCTCATATTCTACCAGAGGTTGCATCTTGTAGATTTCCATCTCATTATAACTTATAGTTGATCTTCTTCGACGCTTTATAATACCCCATGGATTAAAAGAAGGTAATAATGATGATTAATCGAAGATGTGGATCTTCATAGTGGTTGAAGTTGATTGCTAGATGAACCTTCTCCACCTATAGTATTAATTTGAATAGACTTAAAAGAAGAATACTCGAACTCATACAAGTTAAACATATTAGGTAAAGCTTTAACTATTTTTTTTCTTTAATATTTTTATCTTAAGTTACATAAGTACTGAATTTTCATTAACAACCAATGTTTTGTAAATAAACTCAATAATACTATGAAATCCAAGAGATTTCACTTGGAGATCTAAAGATAATGTCAAACAATACAAAATAGATAGATCTTCATAATATTTCATATATTTTAAAAACGTATTTTGCATAAAAGAACCATATTCAACATGCTCGTAATATTATCTAAAAATATTACTTTAGCAAGTGTAGAAAAGATATGATGAGTAATAGAACCGTAAGATCCCAACAAAAGTTAGGTTACTTCTTTAAAAGTAATTAAAAATAATGAAACTAAAATAGAATTTTTGAAATAAGCATCTATGAGTTTAGATTGAAAATTGTTACTATTATAAAATTCAATAAGTTGACCTCAGAAAGGTAAAAAACTTGTAAATATTTCTAAAGTTGAATTCCATTTAGTTTGAACATCTAATTTAATTTTTTTAAAAGAAAGACCTTGCTTTCGGCATAAAATTTTGAGTTCTAATTAGAGAAGTTTTAATAAATAAAATAGCATTGCTACTTGTACTAAGAAGATCATTAATATATTTATATCCTTCTTGAATACTCAAATGAAGTATATGACAAGCATACCTAGTATGAAATAAAATATCATCTAATATACAATTCATAATAATATTCAAAATTGTCATGCTAGAATCATTATTTTTAACATTATTTAAAGAAATAGAAATAATTTTATTCAATACCCTATAATCACGACATATTTAAGTAATCATTCTAGCAATATTTAGTATCTGAATATAGATATTTGAATAATCTAAAATAAATAGTTCTTTTTTGCACAAGCCATTCATAAATAATCTAATAACATGTAATGCATAAATAACCTTCTCGAGTGGCTGCAATCTAACTATCACATGTAAGAGTAAATTTCCAATTACAAGGATCAAATATGGTAATAAGATGCTTTGTCATCTCCTCATATAACTTTATTATATCATTTTTTAATATTCCTGCAGATATATAGAGATACATGCATGAGCTTTTCATAATGTAAATTTTCACAAAAAGTAAAAGGTAATATACTTCTAACAATAAATTTAGCCATCTCATTTTAGTTTTTCTATGGTCGTATAAAAAATTACCTACAACATGACCTCCTAGAGTTTGAATTTGCTATTTTTTAAGTAAATTTTCTTTTAAGTAAATTTTCTTATCAATCATTATGCACCCTCTTCATATATCTATCTAATGTTTCCATCCCTCCTCCCTTTTTATGTGCATATACTCCCTTACAAATTTTACATATTTCCATCATTAGCATCATCCTTATAAAAAAGTTTTTAAACCATAGATGTTTTCATCATCACTATAGTTTTTGAAGATTCATTACGCACACTCATACTAGATTTAGGATTATTAGGATCATAAGTATTGTACACTAGGACCTTCACCTTTATCATCTATTTCACTACCTAACTTCAAGGTTGGATTTATATTATCCATAAGTCCAAAATCGAAGTCAAAATATGTAGATGATTGTGAAGAATGATGATGATATGGTTTTATTTTTCAAATATTTATATAAACTAAATAAGAACAATCAATTCAAATAAACGTTCAAATAAATTGAAATAAAAAATTAGCTAAGAGTATAACAATAATGAAATATAAGGAACATAAATAATTTGTAAATTAACTTAAAATTAAATAAATAACCAAAAAAAGTAAACAATTAATAAAGCTAAAAATAAGAATGTAGGATTAAGAAATACTCATTGGTTGATAACCAAGAAACAATAATACTTTGAGCTTTACTTCTTCAATACTTGAACCATCTACTATTCTACCACTCAATAATCTTTTAAATTTTGAAGAAGTTGTTAGAAGAATACAAAAAATTTATGCCTAACAAATTCAATTTTAACACTTTTTGTAGAGGAAATTGAACAAATTGAGAATTATGAGAACAAAAAGAGTGAAAATAAAGATTTTGAGAGTATTTGGTGAGTTTTAGGGTGAATTGTGGGGTATTTATAAAGTTTTGGGGGATATGAGATCAAATTAGCTATTAACTGGTCATTACTAGTCGTTTTTAACTGTCGTTGGCAGGCCAACAGCCAAAAATCAATGGAAGGCGATCCGCTGGAAGTTTGCAGGCCTAGACGGGCCTACCCATGGTAGGGCATGGATTTTTTTTTCCCTGGTTTGGCACAGACTAACCTATTTGGCCTAACCATTGGACTGTGATTAGGTCGATTGCCAAAAATGTTAGAAAATTTTGGAAATGAAAATAATAATAATAAATTAATGACTATTTAATAACTTTAAACTAATTGTCCATAATTGATTACCAAAATCTAACTCCACAAACTTCAAACAAAGAAGATAGTAGAAACCACTACACACTTCTCAACCGAACTACCAATAAAGCGTTACCAAAACTCAAATATAGCCACCAGAACTGCTAGCCCAGTTGCAGGATGACATTTTTGGGTTTTGATGGTCATGTTTTGGTGACAAAAATGGGTGGAGAAGGGCAATTTTGAAGTCGACTTGAGACAAAGGGGGACCTACCCTTTGCAGGAAAAATAATGTTTGACTATGATGAAATTTTTGGACAAAGTAAGCTACCTTTTGGTCTCCGTCGAGCTTAAATATCATAGCCATTGGCTCCTTTTACAAAATTTCCATTAAATAAGGATCTTTTTCAATAAAATTCCACAAATAGGTGGCGGTTAGGGAAATTCTCAATATGAGGAGGTTAATGTGAGCTACAAAAAGAGCCAAAACTTGATTGGCGGTTTCAGGTGCATTGGAAATTGTATAACAAAAGCCACAAATGAACAAGTTTTAAATTTAAAATGTCAATCACCAAAACCACACAATAGGGCAAGTATACCCATCATGTAGTATAGAGGATAGCAAGTATCGAATCCACGAGAACTTAGCAATTACCACTACTTTGCTCTCATCTCATTGTCTACCCGAAATGAATATAGAAATAAAGTAAATACACTACACTAGGAAACCCATCATGTTCTCACTTAAGGAAGAGTCACAAGTTTATCAAGGGATTAGAAAAAAAGAAAAGTCATGCAATAAAGAAAATTCCCCCATTGAACACCTCAAATATGAGTACCCCTTAGACCCATAAATCCTAACTCTAGGCACCGGAGTGAGTCAAATATCAATCTCACACTCTCTCTCGAGTTATGAGATCCCTAATCCCTAAATTAGATTAATTAGTATCTCTACCTAATCAACCAAACCCAAGGAGGAATTAAACGTCACTCACGATCCCAAACTATCTGAAAGCCACAAAATCCCTATCTCTAAGCAATTTCATGAACTCATTGGTTATTAGCCCTAATCCACAACCTCCTTCTCGAGTTAATTGAAGATAACAAACATTAAATTATCTAAGCAGGTGTCCTATTCTCAACCCTATCTCTCAAAATCATTAAGAAAGAACAATCAATTGAAATACATCAATCATAACCTATTCAACCAAAATAACACAATGAATACAAATAACCAAATGCCATAGAGATAAAATCATAGATTTAAGAAAAATACATCAACCCAAGGTACAAAATAGGGTACAACCCTTTATTACAATTAAAAACCAAAATTTAGCATACTATTAACGAAGTAAAATCTACAAGATAGGGAAAAATACAACCCATAGACAAGCCATATTCTTCCACTTCCATGAGATCCTCTTTGCAACCCCTCTTCTTCCTCCTCAAATCTTCAAGTTCCTTCTCTTCTTCTTGTGAAAAATGGCTTCCTAGAGGATCTCTTGTTTGTTAGGAAACCAACGATGTGTTTCTAGAACTTATAATAAGGTATTTATAGTGTACAATGAAGAAATCTCAAGAAAAATGTAGAAAAATGTAGAATTGCTATGTTTCTGCACATGTGGACAGCCCAGGGAAGCTTCCCTGGGCCACTAGGTTTTCTAGAAACTAGGAGGCCTAGCGAATTTGAAGTTCCCTTGGCCACCAGGCTTCTGCCCTGGTGTGCTCAGGTTTTCTTCCAAGTGGCCTAAGGTACTAAAGCTCCCTAGGCCGCCAGCTTATTAAGACACAAATACATATATACAACATCAAGCGGCCTAAGGAACTACGCCGTCACTTTGAACACACACAACACACACGATGTACACTACGCGGACAAGGGAACTTGATGTTTCGTAGGCTGTCAACTCCTAAAAACAACGCACACATATATATTACACTAGGCGGCCTAGGAAATTAAAAGCTTCCTAGGCCGCCATTCATTGTAACGCACACACACATATGTATACTAAGCGGCCTAGGGAAGTTTGTCTTCCCTTGGCCGCTAACTTCTTTTCCTTTGGTCATTCATGTTTCTTCTAGGCGGACTCTTCTCTTACATTTATTCCATTTTCTTCCTTTTCATCTTTAATTTGTATTTTCTTTATTTCCTACAAAACAAGAAGAAAAGGATGTGATGAGTGGTGATTTCAACAAGGATTTACTATAATTAAAGCACAAAAAATACTCAAAAATATGTATGTGATGAGCCCTCATCATACACTGATGTGTCTGAATTTGGGCATAAAAATTATATAAAAATAAGCACATTCATAATCAAGTTTAAATTAAAACGTTAACCCCAAATTACACGTATGAGTAAGCGTACTCATCATTAACATAACATATGATTCAAACGAGTGTCGATCCTCCAGGAACAAGTATACATTAATCACTTTTCTTTCATTATTTACCCAACTCTATAAAGTGAAAAAGAAATAAAATAAAATAAAATAAAATAAAAACAAAAATATATACATATCAAGGATGGAGAAATATGTAACTTAAACCATTATTTTGACATACATGACCTTAAAGTACCTAATCATTATCATAATTAATTATTCTCTTGGCATCATGAAGGATTAAGGTAGATTCACTTCTTTGGTCAATCTGTGAAATCGCTATCTTCTCGATAAATTAGAATCACTTGGTCTCGTCTCAACTAATTCATCCAAAAGATGCATTAAACACAATCCTTAATCAACTTCCCTTGGTCTAAGCGAATTTAAAACATGAAATTAATCAATGAACCCTTGGTCTTGGAAGACAACAATTAACCTTTAATTACCAGTTCTAAGCAATTAACCCCCTTGGTCCAGGAAGTTAATAGCCAATAGATATAAAATCAATGACTTGAAACCACCATCAACCCCCTTGGTCTAGTAAGCTAATGGAGAGAAACAATTAACTAATCTCGTAATAAGCACAAGTAATCAAACACCAAGAATAACAACCAATTAGTTAAAAGATCAAATAACTCTAAAAATCATGAATATATAAAACAATGTCAAATTACAATAAAATAATTAATACATTATTGTTCAAGAAAAAGAAAATAAAGTAACAGAAAGCACTCATAGACAAGCCTCATTATTCTTCCTTTGAAGACCTTCTTATACAACCCTCCTTGAATTGAAGAATTCTTTTTTGATTTGAGTGATTTTCTATAATGATCAATGAATTCTCCCCCTTTCTTCCTTATGTTTTCCATCTATTTATAGGCTTAAGAAGTGTCTAAACTCGTTGGTGTAATGTTCTTGGCCGAGTAGAAGTATGAAAGTACTAAAACTCAACAGCTTACCAAAAACTGTGTAGAAAAATCAAAGCACCGCCTTAACTGCAAAGCACAGCCAGCACCGCCTTAGCTACTGGAGCCGGCGCCGGTTGTGTTTTATTTCTTCAATTGTTCGCCGATTTTTGCGTGATTTCAGCACCATGTTGTCCAGAGTGCAGTCGGCGCCGCCTTGGCTACTGGAGCCGGCGCCAATTCCATTCTGTTTTGGTCTCGTTTCAACAATTTTTCATCACTTCAAAGTTTGTGTCATCAGCGCATGGCCGGTGCCGATTCCTCTGTCCTGGCCGGCACCGCCTCTATTCTGTTTTGCAATGTTTTTGCTTTGTTTTACCCTTAAAATCAGAAATAATGAACAAAATACCTTTCCAAGGGTAAAATCTCAATTATGAAGGAATATGGCCAGTTATTAAACAAAATATATCACAAAAGAGGCTCAAATAACTAGAAAAAATATGACTAATTTAGCCCCTATCACATTCCCCCACACTTAACTCTTTGCTTGTTCTCAAGCAAAGTATCAAAGATAAGTAGGAAAACACAAGGTTTCATCAAATCACTCAATCAATTTCAAAACAATATCTTCAATGCTTCCTTCATTCAAGAACATAAAACACATGCTATACATTTTTCACAACAAATGCAAGACTTGTGTAAGTGAATAATGACTTAGTAGAACCATCCAAATACTTGACAATATTCTCAAACCATTGGAAAGAATTTAGTTAAAAAAAAAAAATTGCATTCCATAAGCTTACTTTTCATAACTCTCCCCACTAATCCAAGACATATCATGATTCTACTTAGATCAAGTAGGACTTTTAAGCTTGTAATGTAAGGCTAAAGGCTTGTAATGTAGCTTATCAAACGAAGGATATAGGAGAATCAAATATCAAAGAAGCTGAGAGTTCGCAAGAAAAGGATAAACAAAATGTATCAATAATTTCCAACTCTTCTTGCTCTCCTATTCCAAGATAAATCAAAACCATAACCTTATTTAGCAATTCCAGTGAAACTCAAGCAAATCTTGCATTTTTTCTTGTCTCTCTTCATTAACTCTTCTCTATTTTTTCCCACAAGATCACTCAAATTTTCAGCAATGGTGTCAAGGATTTGATATGAACTCAACTTTTACAGCTCAATCACCATTTCTTTTTGTGATCTTTCTTTTCTTCTTTTTTTTTTCTCAACAAATTTTCTTTTCTTTCTCGCTCTTTTATTTCTCTCTCTCTTCTTTTATCATTCACTGCTGCCTTTCTTTTCTTTCTCAGTTTCTTCCTTTCCATCTTTTCTAGTAGCTTTTTCTTTTCTTTTCTTGTGTTCAATCTCTCTTTCTCTTTCTTTTCTTTCCTTGCTTTTTCTCAGTACTTGGAGAAAGATCATGACTCGTTACTTGCAGTCATGCATCAAGAGTATAAAGATTTGAAAAATTAATCAAACTCTCAAAAACAAGCAATGGACAAAGTATTGTGACGGGTTTTAAAGAAAGAAATCAACAATTTAGGCTCAAAATAGGCACTATGGATAATATCAAAATAGGTAGGCTTGAAAAGCTCAAACTATCCAAAGAAGGCCTATTATCGTTATTCCTAAGTTAAATCATGACCGTCTTTCTTATTTCGCCTCAAGAGGTATTCAAGTAAGTTCTAGAATGCTCTATGAATTTTAGTAGAAAACTAGGTTTAAGAACAATGTAAAGCATTTGATCAAGAACTACTTTGTCCAAGTGAGTGCAAAAAGTCATGTATAAGCCATAAATGATCTAGAACATATGCTCTATAATCCATCATAAAGATATGCATTAAAAATATAGTTTGAAATCTTTAAAAAAAAAAAAAATTGCTCACAAGAAGGAGGTATATGCATAGAAGAATTTTCAATCGAATCACTCCCCCACACTTAAACTGGATATTGTCCTCAATGGCCAAATAAAAAGAACAAGAATTAAACAATGCCATGTGACCAAAAATATACAGGAGAAGAGATAAGAAAGTCAATACTTTCATAGGTAGTGTAACTCTAATTTTCCAAACTTTGTGCTCAAAATAAAATTGATAAAAACTTAGACAAAGTATATTACCAAACCACTCCCCCACACTTAAATTGGACAATGTCCTTCTTGGCAAAAAATAAACACAAGAAAGGATCTCCAAAGGTACTAAAAATAATAATGGGTTAGAAAATTTAAGTAATACTTCCCAAATGCAATAATGCTCCAATAGGTATCCAAACTTAAGGTAAAGAGAAGGGCTTGTCCAATAGGATTGTATTCCTATAAAACAAAACACAAATAAAAGCACAAGAAAAATAATAATAAAATAAAAACATACCTAAATAAAAGAAAAAAAAAACTAAAGAAAAAGACTAAAATAATAAAAATAAAACAAAAACTCTCTACACCCATCATGCTTCCTCAGTAAACCTTTTGGAAAGAAATTAAAGCTCAAAATAGAAGATAGGCATGATGAATGTAGAATGAAGAATGGAGGATTTTGAAAAATGGAAGGTCCATGAAAATAATTTTGTTTTTTCACTAAAGCAAAACACATAAACCTCTTTCTCTAACATTTCTTTTGACACACAAATATTGTTGTCAACGTATAAGTGCACATGGTTTCTAAAGAATGCATCAAGCTTAAAATCACCTTTTAACCCTTCGAAAGATTTGTTATAATTGAAATTCCCATTAGAACTTAGCAATTGAGTTCTTAAAGATGGGATCAAGAAATCCTTACTTTTCGACACATCTATAACAACTAACTTACCTCCTATTGAATGGGGTGAAGGGTAGAGATTACCACCATCCTCCAAGGACTTTTCACAATATAGTGTTGAAAGATCCAACTCCTTGAGGCATGATTAATTTAACACATCATCATTTGGACCCTTGTTCTCCAAGAATTGAGAGGAACCTAAAAAAAAATCATGTGATGAAGAGAGATTAAAATTATTAGCAAGTAGGGTAGAATTGAGTACCTCCTTTTCCACATTGGACAATTGGTTCTCATATCCTCTCTCCTTTCCTTGGAGATTCTCTTGTTCAAGCATATAGGCCTTTAAGGCATCCTCAACCAACTTGGCTAATTGTGTTCTTTGATAGCTCAATCATTAGGGTACTTCTTTATGCCACTTCATGGAGGAATTTGAATTAGCGACAAAAGAATGCATTGAGGCTTCAAGTGACGTCTCACAAAAAGCTTCAATCCGAGATTGTAACTTTGCCAAATTCTCATCATTGTAGCTCCTTTAATCTTGTGCCCAATAGTAGTTGTTCATGATGATGTCAATCTCGTGCTCAAAGAAAAACAAAAATCACATCGAAAATAAAAACAAAGAAAAATAATAGAAAAACAAAGAAAAGAAAAAAATTAAAATAAAAGTAAATAATAGAAAAAATAAAGAAAAGAAAAACATACATGTTAGATATATTCACAATCCACCTAAACAAAAAAAAAAATTAGTGGTATTTATAATACAACAGGAAGTATGTTAGTCAATGGTACATAGTCAAAGTTAATAGGTTAGGTTACAAAGGTATACAAGATACACAAGATACAAAAGATAGCACCTTTTTGTGAAAAGAACAATCGTACATACTTACATATTTACGTATTTACATAGTTACATGGTTAAATCAATAAAGTCCAAACTTTCATGCTATTGTTCCTTGGCAACGGCGCAAAAAACTTAATGTGTCCGGATTTGGGTATAAAAATCATATAAAAATAAGCACATTCCCAATCAAGTTTAAATTAAAATGTTAACCCCAAATTATACATATGAGCAAGCGTACTCATCATTAACAAAGCATAGGGTTCAAACGAGTGTCGATCCTCCAAGAACAAATATACATTAATCACTTTTCTTTCATTGTTTACTTGACTCTATAAAGTGAAAAAGAAATAAAATAAAACAAAATAAAATAAAAACATATATACATGTTAAAGATGGAGAAGTATGTAACTTAAACCATTATTTTGATTGCAGAGCACAGCCGGCGCCACCTTAGCTACTGGAAACGGCACCGGTTGTGTTTTGTTTCTTCAATCGTTCGCCGATTTTTTCTTGATTTCAGCACCATGTTGTCCAGAGTGCAGCCGGCACCGCCTTGGCTACTGGAGCCGGCGACGGTTCCATTCTGTTCCAGTCTCGTTTCAATAATTTTTTATCGCTTCGAAGTTCGTGTCATCAACGCATGGCCGGCTCTAGTTCCTCTGTCTTGTCTGGCACCCCCTCTATTCTATTTTGCGACGTTTTTGCTTCGTTTTACCCTTAAAATCTAAAATAATGAACAAAATACCTTTCCAAGGGTAAAATCTCAAATATGAAGAAATATGGCTAGTTATTAAATAAAATGTATCACAAAAGAGCCTCAAATAATTAGGAAAAATATGACTAATTTAGCCCCTATCACACACCCCCACACTTAAATCTTTGCTTGTCCTCAAGTAAAACATACTTATTCTTAAACAAAGAATTGACTAATGTACAAATCTAACACCCTACATTTATTGACAACTTAACTAGTGTACAAATCATGAGAAATTACATTATTTCTTAAGGATAAAGAATAATTAATTCTTTGTTTAAGATGAAAAATATTCTACATAGCATTTTTGGTGAATAATCAAGACAACTTAGCACACATGCAATAAGATCAAAATGGCAAAAAGATTATTTCATCCACCACCTTAGAATTCATCTCAATGCCAATTTATCCAAGTTAATCCCATGTATACCCTTATATTAGGCTAGCCACAACCATGAACCTCAAAGTGAAATTAAATAAGCTTATGACAATTAAATGTAATTCACTCAATATCTCCAATCAAGAATATCAAACAAAGTGATTTATATGAGATAGGATCCACAAATCACTCAAGTCCCGTGGCTATCCCAAGTACATATATTACATATGCTACATTACAATACAACAATAGTTTATACTTTGAAACAACAATACATTTCAATTTGAATTAGCAAAGTAGGAACCTCTCATTTTTCATCAATTTTCTTTCTACAAAAGGAAATCATTTGTAGTGATTTTACTTGAATGCTCTTTTTGCATCCCTTGGATTTTTTTTTTTTATCCCACGGTGTTTTTGGTCATAGGATATGCATTTTTGCATTCCTAGAGCCTTTTTCTCTCCTCACTTCAGCAGGTGCATTTAGCAACCTACTTCATACTTCTATTTGCCTTTTTATGAAAAATACAAAAAAAAAAAATCATTGAAATTTTCTACAATACAACATACAACAAAAATGAATGAATGAATAAATAGAATTAGTCACGAAACTAGAGATAAGTCTATGAACCATACTCTATATTTCATCACTAAGTTTTCATTCCTTCTAAAAGAATTAAGCTTCACAACATTTTCACATGCATAAACAAGATTACTTTACTTATCCAAACTTAGTTTATGTCATGCCCAATATCTAAGTGTACATAAAAATAACTTTCCTAAAATGTCTTAAGTAGAATCCCTAAGCAAAAAGATGAATAAGAACTTCACCAATCCAACACATATCAATACACATACCAACACCCCTTGAAAACTAACCCTATAATGCCAAAAAAATTGGAAAACAAATTAGCTAAAATGCAAAAAAACAAGAAATTTAGGGCAAAATTAAGAAAATTCCAAAAGAAATAATACAAAATTGTACATAAAATACTATCCAACCTCTCTTATTCAACCTCTCCCCCATACTTAAATAGAACAATGTCCTCATAATCCAAAAATTAAACAAAATAATCATTTTCAATAGGACAACAAGAAATAAAATGGAGAAGAGGATAAACAAATACTTCCCTAACATCTTGAAGCACAATGTATCATAGGAGGGAAAGGAAAATGAGGATTGTTCCAAAGAATAAAATCTTTATTCCTACAAAAATAAAGAAAAATACAACAATATAGCATGGCTAAAGAGATAATAATAAAAAATAAAAAATAATAGATAAAGAAAATATAAATTAAAAAAAACATACAATGAGGCGTACAAAGATTCATTAGTATCAATATTAATAACAAATAAATAATAATAATAATAATAATAATAATAAAACACAAATATTATTAACAAATCTTAAAATCAACTAATATAAACAATAACAAAACATATGTTAGTATCAAGAACTATATTGATACCTCAAAGCAAATGAAAAATGCAATACTTTCACTATGGACACACAAAATCAATATACACATATATGGCTAGGGTTTTTTGGATTGGACCGGACTGGCCGATCGAATCGGTCGGACCGTGGACCAGTCCTCAAATCGGTCCAGTCCACCATTTTAAATCGAAAATCTCAAAAACTGGTCCATTTTATTCAAACCGATTTGGATCGGCCGGTCCAACCAATTGAACCGGTTCTTCTTTTTTTTTTTTCCTCCTAAATAAGATAATATATTCATAGAAAAAAAAAATAAGTTACACAAATGGAATAAATAGTCTATAGTAATAGAGAAAATATCATATTTTCTTCTAATTTCATTATTTATGCATTTATGGACTTGAATTACACTATATTATTGATCAATTTTATTCTTAAAAATATTATATTTTTAATTTTTAAATAATAATATTACTGGCTCAATTACGATTCAAATACGGTTGGACCATTAAACCATGAACCGGTAAATTTTTCGGTTCGATGTCCGGTCTAGTTCTGAAAACAATGTATATGGCAATATACTTTCATCAAAGCCTTACCCATATACCCAACAAAACACTAGTGTACATAGCACTAGAAGTATTATTTATACCAAGGGTTCTTACACGAAACAAAAGATCACTATTGCAACATCCTTCAATTAATTAGTCTACCACCTCCAAATAATACCAAAAAAAAAAAAAAGGACTCCCAAATAATTAACAATTGATCTCAACACAAAAATCACTACTACAAAAATTATTTGACAAAAGGTTCTCAAAAACTTGACACACTTAGCTTCCAACCAAACTACAACATTTTGCAACACAAAATATCAAATATACAAACCAGCCAACTCCTCAATTTATTCACCGCTACTACAATTGAATTTCTAGCATCCACAATATATAGTACAATAAACAAACAAAACTACCAACACAATACTTTCATCCTAAACACTTAAATTTGCAAAACTCTAATACCCGTACAAAAATAATAAAATCATTCCTATTGCACAACAATTAATCACAAATAGTTATTATACAACAATATTTCCTCAACAACACAATAGTATCCAATTACAACAACATTTTCATCCTATAAATGCAACACAACAACAATTACAATATTCCCCAACAACAATAATAGTATACAACAAGGCCATATACAAAAGCAAAAATTAAATCCCAAGAATCTATTATACATACAATTTTCCAATATGGTACATTCAACAATATATAACAAATAATAATAATACTAATAATACAACAAACATAATGATACAACATTTTGGAATCTAATACAATTTATTTATCTCAAAGACACAAAATAAAGAATTGAAACAACATACAAATAATATATAAAAAGGAAAAGAAATCTATATACAAGTAATGGTTAGTACTACACACAAATAGAAAAGCAAATATTTACATAGTATTTACAAATATACACATAACTGAATTAACAAGAATCAAGTTTTTTATGATATAGTCAATCCCCGACAACGACTCCAAAAACTTGATAGGCAGTTTCGAGTGCATTGGAAATAGTATAACAAAAGCCACAAATTATCAAGTTTTAAATTTAAAATGCCAATCACCAAAACCACACAATAGGGCAAGTATACCCATCGCGTAGTATAGAGGATAGCAAGTATCGAATCCATGGGAACTTAGTAATTACCACTACTTTGCTCTCTTCTCATTATCTAGCCAAAATGAATATAGAAATAAAGTAAATACACTATACTAGGAAACCTATCATGTTCTCACTCAAGAAAAAGTCACAAGTTTATCAAGGGATTAGAAAGAGAGAAAAGCCATGCTGAAATACCTTAGAGGGAGGTCAATAAAGTTTTTGGAAAATTTAAACACTTTTTCGAAATCTGATTTTCGAAATCCTCTTATTATTTTAAAGACAGATCGTGATGTATGAAGAGTATACGAAGTAGAGATTCATGCAGCTTTAAAGAGATATCTAGAATATTAAAGAGCTATGTCAAGTTATGTGCAATCAATACAATAGAAAAGATGGGTTGGTGAAAGTCATAAATATCTCTTTGAATGATTGAAACTTTGTGCAAAGAAGTTCACAAACATTTAGAAATAAATGCAAGGAAGACGGACAAACGATTTATTGTGGTTCGATCCTCAAAGATCTACATCCACTACTGATGCGTAAATTTTAGGTGTATAAAAATCATCAAATTTAAATCCATCCATTAGTCAAGTTCTAATTAAAACATTAATTTAAAAATACACATACGAGCAAGTATACTCATCGCAAGTATAGTATAGGAAATTAACGAATATCAATCCTCAAAAGAACAAGTACACACTAGTTACTTTTCATTCATTATTTAATTGACCAAATAAAGTGAGAAGATAATAAAAAGAAATATATACAAATATATACAATTCAAGAATGTATAAATATGCAAATTAGACAACTATCCTAGAAAACATGACAATGAACTGTTTAGTAATTATCTCAATTAATCATCATCTTAGCATCATGGAAGAATATAAAGTAAAATTCAATCGTTTTCAAAGTTATAAATTTACTTACATAGATTCCTCTTCTTTCCCAATCCATGGAATCACTATCTCTTGATTAAATTAGCAGATTTTCCAATCAAACCAACATAACCAAAAAGTGCATTAAATACAATTCCTCATAAACATGAAATTAGTCAACAACCCTATACTCTATGTGAAATTAACTAGTCTTTGATTACTTAAATTCTTTGGTCTTAACTTCGTTTTCCAAGTCTCTTAAGAAATAACAAATATAAATTAAATTAAATCAACTCCTAACGTTGTTTCCCGAGTCAATTAGAAGCAAATCCAACCTCATTAATTCCTTTATAATCACGAGTAATAAAACACCAAGAATGATAGAAAATTGATCAAATAGTTAAATTAATACAAAAATCGTGAATCCCAAAATATTGACAAATGTCAATGAAAACATTAAATATATCATTATTCTAGGAAAAGAAAACAAAGGTAAAAGAAAGAACTCATAAACAAGGCTCATTCTTCTCCCTTGAGGACTCTCTTGAACAATGCTTCTTGATATGATGAATTTCTCCTTTAATGAGTGATTTTCAGATTTAATCCTTGAATTCATACTTTTGTCTTGTGTTTTTCTTGTTTAAATAAGCTTCTAATATGCTAAAATTTGTCCTCTCAAGAGTTTTAGGACTAGTAGAGATTGAAAAATACTAAAAATGTTGGAAATTACCAAATCTGTGCAAAAATTAGAAAGCTCACCAATACTACACAAAGCAGAGCCAGCGTTGGCACAGAGGGTCACGGCCGGCACCGACCATGCTCTAGTTGGCTCAGTGTGCTCCGTTTTTTTTGTCTAAAAATTCCCCTGTTTCCAAATCGAGACCGATGCCGGCTGTGTTTGGACTATGATGGTTTTGTCATTTTTTCATCTTTTCTCACAATAAAATTCCAAAACGTCTTTCCAAACGTAAAATATCAAATATAAAGGAATATTCTTAGTTATTGCAACAAATATATCACAAAATACCAAATAACTAGGAAAATATAGATGAATTTTTCCCCTATCACATTCCCCCACACTTGAACCTTTGCTTATCCTTAAGTAAAGCCCTTAAACAAAGAAAAACATGACATTCTTTCAAAAAGTTCACTTAGACAAAATCATAATTACTTTTCAAACTTTAGATATATCCTTGTCATTCTTTCAACCCTTTGAAATCATTTACAAAACATAAGACTAAACAAGACATATCAAAGCCCTTGAAGTCGAATTAAACAAGTTTATACATTAGTCTAAGAACATTATTTCACCCTTCAAGTAAAAGCATGGTTAACATGAATCATACAAGTCAAGCTATCTACCAACTCAAGCATCATAAGTCTAAAAATTGCATAACTTAAGTCATGTTTTGAGGAAAACACTCAAAATTTTTCTCTCAAAATTTTTCAATGACTTAGGGAATGATAGCCTCAAGTGTATGGATTCCTTTTCACACACTGTATTGGCCCCCTTTAGTCATCTCTCATCATTTTTTCAATAATATCTTTTTTTTCTTTTGCTTTTGGGTATTATAGCCTCAAGAAAGTGAATTTCTCTTCACTATCCATATTGGCTCCTATAATCAAGAAAAAATAATTTTTTTTTTCTCATTCACAATAATCATCTTTTTTTTTTCCTCAATAACAACAATCACAACAATTGTCCACAATTTTTCCACAATATTTTCTCATTCCTCATCATAACTCAAAGTCAACCAAAATTCAATCCCATAATTCAAGAGTTAGCCAACAACCTTTCCCATATTCCTTACATTAACCATATTTAAACTAGATTAGTCAAATAATGCTTCAAATACCAATGTATAAACAAGATTAATCCAAATTCTCAAGTCTCAACACATCCAATTCATTAAACCATTTTAATGTCAATAAAAATCCACCAAATGAATGACACATCCCATATCCAAGAAAGAAAGATAATCACAATCTTGCTAAGGCCATGGAAACCTTAAAATTTTTTAGAAAATATATATGGAAAAGACTTTCACAACTAAACTCTCCCCCACACTTAAATTGGACATTATCCTCAATGGCCAAAGAAATCAAAGCAAAGAAAACCAAAAATAATAAAAGGGAAGAATCAAGAACAGAAAATACTCCCATTGCAAATTACTTCAACATATTCGAATTCATCACAAGGAAGCATAAGGGAAATTGTACCTAAAAGAAAACAAAAGAAACAAAAATAGAAGCATAAATATAGAAAAAGAACAAGAAAATTAAAAAAAAAAAAAAAAGGAAGCAAAGGAATGAAGGAAAGAAAACAACTAAAAAGAAATACTAAGAAAGGTCATGAAAATATAAAGAGAAAAGAAAGCTAAAAAAAATAAATACATAGGAGTGGCCTTTTACCTTTGAATGATTTGATTTCACAGTGAAGCATAAAGAGAGATTTTTGTGTTTTGAAAGTATAACAGTGTTTCTGAATAAGTTAGCACAAAAATCTTGTAGAAATTCGTGTTTAAATGGCTTTTATAGAAGTAAAAAGTGAAGCTCCAACGATTAGTTAACAGCTAATTTTCTATCATGATCTTTAGCATTTTGAATTCACGAAGTAGACGGATGTGCATCTAGAATAGCACTATTCATTTAAAAGAGTGTTTTGAAAATTCTACAGAATACTGGATGGATGAGTTGGATTTAGAGTTTCATCCAAAACTTATAAAAGTCAGATTCAAACATTTTCTTTTTAAAAACTTTTATAAGTGCTTCAATGTAAAGTAAAATTAAGCTAAGGTAAAGAGACATAGGAATTACAGACAATACCTTGAAGCAAAAAAATCTTAGGCTACAATTCTTCAAGAAAGTCTTCAATATGTGAGACCTCAGTTGATCATTCATTATTACCCTTGAGTTGCATGGATTATTCAATATTCTCAAGATCTTGAAGAGTGAAGGTCAAACATGTCATATCCAAAAATTTCTATCACATGTCAATGCACATATTAGTCCAAATCAATATTTGTCATAAATCAAAACATAGGAGTATTAAGGACAAAATATTTGCAGCCAAAGACTTTAAAATAGGAAATTGATGGAGTTTTGTCAAACATAAGCTCAAATGGTGTTTTTCTAAGAAAATATCTCAGCATGACTCGGTTAACAAAGCAATAAGCTGTATTAACAGCTTTAGTCCAAAAGTATTTTAGGAGAGAGTTTTCACAAATCATAGATCTAGCCATTTCTTGCAAGATTCTATTCTTCCTCTCAACAACACCATTTTGATGAGGGGTTTTAGCATATTAGAAGTTGTGAAAGATGCCATTCTCATAGCAAAAATGTGTAAACTGATGGTTGCAAAATTCTCTACCATTGTCACTTTTAATTGAAATCAATTTACATCCAAGAAAAATTTGAACAGTTTGAATAGCCTAGAAAATTCAGAGAATGCCTCATCTTTTTATCCAAAAAATAAAGTCTAAGTAAAGCTTGAGAAATCATCTACTAGTACATAAGCATACTTCTTACCACCAAGGCTAGTAGTCCTCATAGGTTTAAACAAATCCATATGTACTAATTCAAGGGGTTTTGATGTAGAAATTATTTTCTTGGGTTTAAAAGAGGTTTTGATCTGCTTTCCAAATTGGCATGCATCACATATTCTGCCTTTTTTAAACTTCATTTTGGGCAGTCCTCTAATAAGCTCTTTAAAGATAATTTGTTCAGCAAATCAAATGATACATGGCCTAGCCTTCTATGCCAAAGGTAGCCATTATTATCATGCACGGAAAGGCATCTAATATATGAGGCATCAGATCATCAAGATAATATATATATATTCCCAACACGGTTAGCAACAAAAATTATTTCATTACTAGAGCTGTCCATAATAGAGCAAAAATCTTTCTCAAAAATAACTTTGTAGCCATTGTCACATAATTGACTAATGCTAAGAAAGTTGTATTTCAGCTCATCAATCAATAATACTTTTTTTGATAATGGTAGAAGATTCTTCACTAATATTACCTATGCCAAGAATTTTTCGTTACTTTTTGTCTCCAAAGGTAACAAACCCATCATTTGTAACTTGAACATCTTCTAATAGGGCTACATTTCTAGTCATGTGTCTTGAGCATCCACTATCCAAGAACCACTTTATGAAGCTCATTTGTCCGATAAATGTACCTATACATGAGATGGGAGAGTGATTTTTAGTACCCATACCTTCTTGGGTCCATAGGGGTTAGTGATGGTTCTTTTAACTCTCCAATCAATTTTTATTCCCCATTCAATGCTTTTTCTAACATGACACCTAGATACATTGTGGCATAGGTAACATTGCAGCCATTGTAACATCATTGACTAATGCTAAGCAAGTTATATTTCAACTCATCAATCAATAATACTTGTTTGATAATGGTAGAAGATCCTTTACCAATGTTACCTATGCCAAGAATTTTTCCTTTCTTTTTGTCTTCAAAGGTAACAAACCCATCATTTGTGGCTTGAACATCTTCTAATAGGGTTGCATTTCTATTTATGTGTTTTAAGCATCCACTATCCATGAACCACTCTGTGAAGCTCATTTTGTTCGATGAATGTACCTACACATGAGATGGGAGAGTGATTTTTGGTACCCATGCCTTCTTAGGTCCACAGAAGTTAGTGATAGCTCTTTTAACTCTCTAATTAGTTTTTATTCCCATTTCAATACTTTTCCTAACATGACACTTAGATGCATTGTGTCCATATTTACCACAATAAGTACGGCATGTATAATTTGCATTTGAGGAGCTTGCTCTCAAAAAATAAAACTTGCATTTTTCTGCTTTGTGCACGTTCCTATAGCTAAGACCACTTCTATTTCCAGCCATACGTTGTACTCCAAGAAGTTTGTTCAATTTTTTTTTTGCCATCAATGAATTTTTTAATACAAATGGTGAGATCTGTAGGATTTCTAGATTAAATAATCAAATTAAACGCAGCAGAAAACAACAAGAAATCCAAGCCATGGATCACGGGTTTGCAGTAGAAACGGAAAAGGGAGAAGATCACGCTTATTACCTCGTAAAGTCGGAATTTAAAATTTTCTTGTTCCAAGAACGCAGGCGCGATCCAGATCACAAAACCGGTTCACCGCAGCTTAACTGAAGTCCAAGTAAGAACTCCCTCTAATGATAATCCACATAAGGTTGAACGCTCACAATCTCACAATTCTAAGCTAGTAGAATGTAGGAGGCTAGGGTTTGATCAAGAAGAGAGAGACAGAGAAACGGTTTCTCTGTTATTGCGTGAATATTCTATATCTCTAACCATAAAGAAACCGTTTTCTTATATTTATAGATTTATAATTACTGCAAATTGCAACTTAGTCCTTCAACATCCAATTGTCAACAAATTGGTCTTTGAAGTTTACTTAATTATAATTAGGTCCTATGAATTATAACAAATTTATAATTCACCTATAAATATATTCCCTTCTCTTAATTAACCCCACAATATTATCAAATAATATATTTGAGCATTCAAACTTTTATTGTGTGTGACCTATTAGGTTTCCTGGTCTTATTGGTAGCATAATATGAATTAATTCTAACAATATTAGAATTAATAATCCTTAATAAAATAAAGGATTAAATTTATTAATTCTCTAATTAATAAATCCATATTTAGCATATCAAGAGCGACATCTAGCAATGATTCTTGACCACCCAAAAGTCCAGAAAGTCAAGTAGCTTGACATGAACCTTTCAATAGCAAATTATCAGTGCAATAAACTCATTTCAATATAAAATATCTCATTCGGTCTAGAGCATGAAATTAGTGCCATCTCCCTCCAGAATATTATTAATTCTGGCCCGAATATTTTAGTACTTGTTCAAGAAATCCATTACTCGATATGTGTATCAATTGGAACCATTTCCATCATATAGTCGCATTGGCCAAGGACTTCATGAGTAATGATTTCTACAAGTGTCCTTGAGATATACTCTCCTACTATTAGGAGTGGTGAATCCTTTATTGACCCTCTCAACTACTTTCGTTTACTTTACGTTGTACCCAATATCCATCCCATAGGTGGTCCTAGATAAGACTCTAAAAATTAGAATCAAAGTACAACGCTCGATAAACAAAGTACCTTGGAGATCTCAAGTCTAAGGATACTTGCACACTTGCTATAATGAGATTCTATCACTAGCACTCAATAGTTATCCAAGTGATTATCTCGTAACTAGGTCATCCAATGAACTTGTTCCAAAACAAGCATCCACGCGTTAATCCTGAGTATCACAATACTCACGGATATGAGAACCACCGCTTGATCCAATCAAGAGATATAGCATGTGCAAGTCTTGGCGTATTAATAATATTCCATCTTATTAATACTATGATTGGGGATTATTTAAGTACAAATACTATATAGTGTAGTAGGAATCTCGCATCATGATCTCTATCATGATTTTCTTAACACTGTGTTGTACTAGGGACTTTATCTAACGGTTTGTACACATATTTAGACATAACAATCAAACTGAAAGATAAAAAATTGCCTCTTATTAATTTAATATGCAATATACATAGTACAAGTGATTGCCTCTAGGGCACAATACTAACAAACTCCCACTTGCACTAGAGCCAATCATTCATGTATCGAATACCAAATGACTCAACATGTTTATCATGTTTTTTCTGGGAAAGCACTTTAGTGAGTGGATCAGCTATGTTCTGATCCGTGGGAATTCTCTCTATCTTTACATCTCCTCTATCTATGATTTCTCTAATCAGATGATAGCGTCTAAGTACATGCTTGGATCGTTGATGAGACTGTGGTTCCTTTGCCTGTGCAATGGCTCCATTGTTGTCACAATACAAAAGTATTGAATCAACAATGTTGGGCACCACTCCAAGTTCAGTGATGAACTTCTTAATCCATACTACTTCTTTAGCTGCTTCAAAAGCTGCTATGTACTCTGCTTCAGTAGTCGAATCGGCAGTAGTCTCTTATTTGGAGCTCTTCCAACTAACTGCCCCACCACCTAATGTAAATACGTAGCCAGATTATGATTTGAAGTCGTCCTTATCGGACTGAAAGCTGGCATCAGCATACCTTCTTACTTGTAAATCACCATCTCCATATATTAAGAATGCATCATTAGTCCTTTGTAAGTACTTAAGGATATTCTTTACAGCCGCCCAATGACCCTCTCCAGAATCAGATTGTATCTATTCGTCAAACTAAGAGCACACGATACATCGGGCCTAGTACATATCATAACATACATGATAGACCCAATTGCCGAAGCATATGGAATTCTACTCATGTGATCCCTTTCAACTTATGTCTTTGGAGACATCGACTTTGAAAGGCTTACACCATGTGTCATAGGTAAGAATCCTCTTTTGGATTGATCCATGCTGAACCTTTTCAACATTTTATCTATGTATGTAGACTGTGAAAGACCTAGCAACCTTCTAGATCTATCTCTATAGATCTTTATTCCTAAAATATAGGTTGCTTCTCCAAGGTCTTTCATGGAGAACATTTTGGACAACCAAATCTTCACTGATTGAAGAGTGGAAACATCATTTCCTATAAGCAATTGCCATCTACATAAAGCAATAGGAAAACAACTTTACTCCCACTAACCTTCTTGTACACACAAGGTTCATCCATGTTTTGAATGAAACCAAATTCTTTAATTGTCTCATCAAAATGGATATTCCAACTCCTAGATGCTTGCTTAAGTCTATAAATGGACCTTTGCAACTTGCACACCTTTGTGCTATCTTTAGATATGAAACCTTCAGGCTGTGTCATATACACTTCCTCAATCAGGTTTCCATTAAGGAAAACTGTTTTTACATCCATTTACCAGACCTCATAATTGTAATAAGCGGCAATGGCTAGGAGTATTCTTATGGATTTCAACATCGCGACTGGTGAAAAAGTTTTGTCATAGTCAATACCTTGTCGTTGATGATAACCTTTTGCTACCAAGCGAGCCTTATAGGTAACCACATTACCATCCATGTCAGTTTTCTTTTTGAAAACCCATTTACACCCTATAGGCTTGATTCCTTCAGGTGGATCAACCAAAGTCCATACTTGGTTTTCATACATGGAATCCATCTCTGACTTCATAGCTTTGAGTCATTTGTCAGATTCTGAACTATTCAAAACATCCTCGTAAGTAGTAGGCTCATCCTCATCTATGAGCAATTCGTCATTATGGTCACTTATGAGAAATCCATATCTCTCAAGTGCCACTCGTATCCTACTTGACCTACGAAGCTCTTGTGTGCTAGAAAGTTCATCTATTTGAATACATACAGGTTTAGATGGTTGATCAATATTTGTTTGCTCTTCTTGAACTTCACTAAGTTCAAGCTTGCTCCCACTATCTTCCTTGAACATGTGCTCCTTCTCTAAGAAAATAGCATGTTTTGAAACAAAAACTTTATTTTCAGAAGGAAGATAAAAGTAATATCCAAACGATTCTTTTGGATATCTAACAAATAAATATTTGTCAGACTTACTTTCAAGTTTGTCTGACATTACCTTTTTAACAAAAGCAGGGCAACCCCAAATCCTTAAATGAGATAACTTTGGTCTCTTACCAAAGAATAACTCATAAGAAGTAGTATCAACCGTTTTTGACGGAACTCTGTTTAAAATGTAAACAGCAGTCTCCAGTGCATACCCTCAAAACGATTTTGGTAAGTCTGCAAAAGCCATCATGGTCCTTACCATGTCTAGAAGGGTTCGATTCCTTCTCTCAGATACACCGTTATATTGAGGTGTATATGGTGGAGTCCATTGAGATAATATTCCATTATCTCTTAGATAACTTAGAAACTCTTGACTTAAGTATTCACCTCCTCAATCGGATCTAAGAAATTTAATATTTTTGCCAAGTTGTTTCTCTACTTCATTCTTGAAGTCTTTGAAACAGTCAAAGGCTTCAGATTTGTATTTCATCAAATACAAATACCCATATCGAGAATAATCATCAATAAAGGTAATGAAGTATTGATAACCTCCTCTTGCTTGTGTTGACATTGGGCTACATACATCTGAATATACGAGTTCTAATAACTCTTTTACCCTTTCTCCTTTTCTTGAAAAAGAAGTTTTAGCCATTTTTCCAAGTAAACAAGATTCGCATGTGTCATATGATTCGTAATCAAATGACCCTAAGTCACCCAATTTGTATGACTTAGAAACGCGTTTTTCATTTACATGGCCTAAGCGACAATGCCATAAGTAAGATAAGATTAAGTTATCCTTTTTATGTTTCTTTTTACTTACATTGAGAATTGGATTATATATGTCTAGAACATATAAACCATTGATCAAAGTTGCAGAACCATAATGAATATCATTTAATGAGAAAGAACAACATTTATTCTTAAAACTTAAATGAAATCCAAATAAGTCTAAACAAGCAACTGAGATAATGTTTTTCAACAAAACTGGTACAAAATAACAGTTTTGTAGTTCTAAAACTAATCCAGAAGGTAGATTGAGATGATAAGTCCCCACAGCTAGTACAGCAACCTTTGCTCCATTTGCAGTTCGTAGGTCCACGTCACCTTTCTCTAACTTTCTACTGTCCTTTAGTCCCTGTAAATTGTTGCATAAATGAGATCCACAATCGGTATCCAATACACATATCTCATTATTAAAGGCAGTATTAATCTCAGTCATAAACATACCAGGTAAGAAGTAGAAGTGCATGCAAGCTTCTCCTTTTCCTTCTTTTCCTTCACAGTCTCCAAGTAAGCCTTACAGTTACGCCTCCAATGGCCCATTTTGCCACAATGATTACATGGGCCTTTAGGGGCAGCCTCCTTCTTCTTGACACCTCCTTTGGGCTTAGTAGGAGTGTTCTTCCTCTTCTTCTTATAAACCTTTTTCTTAGAAGATGAAGAACTTACTAACAAGATTGCCTTATCATCCTTTTTCATAGAGGACTCAGCAGTCTTAAGCAGATTGATTAGCTCAAGTATGGTGGTCTTAACATTATTCATGTGGTAGTTGATCACAAACTGCGAAAAATTACTTGGTAATGATTGTAGAATTAAGTCAATACTTAACTCATGATCCATTATGAACCCAAGAGACCCAAGCTTTTCCACGTAGCCCAACATCTGCAGCCCATTAGTGGCCACTGAAGCACCCTCAACCATCTTAGCACGGAACAGTTGTTTAGAGATCTCATATCTCTCTGTTCTAGCTTGTTTATCAAACAGCTCTTTAAGATGGAGGATTATCGATTGAGCATCTATATGCTCATGCTGTATTTGCAGCTCAGGAGACATTGACGCCAGCATGATACAAGATGCTGTGTCGCTATCTTCTTTGTGCTTCTTGTGGACAGCATGCTCTTCAGCAGGAACATCTTGAGATGGAGGTGGCGGAATAGGAGCTTCTAGCACGTAGAGCAACCTTTCCGACTTGAGAACGATTCTCAAGTTTCTATACCAGTCCAAATAGTTTGATTCAGTGAGCTTGTTTGTTTTCAAGATGTTACGCAAGTTTAGGTTTGTCGACATGATGCAAATGACCTAGATGTAAAGATAGAATTATTAGAACATGTATATGCAAATGCAATGCAATTAATTAGGTCTTTAATTAAGCGCATAATTATTCCACTATTTTACTCAAACCAATAGCCCTCACTATTGACTCAGGAAAGCCCGTTGGAAACTTTCTTAGTGGATCAGTATCCAAATTCCTTAAGAATAACCTTGGGTTAGCCCAACACGCCACTCTTAAGTTCAGTGGTAGGTATCCAATACCAATTACATCAAAAAGTAACTACTGAATCATTGGGTGATTAACATTTTTTAGTCATTAAAGTATCAAATACTAGCCCAACTTTGCCTCTAATTTTCTTTATGCTTGGGTTAGCCCAACCGAGATAAATAAATTAGTTAAATCCAACCCATTAACATGAATTTAAATTCTATAACTTGAACATACTCGATGTCAAGTAGGCTTAGGTTTGCCCAACAACCTGGTCTCGAAAAAGAGATCTCATTCTCACTATATTAATGGAAGGCATTAGATTTAATATTATTTAAGGGATTTGTTCCTTTTAGTGGTCTCATCATTAGGTATGCATACAATTTATCAATAAGCAGCATAAATTGATAAACATGGTAATAAACAATTACGTGGCATGGTTATGGACTTTCTAAATTAATTTCCTCGAGCCACCAAGGAAATTAATATGGTCAACCCTATGTGTTCATGCATGATATAAGTAGAGGGTCTTACCATCTCACTTTATTTTGAATGCCATCTTCAAAATCTTGAAAATAAATTCTACATCAATCTAACCTATATAATCTAATTACATAATTTCCTAAAAGGAGAAACCTCGAGTTGCATTCAAGGGGAGTTAGATGAGAAGAGAATTACATCAGAATTTGAGAGAAGGTAGGACACGCAGGCCCTATTTCATTAAAACAAAGCGGTAAATTATGCATGAACAGATATATTTGGTCTTAGTCCATAACCATCCACCATGCCAGAAAAACATGCTTAAAATAGTAAGCATACAACATCCAATGCACAAACATCCAAAATCACCATTTTGGACAGCTCTAGGTCCAAAATCAAATTTTTGGAAAATTTTGGGCCAAAATCAAATTTTAGAAAATTGTGGGTCCTGCTTGTACATAAAAAAAATTCAAAATTAAGGTCCAAAATCAAATTTTTGGAAAATTTTGGGCCAAAATCAAATTTTAGAAAATTGTGGGTCCTGCTTGTACATAAAAAAATTCAAAATTAAGGGTTTCAAATAAATTCTAATCATTATTAGAATCTATTCTCAAAACGAAAAATAAGAAACCCAAAAAAATAAAATACTTTTTTTTTTACATCGAACAGTAACCACTGCATGCGGCTTAGGCAGCTACAGTGCCCCCAAGCCGCAAGCGGTTTTTCTAGGCCGCTCGAGGCTTGAATTTTCTGGAAAATTTTGTTCAGTTCAGGGCCGATCCTAGATCAATCAAAACCATTTTTTGACGTTGATCTTTGTTAATCTTTATTAACAAACCATTGTGATCATTCTCACAATCAATTTAACAATCCAAATTGTTAAACGGAAGGCTTAATTACAGGATGAACATCAACTGAGGCCAAAACGCTGAACACAGACGCAGAACCATTCTGCAATATTTTCAAAAGCATAAAACCCACAACGCATAAATAATTTCTGCAACCCAGATTATTCAAAACAAAACCCAGACGATTACATACAAACCAACAGACATGATCATACAATTAACATGCTACAATCATGCAATTCACATGCTTGAACAATTCAAAGCAATAAAACATCCCATTAAAACACAAACCCATTAGCTCTTATACCACTGTAGGATTTCTAGATTAAATAATCAGATTAAACGCAGCAGAAAACAATAAGAAATCCAAGCCATGGATCACGGGTTTGCAGTAGAAACGGAAAAGGGAGAAGATCACGCTTATTACCTCCTGAAGCCGGAATTTAAAATTTTCTGGTTCCAAGAACGCAAGCGCAATCCAGATCACAAAACCGGTTCACCGCAGCTTAACTGAAGTCCAAGTAAGAACTCCCTCTAATGACAATCCACACAAGGTTGAATGCTCACAATCTCACAATTCTATGCTAGTAGAATTTAGGAGGCTAGGGTTTGATCAAGAAGAGAGAGGCAGAGAAACGGTTTCTCTGTTATTGCATGAATAGTCTGTATCTCTAACACTAAGGAAACCGTTTCCTTCTATTTATAGATTTATAATTACCGCAAATTGCAACTTAGTCCTTCAACGTCCAATTATCAACAAATTGGTCTTTGAAGTTTACTTAATTACAATTAGGTCCCATGAATTATAACAAATGTATAATTCACCTATAAATATATTCCCTTCTCTTAATTAACCCCACAATATTATCAAATAATATATTTGAGCATTCAAACCTTTATTGTGTGTGACCCATTAGGTTTCCTGGTCTTATTGGTAGCATAATATGAATTAATTCTAACAATATTAGAATTAATAATCCTTAATAAAATAAAGGATTAAATTTATTAATTCTCTAATTAATATATCCATATTTAGCATATCAAGAGCGACATCTAGCAATGACTCTTGACCACCCAAAAGTCCAGAAAGTCAAGTAGCTTGACATGAACCTTTCAATAGCAAATTATCAGTGCAATAAACTCCTTTCAACATACAATATCTCATTTGGTCTAGAGCATGGAATTAGTGCCAACTCCCTCCAGAATATTATTAATTCTAGCCCGAATATTTTAGGCCCGAATATTTTAGTACTTGTTCAAGAAATTCATTACTCGATATGTGTATCAATTGGAACCATTTCCAACACATAGTCGCCTTGGCTAAGGACTTCATGAGTAATGATTTCTACAAGTGGCCTTGAGATATACTCTCATACTATTAGGAGTGGTGAATCCTTTATTGACCCTCTCAACTACTTTCGTTTACTTTACGTTGTACCCAATATCCATCCCATAGGCGGTCCTAGATAAGACTCCAAATATTAGAATCAAAGTACAACGCTCGATAAACAAAGTACCTTGGAGATCTCAAGTCTATGGATACTTGCACACTTGCTATAATGAGATTCTATCACTAGCACTCAATAGTTATCTAAGTGATTATCTCGTAGCTAGGTCATCCAATGAACTTATTCCAAAACAAGCATCCACACGTTAATCCTGAGTATCCCAATACTCACGGATATGAGAACCACCGCTTGATCCAATCAAGAGATATAACATATGCCAGTCTTGGCGTATTAATAATATCCCATCTTATTAATACTACGACTGGGGATTATTTAAGTACAAACACTACATAGTGTAGTAGGAATCTCACATCATGATCTCTATCATGATTTCCTTAACACTGTGTTGTACTAGGGACTTTATCTAACGGTTTGTACACATATTTAGACATAACAATCAAACTGAAAGATAAAGAATGCCTCTTATTAATTTAATATGCAATATACATGATACAAGTGATTGCCTCTAGGGCACAACACTAACAAGATCATCAACTTTCTTTATCATATCATCAAAATAATTTAGCACGATTTCAAGAGATGAGACTTTATCACAGAAACATTTGTTCTCAAGTGTAGAATAGTTCAGGAAGGTAGAGATGATTTCTTTTTCAACATTTGAGCAATAATGGAGTCAAGTAGAATTTTGTTCTTACTCATCAGCTTGTCCTCTTTGTTTGATAAGGAATCAATTTTTATTTTCATTTCCTTGTTCCTTCTTGACAGCTTTTTGAGTTCATGGAACATATCAAAGAGAAGTTCATTTGGATCATCACTATATCACAAGTAAAATCATGCAATTCAGCCACAAGGTTAGATAGGGAAGAATTTACCTTATCCTCCACTGCCATGAAGCATATGTTAGCTATTTTAATTTCAGATTCTCTATTTTCTTTAAATTCGGAATCATTTTGATCCCAAGTTCCCATCAGTCATTTTCCTCTCTTAGTTTTCAAGTCCTTTCTTTTCTTTTTGAACATCTTGGCTTCTTTCTCATTGGCTATTGGGCAGTCAGCAATGAAGTGTTCTGTACTTTTACACTCATAGAATTGAGGCTTGAAGAATGAAGTTTGTCCCTTCTTTTTTACTAACTTCTTACTTCTTCTGAAATTTCCTCTTCTGAACATCCTTCTGAATTTTCTGGCGACCATAGCTAACTCTTCTATATCCAATTTAGTTCTACCGTCACTATCAGATTGATTGCTATCGGAATCATCATCAACAGCTTTCAGGGTTGTTCCTCTTTTGCCTTTGTCACTATCATCAAATTATTTACACCTTTTGAATTTCATTTCATGAGTTAAGAAAGAGCTAATTAGCTCTTTAATTAGTGATAGGGGCTAAAATCACCATTATTTTTCTAATTATTTGAGGTTGTTTTTGTTAGAATTCGTGGACTCCTAAACGCGAAAAACATCCACGAATCCCTTCCAAGGACCTAAGTAAACGATTAAGAAGATCTAAGGTTTCAGAATTACATCTGGTTGCTGTAATCGAAATCCTTCGATTCTGATTGCGCTGTTGTACGTTCAACCCGAACAACCACCAGACGCTGTAGTATGTGAACGTCCTCTATCGGATACACACTACGAACTCACTCGATACCCGGGGAGTGCTAGCGCCTAGGGTTTGAGAGGTTTTTTTTCTCTTCTGGTAGAGAATGGTACGAATGTTCTCAACCGAAAAATTGGACTATTGAAAAGACGGCTAGGGTTTTCTTAAAAACCCCCGAACCTCTTAGAGTCCAACCCTAATAATATCTTATCATATTCTAATTTAAATTTAAATTAAATTAAAACTGATATGATAAGATTCTGCCATTATCTCGGTAATTTAACTAATTAATTTACCGAGTCAGATTCTTATAATCTGGACATCATCCAGATACATCGAATGTGGACATATTTCCAGATTCATTGTATCTGGTAAATTTTCTAAGTACGATTAACTTAGACATATTTCCAGATTCATTGAATCTGGTCACCAGAAAAATAACCTAACAAGTTCGCTTATTGTGTGACCCTATAGGTTCATTTAACATCGGCGAGTGTGCCTAAATCATATTTAAATGGCCCACAAGTTATAAGCGGTTTCTAGCAAAACATTATAACTATCCAGGTTAAATGAAAATCGGTGATCTCTTTGAACCAAACCATAATTTTATATTTAGTCCTTTTGTCACACGATATCCAGATTAAGCATAAGGCACGGAGCATGTCATCCTTATTAAGCTTAATCAACTATTTGTTGATTTCATAGTAGACTGTTCAAACAAATGATATCAGTATCTTAGATTGATATATTTGAGCACGGCCATGCATTTTTAACAGTCTAACTTATCAAGGGGCCCATGGATATCTCTCCCATAATTGAGAGGGACAAATTCTTTCACAATCAATTCATATTCCTCTCCTTGATTTATTCTATATCCAACAGTAGTCTAATTTATTATCTGGTTAAAGACAACTTTAGAAAATGTCAAAATATAGAATTTATCAAGTAGGAAACTATGATGAATTTAGGTCGAAGGACTTTCAATATTATTATGGCTAGAAAGTACTTATGACATATTCCATGAAGTACTCTCATAGTGGGTCATGTCCGATACAATGTTCTCTAACATTTATTTATGTCTTGACTCGATATCACAGATATCCATGGCCAGTAAAACATAGCCATCAAGTCACAAACATACTAATCTTAATTTATTATTATTCCAATAATAATAATCGATCAGGGACAGTTTTAGAATAGTCATTGTATTCATCGTAGGGTTTTACTATCAAGTCACGTACTTGATGACCACAAAACAAAACTCACTATTCATAGAAAGGAAAGTCTCATATTATTATACAAAACATAATGACAATAGTATAAGTACAAATTGACTCTAGGGCATATCCCCAACAGTTTTGAGATACTTTTGTTATGATAACTAGGCATATTCCATTATATTGACATTTTACTTGTAAAAAGTATTTTTGAAAAATCTGTGTAGATTTAATTTAAATTCAAGCAAAAAGTAAACAATTTTAGAACAGACTTGGTGCCAGGTCCAGCTAATGGACTAGGCACTGGGTCCATTCTGGTCAAGCAACGGAAGTTAAGCCAACTTTTAGGGGAAAACCAGAACAAACCTGGCGCCAGGTCGAGCAAGTGGACTAGGCTCCGGGTCCATTCTGTTCGGCTAGCAAAAACAGAGCAAAAATTCAGAGGAAAAATAGAATGTACCTGGCACCAGGTAGGTCAAAGGTACCCGACGCCAGGCCTTCTCTGGATGGCAAAAATTCTGTGCACAAATTTAGAAATTGTCCAAAGATTTCAGTATTTTCTAATTTCTACTCAACCAAGATCTTTCAAGTATTGAGTTTAGCATCCAAAAGGACTATAAAAGTAGGAGAAAACATAAGAGATATATACATATATACATGTGGAGGTGGATTCAAAAGTAAAAATTCCCAATCACTCATTGGAGAAAGAATTCACCAAATCAAGGAGGATTGTTCAAGAGAGTCTTCAATGGTGAAGAAAGAGGCTTGTCTATGAGTGCTTTCTTTTCCTTAAATAATGATGTATTCAATGTTTTTATTATAATTTAACATTACTTTGGAATTCATGATTTTTTGTTAATTTAGTTATTTGATCAATTCTTTGTCATCTTTGGTATTTGATTACTTATTATCATTGGTTATTGATATGAGTTCTTCTAATTGACTTAGACAAAACGATGTTAGGAATTTCATTGCATTGATTTCATAATTTTCAAATCTTAATGGACTTGAATGACGAAGTTAAGATTATAGGACTAACGACTAAGTGATCAAAGATTAGTTGATTTCGCCTTGACAAAGGGTCATTAGCTAATTTCATGTTTTTAAGAAATTGAGATTCATGCATATTTTGGTTAGGATGGCTTGATTAACAAATCTGCTAATTGAATCAAAATATAATGATAAGCTTAATACATGTTTTGGTTATGTTAGCTTGATTAACAAATCTATTAATATGAATCAAAATATAAGATTCCATGGATTAACAAATGAAGTGAAATTTATCTAAGTAGATTCATGGCTTGACAAACGATTGAACTTTACTATACATTCCTTTATGATACCAAGATAATAATTACTTGAGAGAATTGCTAGTTGGTTCATTATCATATTTTCTAAGATAACTGTCTAAATTACATATTCATACATTCTTGAGTTGTATGTATTTCTTTATTTTTTTTATTTTTATTATTTTATCACTTTTTTGGATTGGTTAAATAATAAATGAAAAATGATTAGTGTGTACTTATTCCTTTAAGGATCGATACTCATTAATTCCCTATACTATGCTTGCGATAAGTATACTTGCTTATATGTGTATTTTGAGATTAATATTTTAATTAAAACTTGACTAAGGGATAGATTTAAATTTGATGATTTTATGCATCCAAAATTTTCGCATCAAGTTTTTTGCGCCGTTGCCGGGGAACAACATCATGAACGCTTGGATTTTGTTGATTTAACCATGTTTATATATTTATATGTCTATATGTTCCTTGAATGACTTGGTGCTATATTTTGTTTCCTTGTATACTTGTAATTTAATGTCTCTATACATTGTAATTCCTTATAACTTTATTTGTAAATTATCTAACTGTTAAATTTTATAATCTCACAATTTTCTATCTTATGTAGACCTTACTCTTAGTTTATGACCTAACAATCCAAAATTGACATAATCAATCTTGATTCGGAAATCGAGAGAACTCTCACCAGGGTCCGAAAGTTTATAAGCCAAATGGTAAGGATAGCTATGGAGATAAATCAGTCCAATAATGGTGGTAACGGTGGAGTTAACAGACAGATTATGAATGACTTTGTAAACCCGCAATCTCAGGTATGGGCTTTAGTATCATGAGGCCTAGGATAAAGGCCAACAATTTTGAGATAAAACGCAACGTAATCCAAATGATCTAGAATATGGTCCAATTTGATGAGTTACCTGAGGATGATCCCAATGCCCACCTTGCAAGCTTTCTAGAAATTTGTGACATATTTAAAATGAATGGTGTTTCTGAGGATTCCATCAAACTAAGACTTTTTCCCTTTTCCCCGAGGATCGAGCAAAATCATGATTAAAATCTTTGCCCACCAAATCCATGAGTATTTGGAATGTACTAGCTGAAAAATTCTTAGCTAAATATTTCCCACCAGCTAGAACATCCAAACTTAGGATTGACATTTTTGCCTTCCAACAATTAGAAGCCGAAAACCTTTATGAGTGTTGGGAGAGATTTAAGGAAATGTTGAGAAAATGTCCTCACCATGGATTTAAATTAGGAATGCAGATGCAAATCTTTCATAATGGGTTAAGCTTTGCTACGAGACAAGTAGTTGATGCATCTGTAGGAGCTCTATCAATTCCAAAACCCCAAAAGAGGTATTTAATTTGATTGAAAATCTGGCTAAAAATAATTATGCCTAGGGTAGTTCACGGTCTAGAGCTCATGTACAGGGAGTACATAAGGTGGATGCAATGGCTGTGTTAGAGGCAAAGGTGGAAGCAGTCACGTAGAAAATGGATCAATTGGTGATGCGTCCTTCCTAAGGGCAGGAAATGAATGTGAATTGTGATTTTTATAGGGAAGGGCATCCATACCATAAGTGCCAAAATATGGGGTCTTCACAAGAATCATTGGAACAAGCGGTGTTTGTAGATAATGGTCGGTAAGGTAATAATCCTTATAGCAATACTTACAACCCAAGTTGAAGGAATCACCCTAACTTTTCATGGAATAATTAAAACCAACCTTGGCAAGCTTATTCGAATTTTAGGCTATAAAGGACTCAACCACCCTACCGTACAATGCCCCCATCGACTAAACCATCCTTAGAGGAGCTGGTTAACCAACTAGTAAGTGGAACGAAAACACGGTTCCAAGGAGTCGATGCAACCACGAGAAACATGAAGGAGTCCATGTGCAACCTGGAAGGTCAAATTGGACAGCTAGCCAAAGTCCTTGATGATCATCAAACGGGATCACTTCCAGGCAACACAGAGACCAACCAACGTGACCAAGACCGTGAGAAACGCTGATTTTGAATTGATTTAATTTTTAGACATTTTTTTAATTCTCATTTGTTTTCATTTATTTGACTATTCTTTTTAATTATTAGACTATATTCTCTTCATGAGTTTATCTTCTTTTTCGTTAATTCTATTAAATTCCAAAAATAAAAAGTGATTTTTTGCCATAACTGAGCTGGCCCTGGGCCCAACCTTTGGCCTGGACGCCGGGCTAGCATGGCCCAACAGTAATCGCAAACAGAACAGGACTGACGCCATGCCTAGTCCTTGGCCCCGACGCCAAGCCCGTTTGGCCGCAACATGAAACCTGGCCCTCTTGGCCATTTTGTTCAAAATTTCTTTCATCCTTCTCAAATTTTCTCTCAATCCATCGGCGGGTTCAACTCTGAAACATTGTCGGGTCACTTTCTACACCTCCAAAACACTTCCTAAACATAAAATTCTCACTTTGTTCTTGAGAATTATCAAAACAAAGAAAAATCTAATCATTTCCTCCAAGCCCCATTTTTCAATCCTTCCATTTGAGGCACGATTTCTTCAATCTTTTTGCATAGCATCATTGCCCTTACATTAGAGATCATTATGGCATGATTTTTTCACACTTTCTATGGTTTAATTTTTTCTTATGAATTTTGGGTATTTTGCTATGCATTTTTGGGCGAAAATTCTTGAATATGTTTTAGGTGAAGGATTTGATTACTCATATTACTTGCTTTAGGCTTTTATTAGTATGAGGATATGCTTAATAATGTTTTATGATTAATACCATTGATAATGTTTTAAGATTAATGATTATGATATGTACATTATGATATAAATGACATGGCTAATTGAGCATTGTGATTCTGACCTGTACATTGATTCATTGATCAGTATTAAGCATGGTGAATTTGATAAAAAAATGTTGTTATTGTGTTTGAATTGGCATACGGCTATCTTTCTTGCAGGTTTGTTGAAGGAGGTTGAGTAGTGTTTTATTGACTATCTTGTGGCATTTTGTGTTGAGTTGGTGGTGGTGTTGAATAGTGTTGTAATAGCAAGACGGTTGAGAGTTGAGCATTAATTGAGTTATAAAATAGTGAGTTTGAGAGAGTCCTATTTTTTTGTTCTATCCCTTTTTTTTTTTCATCCTTTCATCTTGTCTAGGAGATATAGGGGGTTAGCCCAAGGGGCTAAGAGAGCTCAAGATGCTTGTTCATCCACACCTTCCTTCGAGCCTCTACCTATCTAACCTACCCAATTTTTTTATCCTATGTGTCAAATCCGGTATGATAGGCACCAAAACAATAAGATTATAGTAAAAAAATTATACAAGCCTTTTTTAAACAATTCCCTAAAGCTTTTTACTATGTTTAGGCTTCTGGGGTGGGAGCCCATCATTAGAATGGAAGGTGTTTATTGTCTTATGTGCGTGAGAAAGTTTTATGCCAACATGCAAGATAAAAAGAAAAATAACATCCAAATCATCTCTACAATGGTAAAAAGGATTTCCATTGAGTTTAACAAGACTAGACCAACAAGAATTTTGGGAGTCCCTGATGTGGGGCAGTGGATTGTTGTGGACCATAATAACCAAAAGGTCATTTCTGAGCCTACATGGGATGTGAGGGTTGTAAGGGATAGTTTTTGCATGAGAAGGAAAGGGCAAATAGGTCAAACTGGTTATTACTCAAATAATGACCTTGAGGCCCAATGACATGCCATAGTCTACATTTTTACTATCAACGTCTATCCTAAGGCTAGTGGCTTCAATGAGTCTAGGGTCCTTGACCTTTATATGCTAGATAGGATGAGAAAAAGTGAGCCTATTCCCCTTACTCCAATTATCATTCAATCTATGCAAGAGGTTGTTTCCTCTAACATTGCAGCCAAAGTCCTCAAATTCCCTTTGGTTATTATGCGTATTCTGAGAGACTTTAGAGTACGGATGGATGAAGAGTTGAGTGAGCCTACTACTAACTACAACCTAGTGACGAAGCATACTTTGGTTCAGTGTAGGTATCGCTATGATGAAAGGGCCGTGAGGTGGAAGAGGCCGTTTGAGGTGTAACGCCCCGGAAGGGAGGAGCTTCCCCCTGATGAGAAGGAGGAAGAAGAGCCACCTACTTGACCTACCCCTTATGCCACTAGCTCTCATTCGCGTACTAATTTTGAGGCACGAGTGGAGGCTCAGTTGGAGAGGTAAATGTTATCCTCCTCCAGCTTCACGATTCCATTACAGACATTCATCACCGCCAGGATGTTTAAGATCAAAAGTTAGCCACTTTAATCTAACAATTTGCTGGTGCATCTTCCAGTCACGTAATTGATGATAATGACAATGATGATGATAAGAATGACTTTTGACTTACTTTCTTGTATTTTATCTTATTTTCTGTTATTTCTTTTCTTTTGACTTTTAATGACCTTTACTAGCTTTTAGATATCTTTTCTTTTATTTTCTTTTTGCTTTCTTTTTCTAACTTTATGCTTTTCTTTGTTTTGTTTCTTTTTACATAGGTACTCTTGTAATAACTCGTCCTTGTGGTAGATTCGAATAGGATGGCACTACTTGTTAGGGATATGCCCTAAAACAATTTGTACTTATACTATTGTTATTTTGTATTATGTAATAATATGAGGCATTTCTTTCCATAAATAGTGCATTTAGTTTTGTGGTCATCAAGTACATAACTTGATAGTAAAACCCTATAACAAATACAATGCCTATTCTTAAATTGTCCCTGATCAATTATTATTAGTGGAATAATAATAAATTAAGATTAATACGTTTGTGACTTGATGACTATGTTTTATTGGTCATGGATATATGTGATATAAAGTCAAAACATAAATAAATGTTAGAGAATATTGTATTAGATTTAACCCACTATGAGAGTACTTCATGGAACATGTCATAAGTACTTTCTAGCCATAATGATATTAGAAGTCCTTCGACATGAATTCATCATACTTTCCTACTTGATAAATTCTATAGTTTGACGTTGTCTAAAGTTGTCTTTAACCAGATAATAAATTAGACCACGGTTGGATATAGAATAAACCAGGGAGAGGAATATGATTGATAGTGAAGGAATTTGTCCCTCTCAATTTTGGGAGAGATGTACATGAGCCCCTTGACAACTTAGATTGTTAAAATACATGGTCGTACTCAAATATATCAATTTGAGATATTAATATCATTTGTTTGAACAGTCTACTATGAGATCAAGAAATAGTTGATTAAGCTTAATAAGAATGACATGCTTCGTGCCTTATGCTTAATCTAGATATCATATGACAAAATGACTAAGTATAAAGTTATGTTTTGGTGCAAAGAGATCACTGATCTTTATTTAACTTGGATAGTTATAATGTTTTGCTAGAAACTGCTTATAACTTGTGAGCCATTTAACTATGATTTGGGCACACTATTAGTATTAAATGAACCTATAGGGCCACACATTAAGTGAACACGTTAGTTTATATTTCTAGTAACCAGGTTCATTGTATCTGGAAATATGTCTAGGTTAATTGAACCTAGAAAAATGATCAGATACAATAAATCTGCAAATATGTCCACATTCGATATATCTGGAGGATATCCAGATTATAAGAATCTAACTTGATAAATTAATTAGTTAAATTACCAAGTTAATGGAAGAATTCTTATCATATCAGTTTTAATTTAATTCAAATTTAAAATAGAATATGATAAGATATTATGAGAGTTGGACTCCAAGAGGTTCGAGTAGTTTTTTAAAAAAAAACCCTAACCGTCTTCTTATGTTAGTTCTCTGTCAAAACATTCATGCCTCCATTACTAGAGAAATTAAGCCTCTCAAAACCCTAGGCACTAGCACTATCGGGTAATGAGCTGGTTCGCCGTGTGTATCCGATAGAGGGCGTTCACACATTACAGCGTCTAGTGATCATTCGTGTAACACCCCACTACCTAGGCTCGACAGGGCCAGGGAAGTCGCCCCGTCCAAAGGACAAGGAGACTTTATAACTAGGTCACACATTCACAATAATGAAATAAAACAATGCTTAAAATTTAAAACTTATACAATCCAAGAATTCAAAAACAAATCCAGAAATAAAATTATTCATTCTGAGCTCCCAAAGCATTACATAAAAATAAATAATAAAATCTTTGCTAAGGCGGACAACACTAGCTACTCATCCCCACAGTAGGATCGACCTGAAATCATGGTAAAAAGGGTGATGAGATAAAAACCTTAGTAAATCCGTGTGTGCTTCGAGTGTCCAGCGGAAATAGTTCGTGGATGTAAAGTATAACATTTTCATAAGAGAAATACTGGCAAGCAATAAACAACAGTCAAAATCAAGAGTGGTGTTTTGGCTTTTCCAACCATACATTTACAATAAAATCAACCACTCAAAAGGTGGTCATGGGTTACCACATGTTGGGCCCCATAACCATACAACGGTGAAAATGTCACACTTTGTGCAGACTGACAAAAGTAGGTGATCAGCCTACCGGGCAAGATACTCCACATTCTCTATACCCAAACAAAATCAGTTATCCATTCCAGCAACATACAGTCCACTTGACTGAAAACTACTAGCTCAGACCGACACGACCTACTGGACAAACATCTTATCCGGGAAGGACTCATCCCTCAGAAGTGACCACCTATTAAGAGACTTACCCTAACCCTTCAAAGACTAGTCCTAACAGTCCACCCTCATTGAGTACTCAACGTAATTAATCCAACTTGGGGGAAAATGAACAAAACATAGTTTCACTTGAAAATGGCAATTAAGGATTTTCAAAGTCTTTATCAAAATCAGTTTTAGAAAGAGTTTTAGGATTTAAGTAAATCTATTCATTGATTTTTCAAATAATTTGTTTGACTAAAATGGGAAAGGGGACAATCCTTAATTGCCTTTACAGAAGTGAGTGTCCATACACTCTACATTTGGCTTTCCATAATAATCATTTTGCATCAAACGATTTTTATACAGGAGCTTCCCTGATCCTTGCTTAAAGTAAAGGTCTCCAACAGCTGACCTTACCCTGCCTGGGTTAAACATGAGTCATAATCAGACTCAAGCCAAATAATCACTTTCACAAATAAAACTAGCTCAACTTACTACCATCATATCCCTAGTGTCCCAAGCTTTACGGCTAGATAACAAATAAAAGGGTTTATAAAATAATCTAACTTGATATTAAAATAACTAGGGTTTAGAAAATAGGTACTATAAGTTGAAAGTTTAAATCTTGCTAAAAGTAAATTAGGGTTTATTTGATGAAAGGTCCTAGGACCTAGATGTAATTATTTAAAATAAGAATCTATTGATAATTAATTGTTAGAAAATAATTAGTAACTAAAATTAGTTGTAAGTAAATTTTAATAGGTTTGATAAATAAATTTTAAAAGTATTTATGAATATAAGACTCACAAAATTAATATTTCACTTATTATGATTACTTATATAAAAGGCTTTATTTGATATTATTATTTTACATAATGTCTATATATTTTATTTCTTTAATAAAAGCTATCATTTATTAGACTAAAATATCACTATTTTATATATAAGACCAAATCCACATTTTCCTAGGGTTTTCAAAATTTACTAGAAGAAGTCTTAGTATTAATCATTTTATTGATGAAATAAAATTAGTTTAGGGACAACAAGGTCATGATCATATTTCCACTTGCTAACCACAATCATGAACATATACTCCACTCCAATTCATCAAATCATCCAAATCATGAATAAAGGCATAAATCTAAAATTACTAAGACATGATCCAAACTCTACTAACATAAACATAATCATTGCTTTAACAATCATACACGAACATAAACCCTATTCATCAAAGGTGACAATCTCTAACATGCTTGATCACATAAAGTACTCACGACATAGAGAGCATGTAACAAAACCCTAAAACATCATATAACCTAACCAAGACCAATCATCATCATGCATCAATCCCATCACCATTATATACACACATTTATTCATGCTTCAATCTCAACTCATCACAACAACACATGCTCAAACCCTAATCATAATCCATCTCCTTCCAATATCATCCTAAAGACATGAATCTAGAATTTAAAGAGAGGGTTCAAGAGGCTTAATTGATTGATGACTACCTTGGAGTAGTTTCGAAGGGATCCAACTCCTAGGAGACTTGATCCGACCAAGAGAGATGAAGGAACCATGGCTATGGTAGAAGAAACCATTTGGCCAAGAGAGAGAGAGAGAGAGAGAAAGAGAGAGAAGAGGAAAAGAGAGTCCATTAGGATGTTTATATATACATATATTCATTAGAAGTTGAAGATGAGAGAAAGTGGGGTGATTGATCATGCTTACCTTGAAGGTGTTCTTGAGCCTTCACAAAAATACTGGTTTTTCGATCCAAAAGAGAGAGTTGGATTTCAAAGTTTGATGTTAAAAATTGCAGAAGTGGTTTCAAGGGGTGGAATAGGTGTGATCTGGAGTTTTTGGAGAAGATTGGAGTGGTGTTAGGTATATGGATGCTAGTAGGTATTCTTGGTGTTCTAGGTGTTCTTGAAGGTTAAAGAGAATTGAGAGGATTTGATTGATGCTAGCCGAAATTCTGTGGGATTGGAGTGGCCGAATTGTTTGAGAGGTTTTGGTAGTTGATTTTTCTGGTTTGAGAGGAAAAGAAAGGTTGTTTGCTTGAAATCCTAAAAGAATATTTTAGGAAATCAAATTTGGAAACAAAATATAGCAAGAAGATTTTTTATGGAGGAGAGCTTTTGGGAAGCTCCAATGGCCGGCTGAGTTGGCTAGGGATTTTGTCGGAATGAAAGCTGTTTGAAGAAGCTTAATGGTGGCCGAAAATATGGTGAACAATGGTGAAGGGATTTTTGGTTGTTTGAGGGTTGATTTATGGTAGTTTACTAATTAGGTTTGCTGGAATTTTGGTCTCCAATTAATGGCTTGATTGGAGTGATTGTTGGAGATATTTTAGGGGCAGCCATGGACTGTTTTTCAAGCTGACCACTGGAGAAGATGATAGAGCTTAGTTCATGGCTGTTCAAGGGAAGTTTGTACAGAAAAATGGTGAACATTCGGTCAGGGGTGAGGAAGGAATAAAGCTGGAAATTTTACCCAGTTTTTTTCGCAAGCTGGCTGGAATTTCTAGGCAGATTTTTCTAGCATTGTTTAGTCAGTTTGTAGAGGATTTGAAGGGGCATTCAGAGGTCTTTCAAAGATGGTTTCCAACCTTCTTTATGGAGGAAAAATGTGGTAAAGGAGCTAGATGAAAAACTGGAAGAAACAGCTTGGTGTAGGTTACCAAAGCTGTGAATTTGCCCAGAAAATTTTCTGGTTTGCACAGCATTTGTGCAGTCCGATTTTGGCCTTATAATTTCAGACTTCAAGTAGGTCAAGAGGGCTATCGTTCTAGCAACATTAAGGAGGGAATGATGACTGAAAATTTCGACACTTGGACAGAACAAGAAGCTGGAAAAATTCCAGATTACTTTATGAAGAAAATGAACATAGCTAGGGTGGAGTTTTGAAGGTTCAATCGTGGAGATTAATTTCTTGGGAACCTTCCACAACTCCTACCCATTTTCGGCCCACTAGATGTCTTACACTTATTCATTTTTGAACCTTCAAAGCCACAGCACTTTGCTGGAATTTTTTGGAATAGAATTGGCTTGAATAAATTGAACAACTTAATGAATTGAGAAGTAAGGAAAACTAAGGATCAAGAAGGGTATGAATTCCCTTAGAAATTTTTGTTGGGTACAAAAGTAGGATTAGGATGCTCTTATCATGATTCCCTTAGGACAACACCTCTACTCTTCCCTAAAGCATAGAAGGCCAAAAATAGCCTCCCTAAATAAAAATAAAATTCAATTATGCAAAAACTCAAATGATGGAATTTGAACCCAAAACCTCGAGAATTAATTCCAAAGCTCTAACCACTAAATCACAACAACTCTTGTTCTTATTTTCTCTCCAAAATATTTTTCCTATTTAATCCTCAAGCTATCTCCCTATTTTCTCCTCAAGCAAAAAGTACCATTTTGCCCTTCTCACTCAGTAAACATAATTAAGCCTTCTAGGCTACAAATCATAAATCTAAAGCACATAAATCATGTAAAAATATATTTAAGCATGTAATAAAATATGATATGTATCTCAACCCCCTTACTCTGAGGTTGGTTTCAATTGGGGTTTGACATCCTCCCCTCCTTAGAAGAATTTTGTCCCGAAATTCAAGCATACCTTTATTTTAGGTCGGGCTACTTCTGCTTAACCCACTCTTCTGATTCCCACGTGGCATCATGCGTGCCATGATGCTCCCACTGACCCTTGACCATCGATATCTACTTGCTCCAAAGATTCTTGATACTGTGGTCCAATATTCGCATGGGCTTCTCCACATAGCTCAGATCGGGTTGCAATACCAACGGCTCGTTATTCAGAACATGACCGAGATCGGCATTGTACTTCTTCAATTGTAACACATGAAATACATCATGAATTCCTATCAACCCATCTGGCAAGTCCAATCGGTATGCTACCAGTCCAATCCTTTCCTTTATCGGGAACGGCCCGAAATACCTCGGATTCAGCTTTCCACCCTTCAGATGCTTCAAGATTCCCCTATTCGACGTCAATCTTAGAAATACACTGTCCCCTACTTGAAACTCTAATTCTCTCTGCCGGTTGTCCGCATAGCTCTTCTGTCGGCTCTGAGCCACCTTCAACCTTTCCCTAATCAATTTAACTTTATCCATCATCTCCTGGACACAGACTTCTCTGGTTCTGCTTACGTGACCATCTTCTGACCAACTCCAGTACAGCGGTACCTGACACTTGCATCCATACAAAGCCTCATACGGTGCCATACCAATTAAAGCTTGGTAGCTGTTGTTATACGATAGTTCCACATACGGTGTGCATTCTATCCCCTTATCCCTGAAATCCAGAACACAGGCTCTCAGCATATCTTCCAATATCTGTATAACCCTTTTTGATTGCCCATCGGTCTACGGATACACTGTCGTACTGAACTTCAGACTTGACCCTATTGCTTCCTAAAACTTTCCCTAAAATTGAGATGTAAACCTCGGGTCTCGGTCAGACATGATACTTGAAGGTACTTCATGAAGACGGATTATTTCTCTCACATAAGTCTGAGCCAACTTTTCCATAGAGTCTCTTACATTTACCGGTATGAAATAAGCCGACTTGGTCAGTCGATCTACTACTACCCATATGGCGTCCTTCTGGGTCCTTAACATGGAAAGTTCGGTGACAAAGTCCATTGTCACCTACTCCCACTTCCATTCTGGTACTGGCAATGGTTGCAATAGCCCTGCTGACTTCTTGTGCTCTGCTTTGACTTTCTGGCAGGTGAGACAGGTCAAAACATACTTGACCACATCCCGCTTCAGTTCGGGCCACCAATAGGCTATATTCAGATTCTAGTACATCTTGACCTCTCCCGAATGAATGGCGTACTTACTCTTGTGCGCCTCTTTCAAAATTTTATCCTTTAGCTTATGCTCTCCGAGTACGCATAATCGATCCCTGAACTGCAAAACTCCCGCCTCGTCTTGATGGAATTCACTGCCTGGTTGCTTGAGCTCCTTGTCCTTGAAAAGCTAAAATTCGGCGTTGCTTTGTTGAGCTTACACGATTTCCCGTCTTAAATCCAGTACCAACTTCAGGTTGCTAACAACGATTCTCTTCTCTTGCACTTCCACCCTTCTATCCAACACTTCCTGAACCACTTAAATCTCCTGTACTCTTAGCTTGACCATACTGACTTTTCTGCTCAATGCATCAGCTACAACATTGGCCTTCCCAGGATGGTAATTGATCAGACAACGGTACTCCTCCAAAAATTCCATCCATCTTCGTTGAATTAAATTCAGATCCTTCTGAGTGAAGATGTACTTCAGACTCTTGTGGTCGGTGAACACTTCATACTCAGTTCCGTATAGGTAGTGTCGCCATTTCTTTAGGGCGAACACAATGGCTGCCAGCTCCAAATCGTGAGTAGGGTAGTTGATAGGAGCTAAATTGGTTATACTTTGCTTAGTTATTTGAGGCTTTTTTATAATACATTTTGTGAAATAACTAGTCATATTCTTTTATATTTGATATTTTACCATTGGAAAGGTATTTTGGTCATTATCTCAGGATTTTGGATAAAACAAAGCAAAATTGTCGTGAAGCAGAGCAGAGGCGGCACCGACTGTAAGGCTAGAATCGGTGCCGGCTGCACTCTGGAACGTATGCGCACAATTCGGAGAAAAATCGTCAGACGAGTGGAGAATTAGAACCAAGGTGGCGCTGGCTCTGAAGGACCAAGGCGGCACCAGCTGTGGTCTGTCCCTGAGGCGGTGCTATGATCTTTCTATGCGTTTTTGGAAATTTGAAGAGTTTTAGCAACTTCCAACTTCTACTCGGCCAAGAACATTACACCAACGAGTTTAGGCACTTCCTAAGCTTATAAATAGATGGAAAACACAAGGGAAAATGGGAGAATTCATTGATCACCATAGAAAATCACTCAGACCAAGGAGAATTCTTCAAGTTCAAGGAGGGTTGTACAAGAAGGTCTTCAAAGGAAGAAGAAGGAGGCTTGTCTATGAGTTCTTTCTTTTACTTTGTTTTCTTTTTCTTGACAATGATATGTTAATTGTTTTATTGTAATTTAACATCATTTTAGATATTCATGATTTCTAGAGTTATTTGATCTTTTAATTAATTGGTTATTATTCTTGGTATTCAATTACTTATGCTTATTACGAGATTAGTTAGTTGATTCTATCCATTGACTTGCTGGACCAAAGGGGGTTGATGGGTGTTTTGATTTATTAATTTCATATTCTGTTGGCAATTGACTTGCTGGACCAAAGAGGGTTGATTGTTTAAGAACTGGTAATTGAAGGTTAATTGATGTCCTCCGAGACCAAAGTTCATTGATTAATTTCATGTTCTAAATTCGCCGAGACCAAGGGAATTTAATTAAGGATTGTGTTTAATGTGTCTTTTGGATGAATTAGTTGAGACGGACCAAGTGATTCTAATTTATCTAGAAGATAGTGATTTCATAGATTGACCACCAAAATGAGTCTACCTTCATCCTTCATGGTGCTAAAAGAATGATTAGTTATGATAATGGTTAAGTTCTTTAAGATCATGTTTGTCTAAACAATGGCTTGAGTTACATAAATCTACATCCTTGACACAGACATATACATATTTTTATTTTTATTTTCTTTCTAATTTTCCTTTTTATTTTTTTTTCATTTTATCGAGTTAGTTAAACAACGAAATAAGGGTAATTAATGTCTACTTGTTCCTTGAGGATCGACACTCGTTGTAACCCTATGCTCAGTTAATGATGAGTACGCTTGCTCATATGTGTGATTTGGGTTTAACGTTTTAATTTAAACTTGATTGGGAATGTGCTTAGTTTTGTATGATTTTTATACCCAAGTCTGGACGCATCAGTAGTTGACTTCATAGGGTCTCAACTTCCAAGAAGCATAAGCTATCACCTTCCGGCCTTGCATCAATACTGCTCCCAATCCTTCTTTCGAGGCATCGGTATACAGCGCGTAAGACTTATCTTCCTCTGGCAGACTCAATACCGGCGTTGTCACCAGTCTTCGCTTCAATTCTTGGAAACTCTTCTCACACTTCTCACTCCACACAAATGGAACATCTTTTCTCAGCAGTCGGGTCATAGGCAATGCGAGCGTCGAGAACCCTTTGATGAACCTCCTGTAGTAACCAGCCAATCCCAAGAAACTTCATATCTCAGTGATGTTTTTCAGTTGCTTCCAATCCGACACTACTTCAACCTTTGCTGGGTCCACCTTGATTCCCTCCTTGATCACCACATAGCCAAGAAATGCCACACTGACCAGCCAAAACTCACACTTGCTAAACTCGGCGAAAAGTTTTCCCCATTGTCACTTCAACAGGTGTTTCTAACCCCATTTCCAAATCTGGCATACTCTCAATTCTCCGGTGGGGTGATTGCATTTGAGTAGTCTCCACCTCCGGTGCCACAGGTTCTGCCTCCGGAACCCTTCTGCCTGATGTGGCTACACGGCGCTTGGGTGCCATGCTAAACTGTGCCCAGATGATGAGTGTATGCATTTAAGTTTAAAATATTTTAAGCATGCATTCACATTCAGGTTTAAGTAAAAAAAAAATCATATGCAAGTTTTTGTGTAAAGAATTGCATAAAAAATTTTCAAACCTTAGAGTACTCTAAGTACTCTTATTTGCATAAATTCGAAATTTCGATGGAAAACAGCATTAAAAATCATTAACATAAAAATTCACAGAAAACAATAAATAAATAAACATTCGAATCAAAATAACTCCTAGACCTCTAGTCCTCATCAGAGTCCTCATCATCAGCCTCATACAACCATCTCCCAGAGTTCTTAGAAAAATCTATCCCAACTCCAATGGCAAACCCTTGCATTGGCTCTTTCCCGGGGCGCCTAGAAATCTCCCCGGGCTCAACTCGGTTGGGAGGAGGAAAGGAAGAAGGCTTAGGTAGAGACTCATAATCTATCTCTCTTGGGTCATCACTATCCGCTGACAAATCCACTATGGGATTAGGAGGGTGGGGTACATGCTCCACGGCTATCACCTCATCTTTATTGTCAGAGCTTATGTCCATCACTAGGATTGGGGGTGGCTCATGGATCAAGACCTCATCATCACTGCTATCCTCCAAAGGGAAACTGGCTGAGGAGCAGGCTGGGGAACTAGAAGGTCTTCTGTGTAAATGGGAATAGGACGATGCCACTGCTGCCCTTTCCTCGCAGTTCTAAGCATCGTAACCATCCTATAGCATAAATAAGATAGGTTAGATAAAGATTTGACCTTAAATAAATAGAACATATACTATCAATAATTGCCTAAACCTAGGCTCTGATATCACTCATAACACCTCACTACCTAGGCTCAACAGGGCTGAGAATGTCGCCTTGTCCAAAGGATAAGGGGTCTTTATAACTAGGTCACACATTCACAATAATGGAATAAAAAAATACTTAAAATTTAAAACTTATACAATCCAAGAATTCAAAAGTAAATCCAGAAATAAAATTATTCACTCTCAGCTCCCAAAGCATTACATAAAAATAAATAATAAAATCTCTGCCAAGGCGGACAACACTACCTACTCATCCCCACGGCAGGATCGACCAGAAATCATGGTAAAAAGGGTGATGAGATAAAAAACTTAATAAGTTCGTGCGTGCTTCAAGTATCCAGTGGAAACAGTTTGTGGATGCAAAGTATAACATTTTCATAAGAGAAATACTGGCAAGCAATAAACAACAGTCAAAATCAAGAGTGGTGTTTTGGCTTTTCCAACCATACATGTACAATAAAATCAACCACTCAAAAGGTGGTCATGGGTCACCACATGTTGGGCCCCATAACCATACAATGGTTAGAATGCCACATTTTGTGCAGACTGACAAAAGTAGGTGATCGGCCTACTGGGCAAGATACTCCTCCTTCTCTATACCCAAACAAAATCAATTCTTCATTCCGGCAACACACAGTCCACTTGACTGAAAACAGCTAGCTCGGACCGACATGACCTACTAGACTGACATCTTATCCGGGAAGGACTCACCCCTCAGAGGTGGCCACCTACTGAGAGACTTACCCTAACCCTTCAAAGACTAGTCCTAGCAGTCCACCCTTATTGAGTACTCAACATAATTAATCCCACTTGGGGGAAAATGAACAAAACATAGTTCCACTTGAAAATGACAATTAAGGATTTCCAAAGTCTTTGTCAAAATTAGTTTTAGAAAGAGTTTTAGGATTTGAGAAAATCTGTTTATTGATTTTTCAAATAAATTGTTTGACTAAAATGGGAAAGAGGACGATCCTCAATTGCCTTTACAGAAGTGAGTGTCCATACACTCTACATTTGGCTTGCCATAATAATCATTTTGCATCAAACGGTTTTTATGTAGGAGCTTACCTGATCCTTGCTCAAAGTAAAGGTCTCCAACAACTACCTAACCCCACCTAGGTAAAGCATGAGCCATAATCAGACTCAAGCCAAAGATTCATTTTCACAAATAAAACTAGCTCAACTTACTACCATCATGTCCCTAGTGTCCCAAGTTTTACAGCTAGATAACAAATAAAAGGGTTTATAAAATAAATCTAGCTTGATATTAAAATAACTAGGGTTTGGAAAATAGGTACTATAAGTTGAAAGTTTAAATCTTGCTAAAAGTAAATTAGGGTTTATTTGCTGAAGGGTCCTAAGACCAAGATGTAATTATTTAAAATAATAATCTTTTGATAATTAATTGTTAGAAAATAATTGGTAACTAAAATTAGTTGTAAGTAAATTTTAATAGTATTTATGAATATAAGACTCACAAAATTAATATTCCACTTATTATGATTACTTATATAAAAGGCTTTATTTGATATTATTATTTTATATAATATCTATATATTTTATTTCTTTAATAAAAGCTATCATTTATTTGACAAAAATATTACTATTTTATATATAAGACCAAATCCACATTTTCCTAGCGTTTTCGAAATTTACTAGAAGAAGTCATAGTATTAATCATTTTATTGATGAAATAAAATTAGCTTAGGGACAACAAGGTTATGATCATATTTCCACTTGCTAACCAAATCATGAACATATACTCCACTCCAATTCATCAAATCATCCAAATCATGAATAAAGGCATAAATCTAAAATTACTAAGACATGATCCAAACTCTACTAACATAAACATAATCATGGCTTTAACAATCATTATTGAACATAAACTCTATTCACCAAAGGTGACATAATCTCTAACATGCTTGATCACATATACTACTCACGATATGGAGAGCATGCAACAAAACACTAAAATATCATATAACCTAACCAAGACCAATCATCATTATGCATCAATCCCATCTCCATTATATACACACATTTATTCATGCTTCAATCTCAACTCATCACAACAACACATGATCAAACCCTAATCATAATCCATCTCCTTCCAAAATTATCCTAGAGACATGAATCTAGAATTTAAAGAGAGGGTTGAAGAGGCTTACTTGATTGATGACTACCTTGGAGTAGTTTCGAATGGATCCAACTCCTAGGAGACTTGATCCGACCAAGAGAGATGAAGGAACCATGGCCATGGTTGAAGAAACCATTCGGCCAAGAGAGAGAGAGAGAGAGAAAAGAGGAAAAGAAAGTCTATTAGCATGTTTATATATACATATATTCATTAGAAGTTGAAGATGAGAGAAGGTGGGGTGATTGATCATGCTTACCTTGAAGGTGTTCTTGAGCCTTCACTAAAATACTGGTTTTTCGATTCAAAAGAAAGAGTTGGATTTCAAAGTTTGATATTAAAAATTGCAGAATTGGTTTCAAGGAGTGGAGTAGGTGTCATCTAGAGTTTTTGGAGAAGATTGGAGTGGTATTAGGCGTATGGATGCTAGTAGGTGTTCTTGGTGTTCTAGGTGTTCTTGAAGGTTGAAAAGAATGGAGAGGATTTGATTGAAGCTGGCCGAAATTCTGTGGGATTGGAGTGGCCGAATTGTTTGAGAGGTTTTGGTAGTTGATTTTTCTGGTTTGAGAGGAAAAGAAAGGCTGGTTGCTTGAAATCCTAAAATAATATTTTAGGAAATCAAATTTGGAAACAAAATATAGCAAGAAGAATTTTTATGGAGGAGAGCTTTTGGGAAGCTCCAATGGCTGGCTGAGTTGGCTAGGGATTTTGTTGAAATGAAAGCTGTTTGAAGAAGCTTAATGGTGGCCGAAAATATGGTGAACAATGGTGAAGGGATTTTTGGTTGTTTGAGGGTTTATTTATGATAGTTTACTAATTAGGTTTGCTGGAATTTTGGTCTCCAATCAATGGCTTGATTGGAGTGATTATTGGAGATATTTTAGGGGCAGCCATGGACTATTTTTTGAGCAGACTACTGGAGAAGATGATGGAGCTCAGTTCATGGCTGTTCAAGGGAAGTTTGTACAGAAAAATGGTGAAGTTTCGGTCAGGGCTGAAGAAAGAAGAAAGCTGAAAATTCTGCCCAGTTTTTCGCAAGCTGGCTGGAATTTCTAGGCAAACTTTTCTGCCATTGTTTAGTCAGTTTGCAGAGGATTTGAAGGGGCATTCATAGGTCTTTCAAGGCTGGTTTCCAACCTTCTTTATGGAGGAAAAACATGGTTAAGGAGCTGGATGAAAAATTGGAAGAAACAGCTTGGTGTTGGTTCACCAAAGCTGCGAATTTGCCCAGAAAAATTTCTAGTTTGCACAGCATTTGTGCAGTCTGGTTTTGGCCTTATAATTTTAGACTTCAAGCTGGTCAAAAGGGCTATTTTTCTGGCAACATTTGGGAGGGAATGATGACTGAAAATTTTGACACTTGGACTGAACAAGAAGCTGGAAAAATTCTAGATTACTTCATGAAGAAAATGAACATAGCTAGGGTGAAGTTTTGAAGGTTCAACCGTGGAGATTAATCTCTTGGGAACCTTCTACAACTCCTACCCATTTTCAGCCCACTAGATGTCTTATGCTTATACATTTTTGAATCTTCAAAGTCATAGCACTTTGCTGGAATTTTCTAGAATAGAATTGGCTTGAATAAATTGAACAACTTAATGAATTGAGAAGTAAGGAAAACTAAGGATCAAGAAGGGTATGAATTCCCATAGAAATTTTTGTAGTGCACAAGAGTAGGATTAGGATGCTCTTATCATGACTCCCTTAGGACAACACCTCTACTCTTCCCTAAAGCATACAAGGCTGAAAATAGCCTTCCTAAATAAAAATAAAATTCAATCATGCAAAAACTCAAATGATGGAATTTAAACCCAAGACCTCAAGAATTAATTCCAAAGCTCTAACCACTAAACCACAACAACTCTTGTTCTTATTTTCTCTCCAAAATATTTTTCCTATTTAATCCTCAAGCTATCTCCCTATTTTCTTCTCAAGCAAAAATTACCATTTTGCCCTTCTTACTTAATAAACACAATTAAGCCTTCTAGGCTACAAATAACAAATCCAAAGTACATAAAATCATACAAAAATATATTTAAGCATGCAATAATATATGATATGCATCCCAACCCCCTTACTCTAAGGTTGGTTTCAACTGGGGTTTCGCAGTTCGAGTTGCACGTACACCAAAAAATTGGAATCCAGAAATCTTGATTATGGTAAATAGAGGCAATTCTGTAATCCCTAGATCGTTTTAATCATTTTACTTAGGTCCTCATAAAGGATTCGTGGATGTTTTTCACCTTTAGGAGTCCACGAATTCTAACACCACGATGTAATAGAAGTCCCTTCTTTATTTTCTTCTTCTTTCTTATTAATTTTGGTCTTCTTAGCTGTACTTGTATTGTTATATCTTTGGCCATTGAGGACAATATCCAGTTTAAGTATGGGAAGGAGAACGGTTGAAGACATATTTTTCCATATCATTTTTGTGAAATTTTTTTCAGTGGTTTTCATTGTTACGCAAGGTTGTAATTCTTTTTCTTATTTGGATATCAGTTTTGTCATTCATTTGTAGATTTTTTTTGTGAAATTGGTTTTATTGGATAGGATATTTTTCAAGACCTGAGAAGTTTGATTAATCTTGTTTATGTATTGGTGTTTGAATGTTACTCATCTAGTTGAAATGTGGAGGATATCATGAATATGGGTAAAGTTTATTAGCTAACTCTTGTATTATGAGTTTAAATTTTGCTAGCATTGAGTTATGATGAGGAATATGAGTTGATAAAATATCTTTGAGAGAAAAAATTGTGAAACATTCTTGTGAGTTGAATAATTGGAAGAATGCGTTGTTATTTCCTCTTTGAGGATGAGAAAAAAAATTAATTTTGCTTGATATGGGGTCCAATATGGATAGTGAAGAGAAATCCACTTTCTTGAGGCTATGAATTATTTTCGTGACTAAAATGTTTTGCTTGAGGATAAGCAAAAGTTTAAGTGTGGGGGTATGTGATATAGCTAAAATCACCATTATTTTCCTAGTTATTTGTGGTTGTTTTGAGAAACTTTTGTTATGATAACTAGGAATATTCCTTCCTATTTGATATTTTGCTTGTAAAAAGTATTTTTGACAAATTTGTGCAGATTTAAGTTAAATTCGTGTAAAAAGTAAACAATTCCAAAACAGACCTGGTGTCAGGCCCAACCAATGGACAAGGTGCCGGGTCCATTCTGTTCAAGCAACGGAAGTTGAGCCAACTTTCAGAGAAAAACCAGAACAGACCTGGCGTCAGGTCTGGCAAGTGGACTAGATGCTGGGTCCATTCTGTTCGACTAGCAAAAGTAGAGCAAAAATTCAGAGGAAGAATAGAATGTACCTGGCTCTAGGTGTCGAAGGTACTCGGCACCAAGCCCTCTCTGGATGGCGAAAATCCTGTGCACGAATTTGAAAATTTTCCAAAAATTTCTGTATTTTCTAATTCCTACTCGGCCATGATCTTTCAATCAACGAATTTAGCATCCAAAAGGGCTATAAAAGTAAGAGAAAACATAAGAGATACACACATATATACATGTGGAGGTGGATTCAAAATTAAAAATTCTCATTCACTCATTGAAAGAGGAATTCACTAAATCAAAGAGGATTGTTCAAGAGAGTCTTCAAGGGTAAAGAAAGAGGCCTGTCTATTAGTACTTTCTTTTATCTTTGTTTTCTTTTCCTTAAACAATGATGTATTCAATGTTTTTATTATAATTTAACTTTATTTTAGAATTCATGATTTTGTGTAAATTTAGTTATTTGATCAATTCTTTGTCATATTTGGTATTTGATTACTTGTTATTATTAGTTATTGGTGCGAGTGCTTCTAATTGACTTAGACAAAACGATGTTAGGAGTTTCATTGCGTTGATTTCATAATTGTCAAATCTTAATGGACTTGAACGACTAAGTTAAGATTATAGGACTAAATCATTAAAGATTAATTGATTTCGCCTTGACAAATGGTTATTAGCTAATTTCATGTTTTTAAGGAATTAAGATTCATAGATATTTTGGTTAGGATGGCTTGATTGACAAATCTGCTAATTGAATGAAAATATAATGATGAGCTTAATGTATGTTTTGGTTATGTTAGGTTGATTAACAAATCTATTAATATGAATCAAAATATAGGATTTCATAGATTGACAAACGAAGTGAAATTTATCAGAAGTCCCAGCTTCGATTCCTTTACTTGATTTGTCCTCTCATGGTTGAAATTTATCAAAAGTCCCAGCTTCGATTCCTTTTCTTGATTGGTTGAAATTTATCAAAAGTCCCAGCTTCGATTCCTTTACTTGATTTGTCCCCTCATGGGTGACTTCAAGCAATCTCCATATGTCATGGGCTGTATCACAGCCACTTACTCGGTTATATTTAGTGGCATCAAGAGCACAATATAGAATGTTCATAGTTTGAAAATTCAATGTCATTTTGGCATTGTCTTCAGTATCATATTCATCACTCTGTTTAGGAACTATTCAACCTTCAACACTTTTAGAAGGAATATATGGTCCTCTTTCAATCAAATTCTACAGCTCAAAATTAATTAAACATACATAGATTTTCATGTGATTTTTCCAAAATGTATAATTGCTCCTAGTGAACGAGGGAGATCTATTTGTCGATGATCCCTCGATATAAGGAAGTGGGGAGGTATTTGCAATAAAGATCTTTTCTACAGGATTGTTTAGCCGAAGAGATGTAGACCAACACTCTGATACCAATGAAAAAATATTAGAAGAGGGTGAATAAGGTATTTGGAAAATTTAAACACTTTTTCAAAATTTAATTTTTGAAATCCTTTTTTTGTTTTAAAGATAAATTGTGATGTATGAAGAGTATGCAAAGGAGAAATTCATGTAGTTTTAAAGAGATATCTAGGATCTTAAAGAAATGTGTCAAGTGATGTGAAATAAATAAAATAGTAAAGATGGGTTGGTGAAAGTCATAAAGATCTCTTCAAGTAATTGAAACTTTGTGTAGAGAAGTTCACAAACATTCAGAAATAAATGCAAGGAAGATGGATAAAAGATTTATAGTGGTTCGATTCTCAAATATCTACATCCACTACTTAAGCTCACACTTAAGGATTTTAAACTAGATTACTATAAATCTCACTCAAATCAATAGTGTTTGACTGCACCAATTACACAAGAGGATCACCACACTTGGTTTTACCTAAAACCTCTCAACCAACTACAAATCAAGGCTCACCCTAATTGAATTTTACACCATAACCTTGATATACAAAAGGATTAGAGAAATAAGATAGAGATAGCTCACAATTTGAGCAAATCTAGCAAACTTAAGCACCTTTGACTTTTTACCTTTGAATGATTTGATTTCACAATGAAGCACAAAGAAAGATTTTTATGTTTTGAGAATATAAGAGTGTTTCTGAATAAGGTAGCATAAAAATCTTATAGAAATTCGTGTTTAAATATCTTTTATAGAAGCAAAAAACAAAGCTCCAACGACTAGTTAACAACTAATTTTCTGTCAGGATCTTTAGCGTTTTGGATTCATGAAGTGGACGGATGTGCATCCAAAACAATACTATTCATTTAAAAGAGTGTTTTGAAAATTCTACAGAATATTGGATAGATGTTTTGGATTCAGAATTTCGTCCAAAACATTTCTCTAGAACATTTAAAAAAGTTAGATTCAAGATGTTTTCTTTTTAAAAACTCTTATAAGTGCTTCAATGTAAAATAAAATTAACCCAAGGTAAAGAGATATAGGAATTATAGACAATACCTTAAAGCAAAAAATTCCTAGTCTACAATTCTTCAAGAAAATCTTCAATATGTGCAACCTCAATTGATCATTCATCATTACCCTTAAGTTGCGTGGATTATTCAATATTCTCAAGATCTTGAAGAATGAAGGTCAAACATGTCATATCCAAAAATTCTTATCACATGTAAATGCACATATTAGTCCACATCAATGTTTGTCATAAGTCAAAATATAGGAGAATGCCCTTCGGGCTAACACATGCAATAAAAAGAATTCCTCCATCGAACACCTCAAAGATAAGTACCCCTTAGACTCATAAATCCTAACTCTAGGCACCGGAGTGAGTCAAATATCAATCTCATTCTCTCTCAAGTTATGAGATCCATAATCCCTAAATTCGATTAATCGATATCTCTACCTAATCAACCAAACCCAAGGAGGCATTAAACATCACTCACCATCCCCAACTATCTAGAAGTCACAAAATCCCTATCTCTAGGTAATTTCATAAACTTATTAGTTATTAGCCATAATCTACAAACTCCCTCTCAGGTTAATTAAAGACGGCAAACATTAAATTAGCTAAGCGGGTGTCCTATTCTTAACCCCATCTCTCGAAATCATTAAAGAAGAACAATCACTTGAAATACATCAATCAAAACCCATTCAACCAAAATAACACAATGAATACAAATAACTAAATACCATAGAGATAAAATCATAGATCTAAGAAAAATACATCAACCCAAGGTACAAAATTGGATACAACCCTTTATTACAATTAAAACCCAAAATTTAGCATAACATTAACAGAGTAAAATCTACAAGATAGGGGAAAATACAACCCATAGACAAGCCATGTTCTTCCACTTCCTTGAGAGGCTCTTTGCAACCCCTCTTCTTCCTCCTCAAATCTTCAAGTTCCTTCTCTTGTTCTTGTAAAAAATGGATTTCTAGAGGATTTCTTGGTTGCCAGCCAACCAAGGATGTGTTTCTAAGGTTTATAATAGGGTATTTATAGTGTACAATGAAGAAATCTTAAGAAAAATGCAGAAAAATGCAGAATTGCGTTTCTGTGCATGTGGCCGGCCCAGGGAAGTGGGCCACTAGGTTTTCCAAAAGCTAGGCGGCCTAAGTTCCCTAGGCCACCACGCTTCTACCCTAGCATGCCCATGTTTTCTTCCAGGCGAACTAAAGTACTAAATCTCCCAAGGCCTCCAGCTTATTAAGGCACTAATACATATATACAATATCAGGCAACCTACCACTTTGAACACACACAACACACACAATGTACACTAGGTGGCCAATAGAACTTAATGTTCCCTAGGCTGGCAACTCCTAAACACAACGCACACATATATATTACACTAGGTGGCCTAGGGAATTGAAAGCTTCCTAGGCCGCCATTCATTCTAACGCACACACACATATGTATACTAGGCGGCCTAGGGAAGTTTTTCTTCCCTTGGCCGTCAATTTCTTTTTCTTTGGCTATTCTTGTTTCTTCTAGGTGGCTTCTTCTCTTGCATTTCTTTCATTTTCTTCCTTTTCATCTTTAATTTCTATTTTCTTTATTTCCTACAAAACAAGATGAAAAGGATGTGGTGAGTGGTGATTTCAACAAGGATTTACCATAATTAAAACACAAAAAATACTTAAAAATATGTATGTGATAAGCCCTCATCAGTCGCATTTTCAAAATGCAACCTTACTGTGCTAAATACATTTCTATAATAGAAAATTAGAAATTTTAAAAATAATATTTTGATATATAATATATATGTGTGTGTATAATATATATATATATATATGTATGTATGTGTGTGTGTGTGTGTGTGTATAGGTCGCATCCTTAAAATGTAACCTTCAGGCTATATATATATATATATAATTATATAATTTTAAATAATTTCTAAAACTAGCATTTATGTGACCTAAAGATCACATTTTTCACACTAAACTCAATTTTTATCTTTGTTTTCCTTCTTACTATCTTTCTTCGTAACTTTCATCCAATAATCGCACCCATCTTTTTACCTTCTTCTACCCATCTTCTTCTTTGTGACCTTCTTTCGATGATTGTACCCATCTTCTTCTTGCTCTCTTTTTCAATGTGCATGAACAAAGCCACTATCGGCCTGCCAAACCACCAAAGCATCACTATCTCTAGGTCTTTATGTATATTTAATCAAGGCAAGTTATAACCTCAAGCTTTAATTTCCTTCCTTTTCCTTACGCTTTCTCTTTGGTGTAACATTTTTGAATTATATGAATTTTGATACTGGCATATGTGTATCTAATAAAGTAATATAGCCTTATATGTAGTTTCTAAATTCACATGCACTTTCATTTGTGCTTTTCATAATCTTTAAGGAAAATTTTTATCCTTAGTATTTGAGCATTAAAAACCCTGTTAGCCCTAAGGGCATCCTCTTGTATTTCAACTTCTGATAAATATTGATGAGGAATAACTTGTGTGATCCATATGTGATAGGACATGTTTGACTCAATTCTTTCAAGGCATGCAAATAAAGTTGCTAAGTAGCTCTTAAGGAAATAGAATCTAAAGTGGCGATTGATCAAGAACAACCTTAACCTAAGAGCTCACAAGATCATGAAGTCCTTGAGAAAGAACTTTAAACTAGGAATCATTTTGTTTAGGTATTTTGTATAAATTCCTATATCTTTCTTACCTTATGATTCAGTTTATTTCTATCTTGAAGCACACAAACAAAAAGATTTCAAAATCTTAAGTCTTCAGAATTTTGGATTAAATAGTTTCTATGGTTCTGCATCTAAAATCTTCATCCAAAACTCTGTGAACAATGTCAAAATATTTCTACCTAGAAAAGTGACATTTTGGACTCACCTTTTGGATGCACCCTCGTCCGATCCTTGAGTTCAAAACTCTGTAAAAATCCGATAGCATGAAACTAGCCGTTTCTAGCCGTTGGAGCTTTACTTTTTGCCTCTATAAAAGGTTTCAAAACTTAATTTTAAAGTAGAGTTTTGTCCTATATTTCTAAGAAATACTCTTACTCTCCAAAATACAAAAATCTCTCTTTTCAATAGTCCTTCAAAGTGAAATAAAATTGCTTCAAAAAGGTAAAGGTTGTTGGACCTCATTTGTTTGCACATTTGCTCAAAAAGTGTGGGCTACCTCTATTTCATTTCTATAATCCTTTTTATACATCAAGGTTTTAGTGCAAAACCTATTTGGGGTGAGCCTTGATTTGTTGTTGATTGAGAGGTTTTGATAAAACCAAGTGTTGTGATCTTCTTATGTAATTGGTGTAAATAAACACCATTGAGTTGGCTGAGTTTAAAGAAATCTAGTTTAAAATCCTTAAGTGTGAGCTTAAGGTAGTGGATGTAAATTTTGGTAGATTAAACTACTATAAATCTCGTGTTCATTCTCTTTGAATTTAATTTTGACAGGTTGTAAACTTCCTTGCTCAAATGTTTTCAATCATTCAAAAGAAATCTTTATGATTCTCACCAACCCATCTTTATTTTTGTATTAATTGTACATCTCTTGTCTCATCTCATTTAGATCGTAGTTAATTCTTTAAGACTGCTCAAAAACTCTTCTTTGTATCACTAGCAAACACCTTAATTTGAAATACAAATGAGGATTTTTTTAAAAAATATATTTTTGAAAAGTGTTTTAAATTTTCCAAAAACCTTATTCACATCCCTCTCTAAGGTTTTTCATTTAGTATCAGAGAGTTGGTCTACTCTTCTTCGGCTAAACGGCTTTGTAGAAAAGATCCTTATGGCAAATATCTCCTATCTTCCCTATGTCGAGGGATCCTCGACAAATAGACCTCCTTTGTTCATTAGGAGTAATTACACATTTTGAAAAAATCACATGAAGATCTATGTTTGCTCAATTAATTTTGAGCTATGGAACTTAATTGAAAGAGGACCATATGTTCCTTCTAGAAATGTTGAAAGTTGAATAGTTCCAAAATAGAGTGATGAATATGATGTTGAAGACAATGCCAAAATGACATTAAATTTTCAAGCTATGAACATTCTATGGTGTGCCCTTGATGCTACTGAATATAACCGAGTAAGGGGCTGTGATTTAACCCATGACATATGGAGATTGCTTGAAGTCACCTATGAGGGGACAAATCAAGTGAAGGAGTCTAAGTTGGGACTTTTGATTCATAACTATGAATTATTCATTACAAAGCCAAATGAGAGAATAACCGATATGTTTACTAGATTCATAAACATTGCAAATGGACTTATGGCTTATAGGAAAGCTATTCCCTTGGTGAACAAAATAGAAAAATTCTGGATGCTTTGCCAAAGAGCTAGCAAACTAAAGTTCTAGTTGTGGAGGAATCAAAAGATTTGAAAACCTTATCGACTGAAGAGCTAATTGGCTCTCTCCTAACTCATAAAATAAAACTCAAAAGGTTTCAAGAGTCTGATGATCATGATAAAGGCAAAAGAGGAATAGCACTAAAAGCTACTGATGAGGACGGTGACAATAGCTAATCTAATAGTGATGATGGAACTAAAGTAGATACTGAAGAATTGGCCATGATTGCAAAAAAAAAAAAAATTAGAAGAATGTTCAAAAAGAGAAACTTAAAAAAAGAAAACAAGTTTGTGAAAAGGAAGGAACAGACCTCATACTTTAAGCCTCAATTTTATGAATGCAAGAGTATGAAATACTTCATTACTGACTGCCCAATAGCCAAAGAGAAAGAATAGCAAAATGCTCAAGAAGAAAAAGAAGGATCTAAAAACAAAGAAGGGAAAAGGACTAATAGGAACTTGGGATCAAAATGAGTCCAAATATGAGGAAAATGGAGATTTTGAAAATAAAACTGCTAACATATACTTCATGGTAGTAGAGGATAAGGTAAACTCCTCCTCATCTAACTTTGTAGCTGAATTTCATGATTCTACTTGCGATAATATTGATGATCCAAATACTCTTCTTATTGATATGTTCTGTGAACTAAAAAGACTGTGAAAAAGGAACAAGAAAATGAAAGTGAAAATTGATTCACTATCAATTGAAAATAACGATCTGATAAGAGAGAACAAAACTCTTCTTGACTCTATTTGTCGCCTGAATATTGAAAAAGAAATCATTTTTACTTTCTTGAACTGTTCTACTCTTGAAAATAAATGTTTGCATGATAGAGTCTTATCTCTTGAAGTCATGACCTATGAATTTGATAATATAAAAAATGAAAATTGATGATCTCACTACTTGTATTCAAAAATTCACTGATGGCCGAAGTAACCTGAATAAACTTCTTGGAGCTCAACGGATAGCTGGAAATAAAAATAGCCTCGGCTATGGTAATATGCATAAAATAGAAAAAAACAAGTTTTATTTTGTAAAAGTAAGCTCCTCAAATAGAAATTATACATGTTGCACTTATTGTGGTAAAAATGGACACATTGCATCTAGGTGTCACATTAGGAAAAGCATTTATTTAGGAATGAAAACTGATTGGAGAATTAAAAGAATCACTACTAACCCCTATAGACCCAAGAAAATATGGGTACCAAAATTACTCTCCCATATCATGTATAGGTACATTCATTAGAGAAAATGAGCTTCACAAAGTGGTTCATAGATAGTGGATGCTCAAGACACATGACCGGAAATGCAACCCTATTAGAAGATGTTCAAGTTACAAATGATGGGTTCATTACCTTTGGAGATAAAAGGAAAAGAAAGATACTTGGTATAGGTAACATAGGTAAAGGATCTTCAACCATTATCAAACAAGTATTATTGATTGATGAGCCAAAATACAACTAGCATTAGTCAATTATGTGACAATAGTTACAAAGTTATTTTTGAGAAAGATTCTTTCTCAATTGTGGATAGCTCAAATAATGAAATAGTTTTTGTTGCTAACCGTGTTGAGAATGTATATGTACTCTGTCTTGATGATCTTATAGCTCATGATATTAGATGTCTTTCCATACATAATAATGATGGATATCTTTGGCATAGAAGACTAAGCCATGTATCATTTGATTTGCTAAACAAATTATCCTCAAAAGAGTTTATTAGGGGACTGCCTAAACTAAAATTTGATAAAAGTAAAATATGTGATGCGTGACAATTTGGAAAGCAGATCAAAACCTCTTTTAAACCCAATAAAATTATTTTTACCTTAAAACCCCTTGAATTAATACATACGGATTTATTTGGATCGATGAGGACCACTAGCCTTAGTGGTAAGAGGTATGCTTATGTTTTAGTAGATGATTTCTCAAGATTTACTTAGACTTTGTTTCTTAGATAAAAATATGAGGCATTTTCTGAATTTTTTAGATTATTCAAACGTGTCTAAAACTCTATTGGATATAAATTGATTTCTGTTAGAAGCGACAATGGTAGAGAATTTTGCAACAATGAGTTTACACATTTTTGTGATGAAAATGGAGTTTTTCACAATTTTTCAACTGCTAAAATCCCTCAACAAAACGGTGTTGTTGAAAGAAAAAATAAAACCTTGCAAGAAATGGCTAGATCTATAATTTGTAAAAACTCTCTTCCAAAGTACTTTTAGGTTAAAGCAATCAATATAACGTGTAATATTATTAACCGAGTGATGTTAAGACCCTTTCTAAGAAGAACACCCTTTGAGCTTATGTTTGATAAAACTCCATTAATTTCCTATTTTAAAGTATTTGGCTGCAAATATTTTGTTCTTAATACCCGTGACAATCTTGAAAATTTTGATAGCAAATCCGATGAGGCTATATTCCTTGGATACTCTTCCAATAAAAAGGCATATAGAGTGTACAATAAAAGAATTCTATGTGGAAGAATTCGTACATGTTGTCTTTAATGAATCTAACATTTATACATCAAGAAAAGATGATGTTGATGTAGGGATTTCAAAAGAAAAAGGCAAAGAATAGCTTAAAGCACAATTGCTGGACATTCATGCTAAAGAAGATAAATTAGAAGAGCAACATGCTGAACAAAGTAAGCAAGAAATTGAAGAGCTAATTGATCAAGGACTATCAAAAGATTGGAAGGATAAAACTGGTCATCCAAAAGAGCAAATTATTGGTGATCCTAGCTATAGAGTCAAAGATAGACGGTATTTTGTACACAATTTTGCTTTACTCTCTAGTATTAAACTTAACTGTATTGATGTGGCCTTGCATGATAATTTTTGGATACTAGCTATGTAAGAAGAGCTTGACCAATTTGAGAGAAATGAAGTTTGGAAACTCGTCCCTAAACCACTTGATCATCCAGTTATTGGTACCAAGTGGGTTTTCATAAACAAACTTGATAAAAATGGAATGGTGATTAGAAATAAAGCTAGACTTATTACCCAAGGATTCAATAAAGAATAGGGCATTGACTATAACGAGACATTTGCTCTCGTTGCCATATTAGAATCCATAAGAATGTTACTTACCTTTACATCTTTCAAAAATTTCATACTTTATTAAATAGACATTAAAAGCACATTTTTGAATGGTTTTATTAAAAAGGAGGTATATATAGAACAACCTCCGGGTTTTATTCATGAGCACTTTCCAAATCACATTTTCAAACTCTCAAAGGCTCTCTATAGTTTAAAACAAGTCTCATAAGCATGGTATGAATGGCTTAATGGATTCTTACTCTCAAAAGGTTTTTCAAGAGGTCTGATTGATACTACACTATTTATTAAGTCAAAAAATTCTGATGACCTTCTCATTATCTAAATTTATATTGATAATATCATTTTTGGTGCTACTAATGAATCTTTGTGTAAGATGTTTGCCAAGACTATGTAGCAAGAATTCAAAATGAGTATAATGGGAGAATTCAACTTCTTCCTCGAACTGCAAATTAAACAAACTAATTATGGAATCTTTCTAAATCAAGCTAAGTACGCTAAGGAACTGCTCAAAAAGTTTGGTATGGACGAAGCCAAAGAAATCAATAAACTTATGAGCACTTCTCTAAAGCTTGACAAAGATGAAAAGGGTAAGAAAATGGATGAATCAAAATACAAAGGTATAATTGAAAGTTTGTTATATCTTACTGCTAGCTGACCAGACATTATGTTTTCAGTTTGTTTCTGTGCCAGATTTTAATTGTGTCTGAAGGAATCCCACTTATGTGCCGTGAATTGCATCATTAGATATTTAGTTGGAATATATGATTATGGTTTATGGTATCCTCGTACTAACACTTTTGATCTTATAGGCTACACTAATATAGATTATGCTTGCTGTAAAATTGAATGAAAAAGTACTAGCGGGCACTGTTAATTTCTCAGACATTCTCTAGTGTCATGGCATAGCAAGAAATAGGCTTGTGTATCCTTATCCACAACTGAGGTTGAATATATTGTAGCAGGGAGCTATTGTGCACAAATTCTGTGGATGAAAAACACATTGCTTAACTTTGATCTCAATTTTGATTGTGTACCTATACTATGTGATAATACAAGTGCAATTAATTTAACAAAAAATCCCGTTTAATATTCTAGGACCAAGTATATTAAAGTTAAGCATCATTTATTGGAGATCATGCGCTCAAAGATGATGTTTGTATAGAATATATCCCCACAAATGAACAACTCGCAGATATATTCACGAAACCCCTAGTTGAAGACAAATTTTTCTTTCTAAGAAGAGGATTGGGCATCAGAAAAATTGCGTGACTAAAATTTTGTTGGGAAAGATTTAACCATCTATTTTTGTAGGTCGCTAAAGAAACATAATCCTGGAAGGAGATTTTGGATGTAGTAATTCGAAGAGTAAATCTAAAACTGATCTTCTAGAACTCTCTCTTTAAGGAATTCCTTTTGGATGAAGCTTCAATCCAAAATGAAAATGACCTGATGCTTCATATGTCCTTAAAAAATAACTGCTTCTAGATTATTCTATTTGACATTCAAAATAAAAGTGCTTTTTCCAAGATAGCTTTTGAAATCTCTAATGAAAAGCCTCTTTCCAATGTACTTGATTGTACTTATCCTCACAACCTCCTAGGAAATCATAAAAAGGCTTCTCTCTCTTCACTCTCGGATTCTAAAATCAACCGAGAACTCCATCTTTCTTTTTTCAAAACTTTGCTAAGTTTCTCTCTGAACAACTGAAAGCCCAAGCCTTTACCCTCTGATCACAATGGTAAAATCCCCAAAATTGACCAAACCCAAGTCAAAGAAAGCCCATAAAATTACTACAACAATGAAAAAGAAATCGACTGCAATAGAAAACGGAAAAGAAGTCGCTTCTGAATTCTAAGCTTCTCAAACCAACTCCTCAGAATCAACTCCAGAACAGAAAAGTTCTGAGACCCAGGTACCACATTTTCTAGATTCTAAAAGTGAATCCGATTTTAATGAATGGGTTTCAAAAAACCAAACTATGATTGTCAGTTATTGCACAAATCCAGAGTCTTTTCTGAATTTTACAAATATGTTGAATATGTTTGAGTCTTTCAGGTGGGGAGCCTTGTTATCTATTGATGAAAAGTTATTTACTACTCTAGGAGGGAAATTTTATGCTAATCTGAGAAAAGGCCAATTAGAGGAGACTTAAGGGGGTTTTATGGTTCGATGGTACATTTCAAGGGTTGGGGGTAAGAACCTTAAGTTTGATCATCGCCTATTGAACAAAATATGCGGTGTTAGAGATGGCGGGATTCAATTCTTTGAACTGAACAATTTCCTAGAAGGAACTGATCTATTTCATTTTAGGAAGTTTGAAAGAACATTTTTTGGCGGGAAGAGTTTTAAGAACTCAAGTGATAGGAACACGAAGTGATTAAATAAACTGGGTAGGATTCGACACCACATGGTTTCAACCATGGTGGTTCCAAGTTTTGGTCACAAAACCTCTATAAATATTATGAAAATGGTTATAAATATTATGAAAATGGTGATAATGTTGGCTCTATTCGAGAATAGGCTAATAAATTTTGGGTATCTTGCTGCAAAACTAATGATGTAAACAAGGAATACCTCCAGCAAAGCCCTGCTTGATGGAAACTTATTAACTAAAGTGTTCAGACACTTTGGTGTTGATCTGAGTTCTATCACCTCTGCTTCTTCAGAGATGAATGTGTACAGCTTTGAGTCATTCGAGAGGATGGGATATGTATGAATAGATAATAAATGGAAGCTATTCAAAGATGCAGCCGATGATGAAAAGGAAAGGTTGTTAAAAGTTAAGGCCAAAGGCAAGACTACCCAACCTGTAGGCGCAAAAAGAAAGGTTGAGTTAGAAATTCAAGAAGAATCCTCTAGCAAGGGCAAACAGAGAACTTAAGACACAGGCATCAGTCAGAGCATTCTAGAAGCAATCAATTTTTAGTTGTTAAGGTAGATAGCCTCAGCTCAGAAATCCAGACTTTTAGGTACAGACTAACTGTTGTTGAAAAGAAGGATCATAAGGTTGCCTAAGAGGAAGAACATGCCAAAGGAACCACTTCTCTACATATTGAAGAAGGAGCTGGTGAACAAGCAAAATAGCCAAGCTTGGGAAAGGAATCTGGGCACACTGTAGCTAGTCCAAATAATAAGGAACCGAAAGTTGATGTTCTTGTCTCAGTTACCCCTATTGAAGTCCCTGTCTCATCTAGAAAAAGGCAGAAGCATGTGGTGGTAAAGAGAAAGTCCAGTTGCATTGCTGGACAGTTACTTATATCATTGACACTTACTTTACTACTTTTTCATTGACACTTACTTATATCATTTCTGCACTAGTCTTTGAACAATTTACATTATGCACTTCTCCTACTCTATCTGTTAAATATATATCTCCTCTATCTAATTCTGAACAATTTATTTGATATCTTTATTCTCTAATTCTACTTTTTGATTAATGACAAAGGGGGAGAAAACTACAGATTGTTATATATAGATTGTTGATGATGATTATGGAATTGTTAAGCGATTGTGTGATTATGTGGATTCTAAATATATACTAGTTGTATATAATGAATATAGTTATAGATTGTTGCTTATATACTAGTTTTATATAATGAATATAGTTATAGATTGTTTCTATGAAAATTAGTTGTGGATTGTGACTATGTCCATTTATGATCATAATTTTAAAATGTGGACTGTGAAAATATAGGCGTTTTAATGGAGTCTATATTGAGATATCGTTGTTGTTAAGGACAAAGGAGATTGAAGTATGTGTATGAGTCCATTGTGCATTCTAACAATTTGATTTTTGGCTAACTGAATAATCTATTTTGAAAATGATTATAATATGCTTTATGTTAAAAATTTCAGATGACGAGGACATTTACACTTATATTTTTTATTGCTAAGAAAATTTTCTTGAGTCTAAAATATCTTGAGAAAACTAGGCTGGATCAAAATCTCTGAAAAATCATTTTTACCTGCACATACTTAGGTGGAGTATTGGACTCAAATTTCTTCAATCCAAAAGTCCAGTCCAAAATCTAAAAAGGCTAGCTTCTGTCTAATTTTACCCTATTTTGGACACATGTTTTGGACTTCCAAAACCTTAAGTCCAAAAGTTCCTTAGTCTTACTTTTCCTCTTTTAGATGTACATTTTGGAAGTACAAAATTTTAAATCCATTCTTACTCTCAAATCGCACTTTATGACTTCATATCCTATGCTCATATATGCACATATTAAGGGGGAGCATTTCATCTTGTAATTTATATTATATACCTCCTTGTGTAAATATCTATATTTTTTAATTGCGGCTATTCTCTTAAGGAATAGTCGTATGATGGGAGGAAGGAGGATAAGGAGGTAGGTTAGGCTATAGGCTCATTGAGCCATGTTTATGAGTACATGCTTTAACTTTCTATCTTAATCTTATAAGATCTCTTTGAATCCTATAATAGGATATTGTATTTCAAGGAAAAATATTCTTATTTCTCTTAGCCTAACATGTCCATACTATACATATCATTATTTTTATATCACAATCCCATCAAGTTTGTCATCACTCAAAAAGGGAGAGATTGTTAGCCCTGAGGGCATTCTCCTATATTTTGACTTATGGCAAACATTGATGATGACTAACTTGTGTGATCTATATGTGATAGGATATGTTTGACTTAGTTCTTTCAAGGCATACAAATAAGGTTGCTAAGCAGCTCTTGAGGAAATAGAATCCAAAGTGGTGATTGATCAAGAACAACCTCAACCTAAAAGCTTACAAGATCATGAAGTCCTTGAGAAAAAACTTTAGACTAGGAATCATTTTGTTAAGGTATTTTGTGTAAATTCTTATATCTTCCTTACCTTATGATTCAATGTATTTCTACCTTGAAGTACACAAACAAAAAGATTTCAAAGTCTTAAGTCTTCAGAATTTTGGATTGAATAGTTTGGATAGTTCTGCATCCAAAAGTTTTGTCCAAAACTCTGTGAACAGTGTCAAAATTTTTGTCTAGAAAAGTGCCATTTTGGACTCACCTTTTGGATGCACCCTCCTCTAATCCTTAACTCCAAAACTCTGAAAAATCTAACAACGTGAAACTAGCCATTTCTAGTTGTTGGAGCTTTATTTTTTACCTCTATAAAAGGTTTCAAAACTCAATTTTAAAGTAGATTTTTGTCCTATGTTTCTAAGAAACACTCTTACTCTTTAGAATACAAAAATTTCCTTTTTTGATAGTGCTTAAAAGTGAAATAAAATTGCTTCAAAAAGGTAAAGGTTGTTGGATCTCATTTGTTTGCACATTTGCTCAAAAAATATGAGCTACTTCTGTTTTATTTCTATATCCTTTTTGTACATCAAGGTTGTGGTGTAAAACCCATTTGGGATGAGCCTTGATCTGTTGTTGATTGAGAGGTTTTGATAAAACTAAGTGTGGTGATCCATTTATGTAATTGGTGTGGATAGACACCATTAAGTTGGCTGAGTTTAAAGAAATCTAGTTTAAAATCCTTAAGTGTGAGCTTAAGGTAGTAGATGTAGATCTTAGTATATCGAACCACTATAAATCTTGTGTTCATTCTCTTTGCATTTAATTTTGATAGGTTGCGAACTTCCTTGCTCAAATGTTTTCAATCATTCAAAAGAAATCTTTATGATTCTCACCAATCTATCTTTATTCTTGTATTAATTGCACATCTCTTGTCTTATCTCATTCAAATTCTAGTTGGTTTTTTAAGCCTGCTCAAAAGCTCTTCTTTGTATCACTAGCAAACACCTCGATCTAAAATACAAAGGAGGATTTCAAAAAAAAAAAAAAGATTTTTGTAAAGTGTTTTAAATTTGTCAAAAACCTTATTTACCTCACCCCCCCCCCCCTCTCTCTCTCTCTAAGGTTTTTCAAACCCAATGATTTTTTATGTGTTTTTCATTTCTAAAGTAGTCTTGCTATAGGTAGTGACTTTATTTCATATGCATGCCTCCTTTGTCAGTTATTGAATTTGAGCAGGCATCAGCTTTTAACTCTTTATTTTGTTTAAAGTTTTGACTTTGTTGCAAGTGTATATATATGTTTACCTTTTCCAAACCTTGACTGGGGACCCTATTAGGTCGAAGACAATTGTAGACCTATTAGGTATTAGAAGATGGGTGGCTATCGTTAATACACTCTTATTAGATGATTTAATATTTAATTCTTTAATGTATAACTAGAAAGAAAAATAATCTTCCACCAAAAAAATAAGAAAACAATATCCAATAATAAATTCTATCATGAAATAGAATTCCTAAACTAGTATACTTCTATTACATATATATATTCTCTTGCCATTGATTTTATTATATTTCCTTTTTCGCAGAGTGAGTGGAAGAGAAAAGGAAAGAAAAAGAAAGGAACTTGTCTTCTATTCCTAAGGAAAAAGTTATTACAGGAAAGCAAACTCAATTCTAAAAAGGATAAAGCAAAGCCATAACTAGTCAAGTTGTTTTACCTAGATATAAAATAAACCAATTAGATAAAAAAGAACTAGTCATAGTAAATGATACATGCCTTTAATCTTATAAATTTGGGACCATGTCTATAAGCTTCGATATCTTGAATACTTTCTCATGTAGAGCTACAAAAAGTTAGTATACTTGAAGAATGAACAAAAATTATTTATTAAATGGGGCTACTTGATTTGTAAATCTACATATTTATAAGGAAGGGTTATTCTTGTAAATAGCCACATGATCGTTATTAGGTATTGTAAAACAGAAGAATAAATTTCAAGCATAGGTCTCTACATTTTGTTTGCAATATTTATTATTTGTATTGTCTTTCAATGCTACTTGAATACATTCGATATATTATGAAGAATACATTTAAATGTCGATACATCTAGGTATGGTTGATATATAAATATTACTTATAGGATTTAATCTCCTTTTTCATGATTGTAGAGGTAAAACCAATAGCATGAATCTTCGTAGCATATTGTTGCTTTCTCTTATGCAAATGCTGAGATAGGCAGTTCTTATCCAAAAAATGATGTTCAATTGGAAATGTCTTAGAAGATATTTTAGTTATACTTTTTCACAAAGCTTGCATTTATTGTATAAAATGGCATTGTACCTGACTTTCTTATTTATATTCTTAGTTTCTGGCAAACTGATGATTATAAATAAACACATGGGTACTTGGAAAAAAGTTAAAATAGATAACATTTTGCTGGTGTGCTTTCATGATAAAACATAACAACGTTGTATTAGTTTTCCCCTTCATTATTTAGTTTATGCCTTTAAATTATTTAGTTTAAACATTCTCTTAGTTTAATTATTTCATCTTAGTTTGAGTAGGTAGGATGGATCACATACACATAGATATCCATCCCGACCTTCTCGTAGATGGTTTATTAACGTTTCTATTGAATCATCTTTCCTCTTTGGTATTGTCTAGCAATCAGCATACTTTGTGAGGTTCCATTGGTATTGGACGATATGATTTTGCTTTTTAGAAGTATACTCCCTTTTCTAACTGAATGATTGAATTAGTGGATAGGTCCAGTTTTGGTAGACTTAGATGAGCTAGGCATATCTAAGTTGATCCTGCATTTTTACCACATTAGTAAAGCAATGGTAGTAGGAAACTCATATATTTCACTTCCCATTAGGAAAGGCTACTGTGACACTCGAGGATGTAGCTATATTATGGGGTCTTAAGGTAAATGGGGATCTAATGATAAGGCACTATGTCACCAGGGTAGATCTGATTGGAACTGACCTTTATAATAGAATACTTAGTATCAAACCATGGGTTGAGGATATTCATAGAAATAGGATTAACAAGGTTCTTATTGAGGAGCACTTGGACATTCCTTTGCTAGATGACACAACTGATGATCGTATCTGACAATGTGACCATTAATTCCAATATTGATCAAGGGACTATTATTTTTTAATAAGTTAGGGGCCTTACTCTAATTGATATATCTATCCATTCTAGAGGATTTGGAGGTATGTGGTAGGCTTAGTTGGGGTAGTGTAGTCCTAGCTTATCTGTGCAGATGTCTATACCGAGCTACAATCAGATCAGCTTAAAAGATTTGTGACCTAATAGTCTTATTTCAGGTAAATTTTATTTTTTATTGAATTTTTTTATTTATAGCCTATGTCTTACCTTTTTTTTCCTTGTAATATTTTTTTTACCATATTGTAGTTGTAGGCATAAAAGCGTGATCAGGCTCTATGACCAGAGTAAGGTAGACCGCGTGATAAGCTACCACCACTTGCACCTTATGGTGCTCAATTGGATGTAAGATTACACCTCTTCCATTTGCCTACGCATATTCTCATGTCACATCACTCCCAACTTGATACCCTCTCAGATAAGGATGTGAGAATGTCATATTTTTATGTATACATTATTTGTATAGCTGAATATATTTTAATCCTTACATGATTTGTTTTTTATGTAGTTTGGTTGGCAACCTTATCGGCCTAATTTCAAAAGTCTCTTCTCCTTGATTTATTTGGAGGGAATAGATATATGGAGGTCACACACAATGCTAATCAATTGGGAAGTGGTCGAACTATAGTTTCCAGACCGGGTCATGTGCCAATTTAGGATAGTTTAGCCTATACCAATAGTTTATAATATAAAAATTGACCTACAAGTAATTGATAAATGGACCAACTCTTCTAGATGTTGGAGTAGATATCATGATCTGTACATTCAGATATGGGCACAACTTTTAGAGTATATATAGACTCATTTAATGGGTGGTTTAATTGCACTGGATTATATGTAGTGTAGTATAGGAACTATACCCATCTTCGGATCGAGAAGCTAGTCATCTGTGGTTTATTGCTATCAGGATATTAGTTAACTGGATCTAATATAGTTGTCTTGGTACGTAAATATCTACCTAATTTTGAATTACTAGTTTATATAACTTTCAAATTTATAGTAAAGGTCTCAATGTTTTTTAGTCTAATATTGTAAGACGAGCTATGATTATAGCTTCAGGCACAATTAGTAATGCTGACTCAGCTTCTTAGAGAGTATTTGTGGAGATATGAGATATGTGTGCCTCATGATTCATAGCATGTCGTCAAGCATACAATAGATATGCTGGACCACTTCAAGCTAGATTAAGTGGAACAATTGCAGCATTGGTTCAACCTTTTTCTAGACCTTGAGCTCTTATATAAGGACGTGCACACCTAAGAGTGAGGCATGGGGGAAAGAGACCTTAGATGTGAAGTTATCCTCTGTCAAACAATTGTGAGGTTACCTCCTACTGAAATTGATAAAGGGATAGTCGAATGGACACATAAGGAAGTAAGAGATGACTTGCGCACCAAGAATGCACCAAATGATATGCTAGGCAAGGATTTGATAATCATTCTAGTTCAATCTCTACAGGTGATAGACGGTGAGGGTGAGGATGAGGCTACAAAGCCATCTAAGGATGAGATCCAAGAGAAAATTTTAAGACGGATCAAGGATATCCCCACTAATGAGAATCAGCATGCAATCTACTGAATATGTGATCAAATGACAACTATTTCATACATTGAGGAACTTCTGACTCGACCATTTCATGGAATAGTTTGTTATAGATGATGGAGATGGGATGCTAAGCCTCCCCAACAAAATCCATATCCCATCTTTCTTCCCAACAAAACTAATAGCCCGTCTCTACTTATGAAGGCAATTATGCTAATGATGGAAGGAGATCAAGGAGAAAAGTTAAGCCTCATTGATCATGTGTACTCTCATCACATTAGATGTTACATTTACACATGAGGTTTAAGGACAAGAAGGAGGCTATATATGCAGTTAGAAAGTGGTCTATTCAAATTGAATGGGAGTTCAAAGTTTTAGAGAGTAAGAGTAACTATTAGTGTACCAGATACAAATATACAAGTGTGACAATCCTTACTCCTAGAATATTCTTGTTATACATAAGAAGACTAATGGGAAGTAGGAGATAATACTTTTGAACAAAGAATACACATGTATTATTATAGTTATGGACAATGCAAATAGAAATATGGATTATCAGTTTGTAGTACAAAATATGACACATTTAGTCTTAAATGACTTGAATGCCATATCAATGATGCTACTGCTAAAGTATAGAAATTATAGAAGAAGGGTTATTCTTGTAAGAAAGCTTATGAAGTACAAAAAGTAGTTATGGAACTTGTATATGGTGATTGGCCCTCTACATGGACTGTCCTTCTAAAATACATACTCGTATTGTAGTATTCCAATCCTGGAACTATTGTGAAGTGGAAACATCGTTGGACTAGTGTGAATGATTTGAAGGCTTTTCATTTCCATTTTTAAACATTCAGGCCATCGATTTTTGGGTTCAGATATTGTTGTCTAATGGCATCTATTGATTGAACCCATTTAAGAGGACTTTATTAGCAGAAATTGTTGGTGGCATCCACTTAGGATGTAAAAAACTACCTCATTCTACTTACATTTGCCATTATGGATGAGAAGTCATTAGAGAGTTGGGGTTAGTTCTTAAAACTCCTACATCACCATGTTATTTTTTAAAGACGTATATGTCTAATTTCGGATAAACACAAAGGTATAATTAATGTTGTATGCTAAATGAATGAGTGGCAAGAACTTTTGACTGTTCATCGATATTGTCTCAGACACATCATGACAAATTTCCATGCTAAGTTTTAGAATACTAATTTAATAAATTTGATGTATGTTGTTGGTCTAATGCACAAAAAAGACTACATATCAATCACATTTGGATGAAATCAGGATCCAAATGGATGATGGATTTAATTATTTGATGGAAATTGGTTTGAAAAAATGGGATTTGTCATATGATGAAGGATATAGATATGGTTCAATTACCACTAGTCTGTCTGAATGCATAAATAATATACTCAAGAAAGTAAGATCTCTCACATTAAAATTTTTAGTTAAAACTTCATTTATGAAGTTGGTTAAGTATTTTTATAAGTATAGAGATAAGGCATCTAATTTAAGACATCTTTACCATCAGAAATGTGGAAGATTTATTCTTATTTTAAGGAAAAATCTAGAAGATATGTTGTGATTGAATTTAATGCACAAGTCAGTATATTCGGGATCAAATCATTAATGCAACAAGGGGTAAAGGTTCGAATGTTTATAGTGCCAATTTGAGGGAGAGATCATACAGTTGCTAAAAGTTGAGTATATATGGTATACCTTATTCACATGGGTTTGCAGTATGTTGTCATATTTAGAATCCCATTGACTTTATTTTAGAGTTCTATACCAGAAGGAATTATAAATTGATATATGAGGGCTAGTTTTTTCTTGTGGTAGATGAACAATTTGAAGGATCACGGGAAAATAAAAACGCAATGAAAAAATAGCAATTTAAAATTTTTCTTGACCCAAAGTCTATGAATACTTAGTTTTAGGCCACTTAGATTAAATAACCAAAAGATTTGGATTTGACGGAACACTTTGGTTTTTCACGACTACTTGTTCCGTAGTAATACTGGCCAAGCTTCGACTCCTTCGCATTAAACATGCTCACCGAAATTGCTAACTTTCAATCTTCCAAAGTATTCTCGAACCTCCTATATGCTATCTACCGGTGAAAGTAGAATAATAGGTGAAAGAATAATAATATTGGAAGAATTAATTGAGAGATCTTTTATTTTATTTTTTTCTTTCAAAGGAAAAACTAAAGGGAAAAAGGAAGAATAAGAACTGGTGGCTTCACCAAAAGTAACATCGAAGAGCACTATGTTCTATTTTTTTATTTTCGTTTGATCAAAATCAACCACTATCAAAAGTCAACAATTGCTATATATTCTGAATCAAATTGGCAGGCAAATTGGAAAACAAATTGGAAAGTTCAAAATTCATGAAGTACAATTCACGTGAATTCCAATTCCAAATTCCGTGCTTTCTATTTTCCTTTTTTTTTCTTTTGTTTCCTTTCCTTTTTTTTTTCTTTCAATTTGTGATGGCTATCCTTTTTTTTCCAAAATAACAAAAACCATCACACACAACCCTAGTGGGCTAAAGTATATTTCTAATTAGTCCAAGACTAATGAAATAGCTCTCTTATTAATTAATTTATCTACTTGGACCGAATATAAAATTATCTAAGATAGTTAATTAATAAACTAATTTAATTATATTAGCTCAAGGCTAATTAAATAGTTCTTTTATTAATTAATTAATCCACTTAGGTCCAATATAAAATTATCCAAGATAATTAATCAATAAACTAATTTAATCAAATTAGCCCAATGAATTATTCCAGCCCAAATAAATAATTATTGAACTCCTAGAATAATTTCTTTCAATATTAATTTCACCAACAAGCCCATATAGTAAAAAAAATTTAATAAGGTTACTCAAGCTACTTTGGGGATTAGAAGACATATTATTCTTACTAAAATGATCAAAATACCCTTACTAACAAATAGCCGTATTTTATCATTTTAAATATTTCATTTATCACCATATGAAAATATTAACCCCAAGAATAATATTGCAAGCATGATGTCCATGACCTATAGGTGTAATGACGAAAATATCCTTCTACGTAACACCCATCATTGAGATAGGAAAAATGTACTAACACCTTCTTCAATGGTATCTACCATCCTTTGATAACTAGTCCGATAATCTATGACTTCTAGTATGCACTAACTTATTTTCAGAAGCTACCCAAAAGCATACATACTAAGTCACGTTTTCCTAGGGTCCTGGATTATTTAGATTGTCCCAAACAATCACAAGGTGGTGATTTCTTCACGTAATGAAGTATAGAAACTCTATTGTATAAGTCTGTCTTAATTAACTAAAGTCATTCATCCAATGTACAAGGTTATTAACCTTGTGATGAGACCTCACCCAACGTACATGAAAGTGTGCAAGTCCAACTTCACCAGACCACCAACTTATACTCAAGTCTTAGGATACTCATCCATGCAGTAGTTGTGATAAACTAAGGTTTATTTATTTTAGTACTTTTATAAAGATTATTATCGCATGTCTAGTTCTACATATTCCAAATAAACTTACACTATTGGTATGAGTGGACTACTCGCTAGTTAAAAGTAAACCATTCCCATTTAGAAATTATAGTGTAATGATCTAAACCTCGATGAAATGCCTAGCTTCATCAATCGATCAAGAACAATTTTCGCTTTAAGCCATTTTGGTCATATATTTCAACACAATTTTGGAGGCATTCAACTTTTGCACTAGCACTTCTAGAAGAAATGATGAGGAATGAACTTCCTGACTGTCCATAAATATCAATAATACCTTGTGATATGGATTATTGTACACTCAACTCTCTCCTAAGATGCAAAAATTGTCATCGGAGTGGACATAGTTGAAAAAATTGTACTGATAATAACTTTAGTGTTTCAAGAGATTAGCTCATTTCTTCATATATTTTATTCATGTTAGTCATTTATCAACCCTTCTATTATATATTTGGTTGATTTCTTTGTTTTACTTATGATCTTAGGATATATATTTTGAATGGATTCAATGTTAGGGATATGCCCTCTTAGACTAGTTTTCTGATGAAAATATCGAATATGTTAATAAAAGAATTTATTTGTCGAACATCATTTGTGAAATAATTTTCTTTATTTATATACAATTTCATTTGGAACAGACCCATTATGTGTAAATAAGTGATCCATGTGAATGTAGGTCTTTCACGGTAAGGTATGGATCATGGGTTATTTAAACATATAAACAGTCGTTCTTAACCGATTGCTAAGAATGGGAATCTCTTCATATTTAGGTTATTATGTTATGAATTCCAAATGGGGAATGGCTTACCTTTAGCCAGTGAGTAGTCCACTCACTTCATGACATAAGCGTATTTCGAATACGTAGAACAGGACCTGTAGTAGTGGTTTCTAAAAAGTACTATATGGTAGAAATCTAGACTACTACCACTACGGTGTAGACTAGTACTCTATGACTTGAGTATGAGTTGGTGGTCTGGCGAAGCTAGAAGCATATGCTTTGATATGCTATAGTTGAGGTTCTATCGGAGGGCCAATATACTTGCATGTTGAGTATGTGTGACTAGTTAGTTAAGACAGACTTGTGCAAGATAGTTTCTACACTATACCGTCCCTTGTGGTTGTCCGAATGATCTAAATATCTAAGGCCTTGGGAAACATGACTTGGATATTTGCTTTAGAGTAGCTCTCTTGGAAAGCGGAAATACTCCAAGAAGTCGTGGATCATTGGACTAGAAGCCTAAGAATGGTAGATGTCATTTAAAGAAGTGTTAGCACATTTCTTCCTCTCTAAATGTACGGCAATGTGTAGAGGGGTATTTTAGACATTTCACTTGTAGGTCGAAGACTTTGCTAACGCAACATTGTCCTTAAGAGCAATATTTTCTTATGGTGATATTAGAAAATATTTAAAATGCAAAATACATCTATTTATATAGTAAGGGTATTTTTGGTCATTTTAGTAGCCAATGCGATGTCTTTTTGGTCCTCAGAATAGCCCTAAGTCCTAATTATTTTTTGGGTTGAGAAAATGATCTCAATTGAGAGAATTTTATTTTATTCGAGAAGTCTAATTTATTATTAGACTGGAATAAAATAAATTGAGAAAAATTTGTTATCTGGTTTAATGGGTTAATTAATTATTCAGGACCTAGGTCCAATTTGAATAATTAGAAAATTAACTGGGACTTAAACTAGAAGAAAATAATTATTACTTAATTATTTATTGGGTTATTTATTTAAAATCCCAAGAAATAAATAATTAAAGTTTAATTATTTTTTGATTCATTTAGGTTCATTAATTATTTATTGGGTTATATATTTAATCCCAAGGAAAATAATTAATGTTTATTATTTTGGGCTTTTCAGGTCCAAGAAAAATAATAAATATTATTTTGGCCCAACAGCCTGGACCATAAGATTTTTTCGGACACAGTTTAGACGAGTTTAAGGTGAAACCAAAATTTATTTTGTATATAATATTTGGGTATTAAATCCCGGGAATATTATTTTTGTCAAAATAATTATTTTTGGTTTTATGACTCTTGGCTTTCTGTGTGGAAAAATAAAATAAAAGAAAAAGAAAAAAATAAAGTGAAAATAAATTTCTCCCGCATGGCTCTTGGTTATCTAGCTTTTGGTGTTTCTTCACAGGCTTTTGATTTTTTATATCATAAGAAGCCAAGCCAGAAGAGTTATCCTGTGAGAGGGTGCGTGTGTCTCTTGATTTTCTAACTTCTGGATTTGGTACATATCAGAAGAAATCAAGAGTCATCGGTTCACTGGATTTGCTTCTTCTGGGTTGTCTATAAAAAGTTGAGACAAGAAAGAAGCCGTGGGTAAGGGAAAACTAGTGAAAAAAAATTGAGAAGCTTTTCTTCTTCCCATTATCTTTGCTCACCAAAAGTGATTAGGCTATGGTCATATTCTGAGAATTGAAAAGCCAAACATTATTCATTTTTCACCGGAGGAGAAGAAAGAACCGGACTGATGCAGTGCACTGGACGGAGAAGAAGAAGTTGTTTCTGTGCTTCAAGCAATTCTTCAACATTCTTCACGTTTTTAAGACTCCAAGAGGTATGTTTTCAAGCCTCCATGCTGTGCCAATACTCTGTTTTAATGTTCATGTTCTCCATTTTCGTTCACTGAAGCATGCTCTGATAACTATGTCAATTCCTTCAAGTGGTATCAGAGCATGAATTTGATTGACTTAGGGAGCATGTTAGTTAATAAAAATGGAGAAGAACAATGTTTGGAGCTTAAATATGTGATCCTTTGCTGTTTATGGTATGGGATGTGTGTACTGTAATTTTCACAAAGCTTTCTGTGAAATTTTGGTTTTGGAGTTTGTATCGTGTAAACCTAATTTAAATGGGTACAGGCGGTTATTGTTTTGGTTTGGATGAGTTTTTGTAATGAAAAATGTCCAAAGAAGCCAAAGAGATCAAACCCAGAAGAATTACAGAGAAACAGAACGCAATAAACATTCTGGAGAAGAAGGAAACTGTTCATAAGCCGCCACACTGTAGCTAAGCCGCTGCCTTTTCTGTGTCTTGAGCCGTCCGGCTTTCTGCGCACGAGCTGAGCCGATTTGATGAAATTGGAGCCATGCAATTGCAATTCCAAAATTCAATTTGCGTGGGTTGCAGCTGGGTCGGGCGTGCGAAAACGGATCAGCAGGCGGGCGGTAGCAGCTGGCGCAGGTCACGGGTCATGATTGGCTGATGATCTGGTGCGCATGGTGCACCGCGGCCGCGATGGACAGTAGGCCAAATAGGCCCGGATCCGGTGCAGCCGATGCAGTGGATCGCCAGTCATTTTTTTTTTTAAAAAAAATTTAATTTGGGTCCTATACCAGGCGAAGTTAATATTTTTTGCAATAGTTTATATTCTTGGAATATATTTACATGAAAAATATTTGTAAAGGATTTTAGGATTAAACAAGATCATTAATTAATTAATTAATTAATGTGTTTAATTCTATTATTTGGGCACTTAGGTATAAAAATAGAAAAGCATGAAAACGTTTACTGTTTTCTGGCATGCTATTTATTTTGTGTACCTATGTGTGCATTTTCTCAAAGACCAAAGTTTTTGGAAATATTTATGCAAGAAAAACATTTTTCTTTAAAAAATCAAATGGTTATCTTAACTTGAACAAAAATTAATCCTTGGATGTTTTCTCAAATAATTTAATCCTTGACATTGAAAATATGTTAGATTTAGATATTTTTGTAAGTTAAAATAGAAAGCCATTTTATTTTATTTTGCATAAGAAAAATTATTTTGTTAAATAAAATTGAGACCAAAGTCTCAAGAAAAGTTTTAATTGGAAAATTTTTGAAATCATTAAGTTTTAACTTAAATAAAATTAGTCCATGGAAAGATCTCTCAAAAGATATAATTCTTAACATAGAGATTTTAATGGACTTGAATATTTTATTTTTAAGTTAAATGAAAACTTAATGGAAATTTCAAAAGGATATTTTTCCAGAAAACTTTATTTTAAAAGACTAAGTGGGAGAGGGGTTCTAACGGCTCCACGGCTTCCATCACGATCCTCATTAGAGATCGTGGGTCCCCTCGCGTCACCCTGGGAGTGAACCCGTATAAGATGGGGATACCACAAGGATCTAGATCTAATGGAAGGATGTAATTAATAACCTGAGACACGTACTATAATCAGCCAGCCCATGTTGGAGGTTATAGTGCGAGGAATGTCCATAGGAAATGAGAGGAAACGGCCATCCCACGATGGAGTTATCCTCTAGATCATTACCTAGAAGGGAAATTAATTTGTGATGGTTAATACACTTAGCTTAGGGAACTGTTAATCTTCCAAAGAAGCTATGTCAGTTTTCCTAAGAGCCAAATTAATTTCTGTACACAAATTTATTTTCACAAACTAAATCCTTTCTTTCATTTTTCGATTTTTCGAAAATGATGAGAGGTTCTTTTAGTTCTTTGGCCGTCATTCTCCGTGAGAATAAGTTAACGGGACCAAATTATGTGGACTGGAAGAGGAACTTGGACATAATACTCACAGTCGAGGAGTATAAGTATGTCCTTTACGAGACCTGTCTTGAAATCGGGGAAGGTTCCACCGACAAAGAGCGAAAGGCTGAGAAGGCATGGAAGAAGGCTAATAAAATGGCACGTTACTATATGTTAGCCTCCATGTCTAATGTGCTCCAATCTAAACACGAACACATGGCTTCTGAGTCTGACATTAGTTATTCATTGGCCATTATATTCACGGATAAGAGCCGCCCCGCAAGGCAGGAGGCTCTTCGAACTATAATAAACTCTAAGATGACTGAGGGAGCATCAGTCAAGGAGCATATGCTCAAGTTGATTGCTGCTCTCGAGGAGGCAGAAATCTTAGGGGCTATCATTGACCCCGAGAGCCAAGTAGAAATGGTTCTCGAATCTCTACTAGATTCCTTTACTCAGTTTAAACTAAATTACAATATGAGTTTAACTGAGTTGATGAAGGAACTTCAGATGGCAGAGAAGGTCATGAAGCCATATTCAAAGGTCATGATTACTAAGGCTTCTTCCTCAAGAACTGGGTCCAAGCCCAAAAAGTTCAGAAGGAAGAAGGGATACGCAGCAGCCCAACCCAAGACCCAGCCCAAAGACAAATCAAATGGCAAGTGCTTCAAATGTGGAAAGAAAGGACACTGGGAAAAAGGAGTGTCCAGATCTTCAAACCAAGAAAAACCCCACATGTAATATTCTCTATCTAGAGTCTATATCAATGGTTGGATCAACTTCCACTTGGATTGTTGATTCAGGAACCACTAATCATATATGTAACTCCTTCTGGGGGTTTAGAAAAATAAGAAGACTCAAGAAGGGTGAATATGGATTACGTGTGGAAATGGAGCACAAGTTTGGGCCCTTACAGTGGGAGAGTTGGATCTTGTTTTTTATTATAATAAGAAAGTGGTTTTAATAGATATTTTATATATACCTGGTTTTCATCAGAATTTGATTTTAGTTGCAAAACTTATAAATCAAGGATATTCTGTATCTTTCCATTCTAGTATTTCTATCAATAGCAATGGAGAAATATTATATACTGGGCATATGTATGGAAATCTATTCTATTTTAACCCTATTAACAATCAATCAAATAACGCTCAATCTGAACCTTTAACTATGAAGAAAAAGACCAATGTCAATGACTCATATCTTTGGCATCTGAGGTTGGGTCACAACTACTCAACCAGGATTCAGAAGCTAATCCATGATAGGCCTTTGGGCTCATTAAGATTGGAAGATTGGCATCAGTGTGAATCATGCCTAATGGGAAAGATGACCAAAAGGTCTTTTATCCCAAAAGTAGATAGGGCTAAGGAGGTGCTGAGTCGTGTTTACACTGATGTGTGTGGTCCATTATCTACACCAGCTAAAGGAGGTTTTGAGTCCTTCATCACTTTCACGGGTGATTGTACAAAGTTTGGTTACGTTTACCTGATGAGACGTAAGTCTGACTCTTTTGATAAGTTAAAAGAGTTTAAGGCTGAAGTGGAGCGTCGGATAGGTAAATTAATCAAGACCTTATGATCGAATCGTGGTGGAGAGTATCTCCTAGGTGAATTCAAGGATTACATGGTACATCATGTGATAGTATCCTAGCTCTCTGTGACGAGGACACCCCAGCAGAATGGAATAGTTGAGAGAAGGAACAGGACATTGATGGAAACGGTCAGAAACATGATGTCTCATGCTACTCTTCCAGTGTCTTTTTGGGGATCTACCCTAGAAACAGCGGCACATATTCTGAACTTGGTGCCTTCCAAGTCAGTACCTAGGACTCTTTATGAGATGTGGACTGGGCGTAAGCCAAGTCTAAAACATCTCAAGATATGGGGTTGTCCAACTTATGTACTGATCAAAGGAGACAAGTTGGAACCAATGTCAGAATTATGCTATTTTGTTGGGTATCTAAAAGGAACAAAGGGTGGTTACTTCTATCATCCTAAGGAGCAGAAGGTACTAGTTAGTACCAATGCTAGATACTTAGAGGATGATCAAAGTACTTCCACAAAAGGTTCAACTAGATTGGAACTCGAGGAGAAGTTATCTTCGGAAGCAACTTCTTCTGACCCGATTGTGGAACAAGAAGAGGCACAGCCTCAAGAGCCTGTACAAATGGTGTCTTGTCGCAGTGGGAGAGTGTCTAGGGTTCCAGATAGATGGTATGGAGCAGCTTTTGAGCTGGTCTCTGACCATTAGGAATAAGACCCCACTAGATACGAGGAGGCAATTGCTGATGCTGATGCAAATCTATGTCATGAAGCAAAGAAAGCTAAGATTGAGTCTATGTACTTCAATCAGGTTTGGGATCTTGTATCTTCACCTGAAGGGATAAAACCCATTCGGTGTAAGTGAGTGTACAAGAGGAAGATGGGAGCGGATGGGAAGGTGGAAACCTTCATAGCTAGGTTTGTGGCAAAAAGGTATACTCAGAAAGAATGGATAGATTATGAGGAAACTTTTTCCCTTGTGGCCATGCTTAAATCCATCTGTATCCTCCTTGCCATCGTATGTCACTATGGCTACGAAATATGGCAAATGGATGTCAAGACGGCATTTTTGAATGGCCATCTTAGCGAAGACATCTATATGTCCCAACCAGAAGGTTTTATTGCTAAAGGTTAAGAATATATGGTTTGCAAGCTTAAGAAGTCCATTAATGGACTTAAGCAAGCATCGAGAGCGTGGAACATTTATTTTGTTGAGACTGTAAAGTTTTATGGTTTTATTCAAAACGAGGATGAATCATAAATGTACAAGAAACTTGAGGGGTTTAATGTGGTTTTTCTTGTCTTACATGTGTGGATGACATTCTACTTATTGGAAATGAAGTAGGGTCATTGCTATCTACAAATGTTTGGCTATCTAATCAATTCAGTATAAAGGACTTGGGAGAAGCCAGTTATATTCTCGGGATTAAACTTCTTAGAAATAGGAAGTAGAGAATGTTAGGATTATCCCAAGTCACATACATTGACAAGATGCTAGCCAAGTACAGCATGGACTCATGCAAGGGAGTCTTAATTCCTTGCAGATATGGGTTGTCACTTTCTTTAAGGGACTGTCCTAAGTCTCAAAAAGAAATGGACAGAATGAGTAGGATTCCCTACGCTTCGATTGTGGGAAGTCTCATGTACGACATACAGTGTACTAGGCCAGATATCTGTTTTGCCAAAGGTTTAGTTAGCAGATATTAGTCAAACCCTGGAGAGGTTCATTGGCAAACTGTAAAGCGTACCTCAAAGGAACCTTGGAACTACAAAAAGGGGAAGCATATTGAGAGGTAGTACCACCTGGACTGGGATTTCATCTAGAGACGGGATATGGTGGTGGTACAGATTGCCTCCGAGAACAATCTAGTAGATCCATTCACCAAGCATTTGGCTGAGAGAATCTTCAAGAGACACTTAGACGCCATTAGGGTGGGCACCTATGAACTTACCTAGTCTTAGAGTGCAAGTGGGAGATTGTTGGGGATATGCCCTCTTAGACTAGTTTTCTAATGAAAATATCGAATATGTTAATAAAAGAATTTATTTGTTGAACATCGTTTGTGAAATAATTTTCTTTATTTGTGTACAATTTCGTTTGGAACAGACCCATTGTGTGTAAATAAGTGATCCATGTAAATGTAGGTCTTTCACAGTAAGGTATGGATCATAGGTTATTTAAACACATAAACAATCATTCTTAACCGATTGATGAGAATGGGAATCTCTTCATATTTAGGTTATTATGTTATGAATTCCAAATGGGGAATGGCTTACCTTTAGCCAGTGAGTAGTCCACTCACTTCATGACATAAGCGTATTTCGAATACGTAGAACAGGACCTGTAGTAGTGGTTTCTAAAAAGTACTATACGGTAGAAATCTATACTACTACCACTACGGCGTGGACTAGTACTCTATGACTTGAGTATGAGTTGGTGGTCTGGCGAAGCTAGAAGCATATGCTTTGATATGCTATAGTTGAGGTTCTATTGGAGGGCCAATATACTTGCATGTTGAGTATGTGTGACTAGTTAGTTAAGACATACTTGTACAGGATAGTTTCAACACTATATCGCCCCTTGTGGTTATCCGAATGATCTAAATATCCAAGGCCTTGGGAAACATGACTTGGATGTTTGCTTTAGGGTAGCTCCCTTGGAAAGCGGAAACACTCCAGGAAGTCGTGGATCATTGGACTAGAAGCCTAAGGATGGTAGATGTCATTTAGAGAGGTGTTAGTATATTTCTTCCTCTCTAAATGTACGGCGATGTGTAGAGGGGTATTTTAGTTATTTTACTTGTAGGTCGAAGATTTTGCTAACGCAACATTGTCCTTGGGGGCAATATTCCTTATGGTGATATTAGAAAATATTTAAAATGCAAAATATATCTATTTATATAGTAGGGGTATTTTGGTCATTTTAGTAGCCAAGGTGATGTCTTTTTGGTCCTCGGAATAACCCGTAAGTCCTAATTGTTTTTTGGGTTGAGAAAATGATCTCAGTTGAGAGAATTTTATTTTATTCGGGAAGTCTAATTTATTATTAGACTAGAATAAAATAAATTGAGAGAAATTTGTTATCTGGTTTAATGGGTTAATTAATTGTTCAGGGTCTAGATCCAATTTGAATAATTAGAAAATTAACCAGGACTTAAACTAGAGGAAAATAATTATTACTTAATTATTTATTGGGTTATTTATTTAAAATCCCAAGAAATAAATAATTAAAGTTTAATTATTTTTTGATTCATTTGGGTTCATTAATTATTTATTGGGTTATTTATTTAATCTCAAGGAAAATAATTAATTTTTATTATTTTGGGCTTTTCGGGTCCAAGAAAAATAATAAATATTATTTTGACCTAATAGCCTGGACCATAGGATTTTTTTCGGATACAGTTTAGAAGAGTTTAGGGTGAAACCAAAATTTATTTTGTATATAATATTTGGGTATTAAATCCCGGGAATATTATTTTTGTCAAAATAATTATTTTTAGTTTCATGACTCTTAGCTTTCTGTGTGGAAAAATAAAATAAAAGAAAAAGAAAAAAATAAAGTGAAAATAAATTTCTCCCGCATGGCACTTGGTTATCTGGCTTTTGGTGTTTCTTCATAGGCTTTTGATTTTTTATATCATAAGAAGCCAAGCCAGAAGAGTTAACCTATGAGAGGGTGCGTGTGTCTCTTGATTTTCTGGCTTCTGAATTTGGTACATATCAGAAGAAATCACGAGTCATCGGTTCACTGGATTTGCTTCTTCTGGGTTGTCTATAAAAAGCTGAGATAAGGAAGAAGCCGTGGGGTAAGGAAAAACCAGTGAAAAAAAACTGAAAAGCTTTTCTTCTTCCCATTATCTTTGCTCACCAAAAGTGATTAAGCTGTGGTCATATTCTGATAATTGAAAAGCCAAGCATTATTCATTTTCCACTGGAGGAGAAGAAAGAACTGGACTGATGAAGTGCACTGGACGGAGAAGAAGAAGCTATTTCTGTGCTTCAAGCAATTCTTCAACATTCTTCACGTTTTTAAGGTTTCAAGAGATATGTTTTCAAGCCTCCATGTTGTGCCAATACTCTGTTTTAATGTTCATGTTCTCCATTTTCATTCACTGAAGCATACTTTGATAAATATGTCAATTCCTTCATTCAATAGACTACATATATTTATTCTAATATATTTATCTTATTATTATGCGCAGTTATTAAAATTTTATTAAATTTTGAGATAGTTATTTTGTTATAGTTGTAATCTTATTATATAATTTTTTTTTAATTCTATTTACAAGTGGTTTAAGTTATATAAGAAGGATTTTATATTATTTAGATATTTGCGTTATGACATTCTATAACATTCCACTACCGACATACCCTAAACAGGTAAGGGAGGTCATCCTATCTTCAAGACAAGGGGTCTTTAAAATGAAAATATGCAAATTATAACTCAAAACTTAATAATCGAGCTAAATAAATCCATTACAAAATGAAATCTGATGAAAAAACATAAGTCTCCAACAAGCATAAATAAAACATCTGAGGAATAAAAATATTACAAGTCTTGTCATGTCATCAACACAAATCAAAACATCTCGACATAGTAATTCAAGCTAAGCCTTCCAACCTTGTCTTTTCTCAAATTTCCCTAAAAACATAATTAAAGAATCTTGTGAGAAATAAATCTCAATAAGTTTTATGTGTGATAATGTCTCAATTTAAATGCATTCATGATGCATGTAACAAAATGAATTTTGAAATAGTTCCAAATGGTTAAGCATGCCTTTATACATTTTCATAATCAAATTCTTGAGAGAATCTTTCAAAATTCTTGAAGTAAAGAGTAAACATGTCATTTCAGGATAACATCTCATTTCCAAATAAATATTATTTAAAAAAATTGGGAACAAGTGTAACATTCAAATTGAGTCTTAAACTATCATCGGGTAGGTTATCATTTAAACAGATTGATAGAGTAGGTATATCACCTACAAAATGAGATACTCCACGTTCTCTCACTTAAATAGATTTATCAGGTACGTATACCACCTATCGAGAGAGGTATTCCACTTTTTCTCACTCAAAATCAACTAATATCTCACGCCCATCACTTTAGCTCCTCTTGGAAACCACGCTACTAGATAAGGATGACTCAACATCCAAGTACTATCGCCCCATTTGGACAGTAGTAATCTTCTGAGGAAAGCCTTTCTACTGGAGAATGCCCTCAATCTAACATGAGCTAGAACGTGACATCTTCTTCCATTGAGTACTCAATGATATCAATCACAATTCAAGATGGTTCAATAAAATAGTATTCCTTAAAGGAATAACTCAATACATACTCAAATTCATTCCTTGTTCCAAAATCATACATATATTTTTCATCCCGATATAACTTTGAAAACTCATGAAATCTTCCAAATTTCCAAAATATATAATTGATCATGTAGTTTTCCAAAAACTTACAGGAGGCAATATTTTTATATACCTTAATTCACCATGTAAACGATAGTGATAATTGGAGCTAATAATATCAAAATGCATGCTCGCAAACATTTGAATGATTATAAACTTATATTTGATAATCATAAACATTTCATATTATGCAAGGCATGGCTTCTCAGCTCATAAGTAGCAATTTCCAGAAGAGTTTTCCAAAGCTAGATCATGCACAAAGCATCTTAAGAACACAAGAACTTATCTTAAACTTAAAGTATTTTTCACATATGAAAGTACTTCCAAAAGTTTCAACACATATCTCATGCATAAAACATTTCAAGTATACAAGATTTCACAATTGCTCAAAATAACTCAACATTTGATTTCGTGAAGTGTGAGGATTTGCTCACAAAAGAATTCCATAGAATGCAAGGACTTACCTTGATCCAAACTAACAAGTTAATAATCTAACTTAGTTTCACGTTCCTTGATCTCCACAGTCCACGAAGTCTATCACATAAATTATTCAAGTGTCAAATTCCAACACGTTTTCTCAACATATGATCCCAACTCTCAATTACATTTTTGGTTCAACTATATCTTCATCTTAGACATGTTGGTTCTTCTAAGTAAGAATCAACATCATAATCTCAATTAGAATACAACCATCACATATAAATATCCAACAAATCAACTTAGAAAATTATTCATCATAATCAATCAATCATCAAACAGAACATAAGAAGGTTCATTCATGAAACCTCTTTTTCAAAGATAGATTGTTTTCACATGCGAATTTCAACGAGTATATGATTCAATTCTGGTGTCAAAGTATTAACATAAGCTTCCCAAGATGTCCCAAGAACTTCATAATACAAAGTTAAACAAATTTTTAATTGATTTCTATCAAGATCCAAATCAAACAATAACTCTATAGTAATCAAAAAATTCTGTTTTGTTGTGTAAAATAGGGCAGCAAATAAAATGATCTTTTGTCCAAGTGAATGATTTAATTTTTCTTCAAACTTTCAATCTTAAACTTCATTATAAATTTTCAAGTTAAAATCCCTTCAGAATTATGCACAAAACTGATCATTTGAAGGCTTAAAAATAGAGTGTTACAATAACATGAAATCAATCATCATTTAAATGATTGTTACTTTTGCTATTTATAAAAAATGTTTCAAGTACGAAATCTAATTCAAAAACCTTCACATGACCTTGAATTATCAAACTAAGCAAGGTCCATAACTTAATTTGATCAACATATCCCAATTCCAATTCAAGAAATTCCCTTGTTGATCATAGTAAATTTCTAGCAAATAGGTAAAACTTTCATATAACAAAAGAGGGGTTCAAACACATAATTCTTATGGTAAATTAACTTCAAAACAACCCAAGACATTAAATAAACTCAGAAAATTCAGCCCCCATCAATCCCCTTCAAAAATCAAGTCCAAATTATCTACAAGAACAAATTTTCAGTGTGCATACTATGTTTTGGAAGGTGTATAAAGTGGTTCAATCATCAATAAAATCTCATGAATTCAACATATAACAACAAATATACATAGAAGAACACATTTTAATTGAAATCCCATCAAGAATCCATTCAACTCATGTCAAAAGATCAAAGCTTTGAAGATACAAAAATTTCCAGCACCCATTTCCCCATAGTTTTGGTCATAAGGAATTAAAGTAGAAGATAAGAGTCTTTTGTTTACATCTTGAAGGATCCATTGAAAGCCTTGAAGAATCAGCAAAAAAAAAAGGCTTCATTTTTTAACAATTAGACTCATGATTCTTAGTTTTAGTGAAAGAAAATCAAAGAATGGAGGGAAAGAAAAGGGGTGTTGGCTAGAGAGAGAAGAGCAAGGGGAAAATATTTTTTTCTTAGGGAATTCAGGGCTAGCCGAAAGTAGCCTTGCTAGGGTTTTTATAGTTTCATAGGTGACAAGAAAAATGACTGGCCAAGATTTATTTATTTGGGAAGGAAGTAAAAATGAAGGGTTAAGATCAGTCAAGATTGAATGGCTAAGTTTAAATTAGATGAAAGGCTATGATTAAACAAGCTCCATGGTTAGGATTGAAGATGAATTAGGGTTTGAAGGCTTTCTTGGAGAAGAAGTAAAATAGAGGGTTGAGGTTAAGGTAGATGGTTAAGATTAATCAAAATGGATAGTCATGATTAAACAAGATGAAAAGCTATGATTAAATTGTTTGGAGAGCAAGCTTGGGCTTTGAGCCTCGAAAATGGCAGCCAAGAGGGTATTTTAGGGAGTTTAGGTGTTTTTGGAGTATTTGGGTTAAGGTTAGGAAAAATTAAGTCAATTAAAATAAGTTTCAACTTGACTTAGAGTTTCAAGAGGTTATGAGTTCAATTTTCATTATGTATATTAAAATATTATTTTTTCTAAAAAGGACATTAAAGGTTAATTTGCGAGTTAAAAATGGAGAAAAAAGAAGAGAAGTGGAGAGAAAGCTCTCCCTTCTTCATTTGCTAGTTTTTTGGGGAGAAGAAAGGAAGATACCTTCCAAAATCATTTCTACCCAATTGTGGAGAGAAATGGAAAGATTATTCTAAAAATTTCTCATGACTAATTTTGTAAAATCACCATTTAAAATAAGTTTTCTTTTCTCTCTTAAACTCCCAAACACAATAAATATAAATTATTTCATCTTCTCTTCTTTTTTTTAAGAGTTCCCTTCTTTTCTTTTCTTCCCTAAATTCGCAAACTACCCTAATGTTGCATTTGAAGAATGAAACCTTAGGCTCATTTATGAAAGTTAAAGCAAAAGAATTTTAGTTTATTTTGACAGGTCGCATTTGAGCTCCCCAGATGGGGATTTCCCTGTTGTTGCCCCATTCTCAAATTTTGAATGAAAATAGGCCCATTTAACGGAAATTCCTCACTTTGAGACAAAGACCATCGAAACAATAACGATCATCAAGAATCATCTCCAGCCGAGCACTGATTGAGAGCCTGCGTTAGTTCAAGTGTACAATGTCGATTTGCACGTCTCTGCTCTCTCCACCCCAGACTCTGTTTTTCTCTTCTAAACGCTTCAAACCATTCTGCCCCCGTTTTCGTGCTTCCGCTGATGTTCCTGACTTCCTCTCTGCTGATTGGTAACTTTCTCTCACGCTATGTAGATAATTTTGCACATCTTGGAGATGAATTAGGTTTATAATCAACGTGAACTGTAGTTGAATCAATTATTCCAAATTTTGGAATTCATAATATATATTATTCTTGAGAAAACCAAGGTAAAGAGGTCTAACTTAGTGAATGTTAGCTTCTTTTAGTGATTCATTTTTTCAGAACAATTTATTCGGGATTAAAAGATTTTGTGGAATTAAATTTAAATTAGATCGCAAGCTTAAAAGCAGCATGGAAGTTACAGACGTTCTTAGGAAGTGAGCAGTATTGTACAGGAGAGGGAAGTGGCTATTTGGGCTATGATCACGTATTATGCACTCAAACTAGTAAGTTATTTCAAAGAGGCAACCATTTTAGCCTTAGATTGCAGGAGTTCAAGTGGAAGAACACTTCTAGAAAAGATACAAAAAACAGAAGAAGTCTCTGTAAGATATGATTTCCCTGTGTTGTGATTTGTGTTATACAGTATATAGCAGGGGAACACGGCTTCTATTTTGTTTTTAATCTCTCTATTAAATTTCTTACTTGCCAGCACCCCCAACACAACCCTAACACCCCCCCCCCCAAAAAAAAAAAAAACATACAGAGGAAAAAAAAAATTATGCTTTATTTCTTGTAAAGGGGAACAATCAGTTCTAGTCTGTTAAAAGCCAGTGCTTACACAGTTACACTCTATATAGCAACTGAAATGTTTAATCTGGAGGACCTTGCACCTAGTAATTGATGAGCCTATGACTTCTTTAAGGTAGAAGATTCATCTTGGGTATAGGGTATAATAGAAAATGGTGCATGAAAACTTATTTAGAATGACGTTTGAAATTCTATGTTATCCATGGGCTTTCCTCATTTATATTGTTATTTGATTTTTCTGTTATATTGGTAGATATTCATCCTTTATATTTGACTATGGACAAAGTTATGCAGTTTGTTGTTATTGTTCACAATTTTCAGTGTCTGGCACAGGACAAGCGATTGCTCTTCGCTTTTATTTGCCAAAGTAACTCTTATGTAGTCCTCATCAAGCTAACTGCTAATTTATACATCTTTTTACCTAATGTTGATTTAAAACTTAAAAAAATTTTGGCCATTTGTCCTCACTGGATTATTTACCTACTTAGCACTTGATTCTAAAGGATTCTAGTAAATGACAGGCTAGAAGCATCCCTCTTTCTAGTTTTTGGAATACATATAATTTCTGTGATTTGTGAACATCTGGCGAAAGAGCTGATGCAATTCATCTAAAGAATCCTAAAACTTTTATCCTTCTATGTAGACCTAAGGTGATTGATTCTTATCAGTATTACAAATTGTATGATCTGATGTCTTTTACCAGAATTATATATCACTAACTTTTGTTATTGTTCAGAACTTATAATAAATTAATAATCAACAGAAAGTAACTGTCCAGCTAATAATAATTGCTCTTCATGTTGCAGGCTTGAATCTCGGAGAAAGAGGCCTTTTGGCCCAAGACTAAGTGTAACTTCCTAATAATTATTTGATCACATCAAACAGTTAACTATTACTCCATTTAAGGTATGTATTGATATTACCATGTTCTTGTAGTTTACTGCTGAAGAAGCTGTGCAGCACCAGCTAGATGCATTGAAGTTCAATGACCAACCTCGTCAAGATTATGGAATTGAAGTTATGTACCGGGTAATAATTCTTCAAGGCTGATCCGTATTGGCCATATTCATTTAGTTTACTTGGTAATTTCTAATCTCATTTTCCTCTTACAGTTTGCTGGATTTGACCCTTTTGAAAGGTCCACGTATTTTGGGCGCTTCTTTGATTTGGGGCAGGTGAGTATCTCGGAGTATTTATTTCCTTGCTTACTCTTTTCAACAACACTTTGTATGTTGCATGTTTTTGGTCAGTTGTCCACTTTTTTTTTACCTTCTTGGTTTAAGAAAAACTAGACTTCAAGAAACAGTTGATGGATGAATCTATCAAGTCTAAGCTTTAGGCTTTGGGGCGAAAAAGTAATAACAAATGGGTGTGGGAATTGACAGATTGAGTAAAAATAGTTAAACCTTATGATGTAAGATGGTAAAGTGAGGTAGTTCTTGAAGAACCTCACACTCGAGCATAGAAATTAAACACCTGACAGATTTGGAGCTGAATGTGTCCTAATGAGCTAATTTAGTTTCCTTGTTTTATTCATGTGCAGTTTGAAAGGTTTAGAAGGATTTTTCACCATTCAAGCTACAGAGTTTTACTTGGTCATCGTGAGAGGAAGATTTTGAGCAGTTTATATGTCATGGAGGTTTGTTGAGTTTTTTTAAGGCATTACCAAAATAACATAATTTATTTCAGCTTTCACAGTGTTGTCCCCAAGCTCTAGATATTTTTGCAGTGCAATTACCATTTCATGTTATTTCTTGCTAACTGAATGAGTATGTGAAACAGAATCACTATATGCAGAGGGTTTGGGTGCGAGGAACTCGACCAGAGGAAGAAGAAACCTTCCAATTTACCATGGTTCAGGTTGTTGATTGCTCCCTTTTAATGACTAACTGCATCATGCATTCACAAAACGCTTAAACAAAGCTTTCTTTGTGGTTGAATCTGATGCAGTGATATTAAAAAAAATTTACAGTGATCTTATCTATTTCGTTTCTAATTAGTATTATGTGTTACTTCTGGGCTGGAATATTTTACCCTTATTCTCTTTTTTCCCCTTCTCTTTCTTCATGGTAACAAATGAGTAATATTACCTTCTGCTCGGGATAGTTATCGACTTCATTTTGGTGTACCCAAGATTAGGGATGCAATCTAGTCTTGCCAGATCACACGTCTCAGTTTTGAGTTTGAGAATGTGCCGAATACTTGAGCTTGAAATTTTTGTGAGTAGCTTGATCGCAATTGAGACCGAGTCGGGCCAAGCAAGCTTGTGTTACCCATGAGCAGCTTTGTTCATTTGCATCCCTATCTGTGAGAGTTGCTTTTTATACAAAATCACTGAACCTTAGGTTAAAAGATACGCTAATCTTTGACAAATTGTTTAGCAACATCTCTCTCTCTTTCTCTTTTTGAACTTTTTCGATTTCTCAAAATACCCTGGGCTGATGGTAGGGCTTGTTAGAGTTGTTTGGCCCTGGATAATGATCTATCCAGATTGTTAGTGGCGTGAGAATTTTTGTTTGACACCATATTTTGGATGTTAAATCAAAACTGAAGTCTTGACACAAACGCAATGGAGCCTAGATTTTCATATGTTGCTAAAATTTGGATTTTTTCTCCCTAGCAGCTCTATCAGATTAAGAATATCGATTTCTTCCTTGGTTATTCCCTAACTTTTTGTTATCAGCATTATCAATTTTTGGGAAATCTTCCAAAGATTGTTGATGGTGTTAAAATTTGTTTGATACATATTTGGGATGTTAAATCAAAACTGTAGTCTTGACACAAACATGATGGAGCCTACATCACCGCATGTTGGTTAATTTTGGATTTTGTTCTCTAGCAGCTCTATCAGATTAGGAATATCATTTTCTTCCTTTGTTATTCCCTAGCTTTTTGTTATCAGCTTGATCAATTATCGGAAAATCTTCCATTTGGTTTTTCTACTTGCATGAAGTAGTGACAGAATCAACATAATTTTTTGCTGACGGAAGAAGCGGCGTGCATATGGACAGTCCCTATAAGCATTAAAAAAAATTACATGGAACCGTTAACATATAAGGATCAGAATTTCTAGTTTTGATGGCAAAGTCGAAGAAACTGGAGATTAGAAATTTGCAAATTTCTTTTCAATTTTCTGGAGCAGAAAGTATTTGTGTGCAATTACATGGATTTTGTTTGACAATACATTCAGGCCTAAGAAAGATCCTGTAACTAGGTGTGTTATGACTGCTTCATTTCTCAGTTCTCTTTCATCAATAAGCTCTCTTTCTGTTCTTTTAGTTTCCTCATCTGCCCTTTGGGAACTTTTGGGCCCTTGGTGCAAAATTTTGAGATTGTTCTATTTTCGACCTGACCCGTAAAAGTAGCTTTTTCCCATGCAAATGCAGGGAGCTCTGCAGACCTAGATTTTCCAAAATGCTGTTGGTTTTTTTCTTGGTTTTCTGGGAGCTGCACTATTGCACTTCACTGTGTTGGCAATACGTGAGTTTCATAATTGATGTGTATCTTTCATGTTGCAGCGCGTTGGTGGTTCTTGGGATGGTTATTGGCTAACAGAGTCTTTGCTTCATGATGGAGACAGTTTTTCTGGTGGTATGGCGTACTGACAATCATCATCCCAACTCAAAGGATTTGCCTTGTAAATTTATTTATAGCTGTAACATGAATTGTTTGTTTCAATACATGATATGTACATAGGCAGTCAACAAAATCTCCAATTACTAAGCATCTCTCAACTAAGAATAGTTGAACTTGCGAAAACAAATATGTGCATAAATCAATCTTAGTGCATAAATATGTATAGTAGACTATTTCCATGTATTAAAGTGCAATTTACTCTTCCTTTCTTGCCTTGGTTCTTGTCCACTGTAATTTCCTGTGTTTGCAAAATAGTTAAAAGTTGAATGAACAAGTAATTAGTCACAAAATGGAATGCAATTTGAGAGGATTTTCAGATGGTTTTATCATGCTTACCGGTGTTCAATATTTTGCTTTTTTATTTTTTTATTTTTATAAAACAAATCTCTAGTGATCTAAAAGCTGGAGAAATACACAGATGAAATGTACTGTGTTTGCTGATTGCAATGTGCCTCTTTTGGAAGCATTTAGAGATTAGGAAATTTGACAGGCATGGACAAGATAAAGCTTTGGCGGGAAAGCTGTTAATATAAATCATGTGAAAGCTATAGGCCAGAGCTGAAACAGATCAGAACAATTCAAATAGCCCTCAATATTTGGTTCAGGTGAAATGTGAAAGGACAATTGAGAGGGAAGTAAACGAAAAGGAAGTCCACTTGTTTTCACTTTTTTTTTTTTTTTCATTCCCTAATTAGACCTAGTACAGTATGTACTCTTCAAAAATATAATAAATACAATGATGCACTAATAAGATGCATCTTAAACAACTAAACAGTCACTTTTTAAAACTTGAGATAGAACAAGATAATAGGTTAGCACCTGTGAATCTTTGGTTACAGCAAAAAGTTTGGAGCATCCTAAGCTTGAAGATCTCAGTTTGTAAACCCTAAATAGCGGACAGATTCTTGAAAAGCAAGGGTATGACCAGTTAAAAACTGATGCAGGACAAACTCATTGAAATTGTCTCACAAATATGCCCTAAGATCTATTGAGATTTATATAGAAAAAGCAGGCTGAAAATAACAATTAAACACAACAAATATGTCTAATAGTGTAATTAAAAAATAAAAATAAGAGATAGAGAACTCTGTTACACTAAAAAGAAGGGATAAATCATAGACGCCACACATGGAACCTTAAGAGAGCCCACCATAAGCTTTGATTGCATCACACAACCGAAAATAGTATTGATTGAATAATACGGAGGAAATTCAACACAACCATTAAACTACTTTGTCCACTGACCTTAAGACACCTTCAACAGGCAAATAGCATTAGAAGCTATATCCAGCCAAATTCACCAAAAACAGAGGATAATAATACCTAACAGCCTATTTTTTGAAATCATTCAGAAACAGTGCTATGGAAAGATTTGGGTTCAATTGATTTCATTTATTAAAGAATCTGTTGGGACATTTCTTTTCTTGTACAAAAACCCCCCATTCATGCAATCCCTATAAATAGCTCTCCCTACTCCTATATAAGATGAAAAAAAACTTGTTTCTAGTTTCTGGTTGTCGCATGTCACCACAATCTTCAGACCTTAAAAACTGACAAATCAAAAACTTATCCAAAGCCTGACTTGCATCCACATCGAATAAGCTCTGAAATGTCATTTCTTTGTCGGAGTAATAAACTTGGTAACAACATAGCAATCTGGCGGGGTAATGTTGGTGTAATAATTCTGGATAGTATCGGTTATTTCGAAACCAAATTTCTTATAGAATTTGATGGCATCTTCATTATTGGTCTGCACATGCAAGTAAATCTCACCAATGTTCTGCTTGGCACATAGCTCCAGCACATGGTTCAATAGCTTGGAACCTACACAAAATCCAAGATAGTTTGGTCAGTACACAACATTACCAATATCAGAAAAGCAGCCATAGAAAAAGATACTTTCGAAAACTTCAGATGTCATGAAAAAGCCATTGAATCTCTGAATGATTGCTACTACCAACAACAACAACAAAATTTAAAAATTAAAAAAAAAAATCTAAACCTCATAAATACTGTACTTCCATTTCAGAAAGTTGTGCAATTATTTTGAATTCAATCTTTCACACATACAGCTTACACAATTTGGAAAAGGACCCTCTTAGCATCAAATTTCTGTAAGTTTGATGAGCATGAAAGAATATAGGAAGGGACTGTGATGCCTAAAAATTAGACCGGGATGTATTTAACCAATAAGAGTTTATATAATCCAAGCAAACTTAGTTCTGTGACACAAGTGTTTTACTTTCAAAAAAGATACAGCAAAGGGTGAAATCACAAAATGGACCAGACTATAAAATTTTATATATTCTTAAAAATAAAAAAAATAAAAAAATAAAAAAAAAACCAATCATCCTTCGGTTTCTGAAGGAAAATGACTAGTAAACATTGCCTGAAAGGGCTTTCAAGCAATAACAAAACCTTCTGTGGAAATTATGAGATGCTTTTGGTGGGTGTGTGTGTGTGTGTGTATGGGAACTCAACCAAAGGATATTCACTTCATACAGCTTTGGTCTGGACTATTTAGACAGGCGGAAACAAACAAAATAGATTAGGCTAGAAGACAATCACTCCGTTGGTCCTTTAAGTTAAACAATATTTAATATTGAATAAAGGGGCATTGAAACAACATCAAATTATCTAGCTCATTTTCATTGCCTTTGAAATAAAAGAATCAAGATTCAATCCAAGAACATTTATTTCAAACAAGAAATATGAGCTCAGAAAGATTCCAGGATAACTCACCAATGCCTAAACCCCGATATGGTGCTAAAACACCCAATGTCATTATGTATACACGGACGGCACCTCCTTCCTTCTTCTCAAGCCGGCATGCAATTGAACCAACACAAATATCACTGTAGTATGCTGGCAAAGAAAGAAAAACTAGATGCAATTTCTAAGCCAAAAGATCTGTAGTTTCCGGTGGACAATTTAAAAGAGGTACAACACTTGAAATAAAAATAACATGATCCTCATGCAAAGATAAGCCTTCCTGATGATTGTTTGATTCAATTGTTTACAATTAATGCCCACATATCACCTTGTGAAGCTTCTCCTTGATGAGAAGGGGAAGAAATTGAGTACACTAAACGTGGCAACAGCTTGCTTTTCAGGAAGGTGGTTGATTCAGCAAGTTTGTCTATAGTTTTATTTCCATTCCCATATATGTAGCACATATTGATGTGTTTACTGCCAAGAAGACTTGCAGTCTACTGAAGGTTGTATATTTTTCCCAATTAACTAGTCAACAAGTAACTTTCTGCCAATGCAAATTTCAATACCTTCACAATATATGTATTTAAGAGCTTATAGACCACAACTTTACCCAAATAGGCTATAGCAGAACCAAATTACAGAAACGAAACGAAAAAACCAAAGAACTTGGGCAAACTTCACTGTTGGGTCCAGAATATTGATATGATTAACATTACTCTTAAGACATCAATATCTAGACATGGATCCTCATTCAATAAAATTAACTGAAGCTCATATTAGTGCTGGCCAAAAAGAAACCAGATAGAACTGGGAACACTTATTACAGAAACAGAAGGGCAATAGATACCAACTTGACAGAATACACTACAGAGAGAGAGAGAGAGATCAAATTACTTCATATTGTTATAAGCTATATTCAATTAGAACCCTCAAAATAAATAAAATGAAAGTACCAACCACAAAGAAGCCACAAAATATCCCACCAGCATATGAATACCTATCAAAACCAGAATAAGCAGTGTGCAAAAATAGAAGAGCAATTCAATTTTCATTTTATTTAATAACAAATAACATAAATTGATAAAAATAACACACGATGCTGACAAGGACTATCAATGGGATTGGGTGGCCTGAACTCGGCCTGCTCAGCCCTAATAATTCTGAATTTGGGTCTAGTTTTCAGCCCTAAACTCAAATCAAGCCAAGCTCAGCCTTAGCTAAGCTCAGACCATTTTGATTTAATAGCACATACAAATTTATACCACTATTGTATAATAAATATATATTAATGTTTATGAAAGTCAGAGATTTGGGGAAAATTATAGAATATATCAAAAAAATGCCAACAGCTAGTTCTTTCCATTTTCTCTTAAATTATCTTGGCAAAGAAGGAAACGAGACATTCCCCTAAAATTCAATCAATGCTAACAAATGCTATATACGTTTGGAAGTATTCCCAGTTTAGTACATGCAATTCCCCAATCTTGAACAAAAACGTTAGTCTTGAATAGCTTCTATGCTTCCTTTCCACAAAGAACAATTCAATCAATGGTTTAAAAAAAAAAAAAATGCAAAACATTAAAAGCATTAAATCTCCATCCTCCATTAATGATTAATTATCCATCCTCACTCCAATGGCTAAAATTTATATATATAAAGTTTTTCGAGCCGGCCCAAGCTCACATGCCCAACTGACACTGCTAATGCTGACAATGGCAGAGGTTACACGAACAACACAGTTATAAAGAGGGTAAGGAAATTTTAAAAAACCAGATGAATATCTTACCAAGTTTGGTGAATTCTCCAGAGGCCAGAACATCAGCGTAGTACTTATCATTGTAGCGAACTGGGAAGAGGGCAGTGTTCAGCTTCTTTAGCTGCATTAAGTTCTTGTCCCTCACTCCATCCAATGAGATTGCCACTTCTCTACCTGCTCCCATTCTTCTATGTATTTACACAATCCCTTTATCTACAAAAAACAGAAGATCATCTACATTATCACTCTATGAAAAATAACTAATACAGCAAAAAGATATGAGAAAAGTAATATGAAACCATGTCATTGATTGACTTGCTAAATTGACTAGACAAGGCTTTATATGGATAAGAAAGCTACCCAATATAGCTAAATATATTGTGGAAACAACTGAGGCCGTTCAATATTTCCAGTTCAGGATAGCAATCACTACCTCAAGCTTGTACGTTGTAGGCCTGGGACTTCTCAAGAACAATGGAAACATTCACATACTAATTCAAGTTATTGGACTCAGCAACAAATCACCTAGTTGGTTCCAAGAGTAACAGAAGATTGTAGCGGATACAATTGATTATTCCTGATGTCTTTCCCTCAGAATATGAATGAAAAAGCCCTTTGCATTTCTATCACAATTGATTAGTCCTGGTGTCTTTTCCTTAGAATATGAACAAAAAAGCCCTTTCCCTTTTGAATAATAAAGAAAGCTTAATAGCTTCAACCAAGAAATGGGCTTTACTGCCCTAGCTATAGGTAGATCTATTGAATATCGAATCCCTGGTATGTCAGCCAAATATGTTGAAAGTTTGAAAAAACCGAGACAACTATTCTCCTCTTCTCGCCTGTTATCTACTGTACATGACAAGACGACAAGGATATCTCCAACTTACGAATTCAGCTAGCCATATAACGTTCAGGAAGATTCTGATAATTAACAGTAAAACCTTAAACATGAGAAAGAAACACATTCCAAGAACTCCATCCATGAAACATTAGAATATTAGACAACAAAACAATTAGCAGATCACAAGTTAAATCAGTTCAATTCTTTGCTCAACGTGAGTAACACTAATCCAGTCCAAGGAATCACGAAACAAAAACCAAAGACAAAGTGGAAGAACCTCAACTTGGCAGAAGAGTACAAATTGTACAATATAATCCACTAGACTTTGTAAAACAAAGAATTTGATTCCCTCTTCCAAGTGGTTACTCAATAATAGCCAATGAAACAATCTGCTTCATAACAAACCAAACCAGGGTATTCAAGTCATCACTAGTTGCAAATCCACATGCAGAGTCCAGTTTCCATCACATCGAAGGAGTCCCTCTACATTGCCTTATCCATATCTTAGCACCTGGGTTCCATACGCAGTAGCACAATAGTCTGTAATATGCATCTGATGTTTGTTCAAGAAAGCTATGTAGAATAATGTTTACATTTATCACGTAGATAATCTTCATTATTTTGTTGGTCTTGAGTGAAAAGCAGATACATGCCACTTCTAGCAGTTGCCAAGAATGACATTCAAGGACACAAAAAAAGTTTAACCCCAATGATCAAACGTACATTCTACATTTTAACACAAGCTTCCTATTTAAACTATCTTCTCAAATCTCAAGCTTCCTAATTAAGCTCCCAAAAAAAAAAAGAATTAAAGATTTTCAAAAACTAAAATTTGCAAGTAAATTTCTTCCCAACTTCACATACATTTTTCATCAACAAAAGAAATTTGTATAAATGTCCAAACAAGGAACAAAACGAACCCTTTTCCAATTCAAACAGAAGCATTAAGCATTTGCAAAGTAAAATATATATATATATATATATATATATATAATTTGACCATTTACAGTTTTACCTCTCCGCAAACAGATATTGGTCAAGGATAGTTCCGTATCTTTCTGTGGATAAGTCAAGGTTGAGATGTTAGCTGGTGAACGTAAGGATCCGTCGCACAGGCGGTGGCGCCGGAAGCAGCTTGGAGGACGCCGGAGATGGAGGTTCTCCAAGGTGAAAGCAGGTGAGAACGGGAGCCGATTGGTAAGATAGGTTAAGAAGCGGGTTTTTGACCAAATGGGTTCAATTGTGAACCAGAGACGGAACAAAAGCTTGATGTTTTGGGGAGAAGTTATCCTATCGGAAGAATGTTACAATTGTTTTGACTTTTTGACTCCTTTCTTTTCTATTTATTTATTTTAATTAAAATTTTTATCTTAATTTATTTATCTTATTAATAAATTAAAATTATATTACTTATTATTTTTTTACAAATATTTCTCCTTAATATAATGAGTATTCTGCACTTGTAATAAGAAATAAAAATAAATAAATGTACTTATAATATATAAAATTTTAGAATTTAATTACACCTTAATAAAGAGAAAGATTCTTTTAAGATAAAATAAAAAATATTAATTAATTAATCGAAAAATTTTATTTTTTTTAAAACTTATAAATCAATTAAAATAGATCGATAAAAAAAATTGAATAAGTACTAATTATAAAATTTGAAAAAAATTAAATTTTTTTTTAAAGGCTAATTTAAAATTTTAAGGGACGGGCGCAGCCCCCGTTCCCCCTACTTCTGGTTATGTGGTGTACAAACTATTGAAAATAGGTTCAAAATTGAATCATGCCGCGAAGAAAGTTTTTTGCATTTGTTAAAAATGAGATCTACTTGAATCTCGTATTTAGCAAATGTATAGCTAAATTGAATCAGCCAATTTTATTATTATTATTTTTTTGTGTAAAAAAGGCACTAGTAGACCTCATATCTAACATATGCGAGATCTTAATGCTGTCAAACACCATCAGTAAAAGAGTCACGGAGGTTAAAAGCAAGAAGAGTAGGAATCTTATTCTTTTGTAAAGTAGTAATCGAGCCATTTTACTGAGAATTCACCACTTATTTATTTTACACCACTTAGTTATTTTATTTAAATCTAACTAATTTAAAAATTTTTAAATTGATTTTTATTGGACTTTTAAATATCCTCAATTACATATTAAAAAGAATTATATTTTAAAATAACATACAATACATTCAATTTCAATTATATAGTTTAAATAAATTATAATTAGAAATTATTAATTTAAATATGATCTTAATAACTAATATATATCTAAATTTAAAATCTCCTTATATTTTAATTCGGAAATTTCTTACATGAACTCAGTGCACGGCCTGATCTGTGCACCGAGTGGGCCCAAGAAGCCCCAGATGCCGACACTTGTCCTGGTGCAATATTTTGTTCCAAAATTCATTTTTTGAGTATTTCCCATTTTTTCCCTTGACCATGGTTAACCATAATTATCAGATTTTGGAATGATCCCGTTGCACTTTGGAGAAATCCTGCCATAGTATCAGACTATGTCTTGAATGAGAAATTATTCATACACTCTCTCTATCATCTACGCATCTCGCATCTCTACCTTTGAAACAGTTGCTTCGACAAAGCCTACTCAAATCTACCTTGTCGGCGGCCATTATGCTTCTAATTTCAACCTGGGTTGCTGAAGTCGAAGCTGCATTCCATTCATTAATGATCTAGCACAGCCACATTCCCAACTTGGTCGACAATCAAGCACTACCTCTAAAATAGTAGCTTTGACAAAGCCCACTCAGATCTGCCTCGTCAATGGCCATTCTGCTTCTAATTTCGACATGGGTTGCAAAAAATGCAGCTGCACTTCCTTCATTAATAATTTCCTCAGCTGCATTCCTAGCTTAGCCGACGATCTAGCACTCCTCATTCGTCTCTCTCTTGTTCACGTCGGTTTGAAGAAGAATAGCAGAAGGAGCAAACCTTCTACTTTTGATTTCGGCTTGGATTGCTTAAATCACAGCTGCATTCCCTTCATCAATCATTTTGCCGGTTGCATTCCCATCACAGATCACTATGGTTTTCAACAACTCAGTGTATTCTTTTCTCCTTTTGCTACCATTTCCATTCCTTTTCATGTTGTTTTATTGAGACAATATGTATATTTACTTTCAACAAGTTAGTATGTTCTCTGCTTCTGAAGATTCTGGTTCGAAGAGATTAACAGAATGTAGATGTGTATACATTTTCCAAAGAGAATATGCAACTGTTGACCCTTCACATGTTGATGTTTATTCATTCCTTGTTTGTTTAGTAATCTAAAATCTTATCAATACTCCCCTCTCTATTTTATGGTCTATGGATGTGAACTGAAAATGCCATAGACATGCATGGAAGAAAGTTTTCTGTGCTACACAAAGTTCATAAATATATAAAAGAATAGAGCTAACTCTTAGACATCCCCTTAGATAAATGATGCCATAAATAGTCATGTCTAGCATTTCTCTGTTTTTTTTTTCTTTCACATTGCATTTTGACAGAGATGAAGAATTTTTGCTACTTCTAAAGTTTATTGTACCTCTTCAGTAAATGTTTAATTTTTATTTGTGTCCTCAGAGGTGCCTTTTTGGAATATAAAATAATATAAACCTTCTAAATTTTGGATGCTTAACAATGCAATTGCTATTATCTTTTAGGATAAACATCATTCATAATATTTAACAAAGAAATTCAAGTATTTCATTGCATTTTGCACTTGTCAAACCAAGGAAGTCAAGTTATTTAATTGTCTTATTTAGTAGTGAGACATTATAAAAACCTCATTCTCATCGTTTCAATTGGTTAGCCTAGGTGCACCCATGTGTTGTAATACACTTCTCTTGCTGTTTAAATGTTTGAACCTTGAATTGGTTATTCGTGTTGGAGATATGCCTTAAAATAATTTGTACTTGTACTATTGTCGTTATTTAATAATATGAGACATTTCTTTTCATGAATAATGCGTTTAGTTTTGTGGTCATCAAGTACATGACTTGATAATAAAACCTTATAACAAATGCAATAACTATTCTTAAATTGTCCCTGATTGATTATTATTAGTAGAACAATAATAAATTATGATTAGTATGTTTGTGACTTGATCGCTATATTTTACTGGTCATAGATATATGGGATATCAAGTCAAAAAATAAATAAATTTTAGAGAATATTATATAGGATATGACCCACTGTGAGAGTACTTCATGTGACATGCCATAAGTACTTTCTAGCTATAACGATATTAGAAGTCATTTGACCTGAATTCATCATAGTTTCCTAGTTGATAAATTATATAGCTTGACGTTGTCTAAAGTTGTCTTTAACCAGATAATAAAATTAGACCACTGTTGGATATACAATAAACGAGGGTGAGGAATATGATCGATAGTGAAGGAATTTGTCCCTCTCATTCTTGGGAGAGATGTCTATGGCCTTTTGATAAGTTAGACTGTTAAAATGCATGACCGTATTCAAATATATCAATTTGAGATATTGATATCAATTGTTTGAATAGTCTACTATGAGATCAAGAAATAGCTGATTAAGCTTAATAAGGATGACATGCTCCGTACCTTTTGCTTAATCTGGAAATCGTGTGATAAAAGGACTAAATATAAATTTATGGTTTGGTTCAAAGAGATCACTGATCTTCATTTAACCAGGATAGTTATAATGTTTGTTAGAAACTGCCTAAAACTTGTAGACCATTTAAATGTGATTTGACCACACTGCCAGTGTTAAATGAACCTATAGGGTCATACATTAAGCAAAAACGTTAGGCTATTTTTTTTTTCTAGTGACCAGGTTCGATGTATTTGGAAATGTGTCTAAGTTCATTGAACCTAGAAAAATGACCAGATACAATAAATTTGGAAATATGTTCATATTCGATGTATCTGGAGAATGTCTAGATTATAAGAATCTGACTTAGTTAATTACCGAGATAATGGCAGAATCTTATCATATTCCTTTTAATTTAATTTGAACTTAAAATAAGATATGATAAGATATTATGAGAATTGGACTCCAAGAAGTTTGTGTGGTTTTAAAAGAAAACCCTAGCCGTCTTCTTGTGGCAAACTTCTTATAAAAGTTTTGTACTTCCAAAACAAAAAAATTTAGCGTCTCAAAATCCTAGGCGCTAGTACTCCCAGGTACGGAACTAAGTTCACCGTGTGTATCTGAGAGAGGACGTTCGCACATTGCAGCGTCTGGCGATCGTCCGAAGTGCACATACACTTGAAAATCTAAAGGCAGAAGTCTTACTTCCAGCAATTCAGAGGTAATTCTGTAAACCCTTAATCGAATTAAATCGTTTGGCCTGGGTCATCGGAAGGAATTCGTGGATATTTTTCGCGTTTAGGAGTCCATGAATCTAACACTTCGTGTTTTATTTTGGGATACTAGGTTTTGGATGCTAGAATTGTGACCAATAAGTTTTTAGTCCATTGCTATTTTCATGTGTTTCAGACTTTCTGAATTTCTCTTTAAAATGCTTATAGATTGTTGGGGATATTAAGCATTCTTACTTTGTTAACCTCTTATTACAATTGAAGTTCTTATTGATTTCCCCCCTTTTTATTTTCAACTATCTTCTTAACATCTTTCACATTGGGGTTGAGAATTTTAAAAGATGAGTTCATAATATTTCAATCATCGGGTGCTTTTAATTTGTTTTTGAATGATTCTATAGTTCTTCTTCAGCTTTCTTATTTCCAATTTGGACACTTTTCTTGATTTTGGGAATTAAGATTAGCTGAAATGTCACCACTTATATTATTTTCTAGTTTGTAGGATGTCAAGTAGTGTAGATATTATTTTTATTGATGAGTTAGAAGAAGATAATGATGAAAAAGTGCAATTCTTACACCAAACAAGTGAAGAAATTCAGTCATTGCAAGACACCAGTAATAATGATGTTGAGATTGTGTCTGAGAAACGAGCAGAGGGAAAAAATGATGAGGATGATGAAAATGAAGAGTCAATAATTTAGAGGTTGGAAAAAGGATTAATGAATATTGTTGCAGATTGTTAAGAGAAAGCATATAAGTTATACTATGAATATGCACATGTCTGTGGCTTTAACGTAAGGAAAGGAAAATAGTACTACTGTAAGGGACAAAAAATATTAGGTCAAAATTCTTCTGTTGCTCAAAATAAGGTGTTAAAAAATTTGAGAGTAATAGTAGTTCTAATGAAAAGTTAGATACAAGAACTGATTGCAAGGCAATAGTGCTGTTTGAAGTTGATAAGGATGACAGTTGGAAGATTAGCACGTTACATAGGGAGCATAACCATGAGATGGCAAAGATATATGAGAAATGTTTGTTAAAATTGGCTCGTTGGGTATCATAGGCTCAAGGAGACACTTTAGAACTAATGGTTGGTTTCAAAATAAACACTTCTCAAGCATTTTCTTATATGACAAAAGAATGTAGTAATATTGTAAGTGATAGGTTCTTGAAGAAGGATGCCTATAATGAACTTAATAATAGAATAAACTCATTGATTGAAAAGGGAGATGCTCAAAGTTTAATTAACATTTCAAGCATAAAGCTAGCATTGAATGTATGTTTTCTTGGGATGCGGAGTTAGATGATGAAGAGGAGTTCACAATTTCTGTTTGAGGGATGGTAGATGCCAGGTTGATTATGACTTTTTTAGCGATGTTGTAGTTTTTAATGATACATATAGAACTAACAAATATAACCTAGTGTGTGCACCATTCACTAGGATAAATCACCATTGGCAAATGATTATATTTGCATGTGCATTTTTATCTGACGAGACTGTCGTTGAGTGGGCATTTAGATCCTTCTTGGAGTCTATGAATAATAGGCAGCTTGTGACATTTATAACTGATCAAGATGTAGCGATCATGAAAGTTGTTGATGCATTATTTTCTAGGAGCCATTATAGGTTGTTTTTGTGGCTCAATTGTAAAATACCCCATCATACCTAGGAGGTCTCAATAGTAATATATATTCAATAGATATTTCATAAGTGCTTGACTGGTTGTGAGACGAAGGAGGAGTTTGAAGAGACATGGGCTAAAATGATCAATGGCTACAATTTGAGTGGGCATAAATGGCTAGAAAGATTGTACAAACTTCGAGAAAGATGGTGTACAACTCTTGCCAATGAATCGTTTAGTGTTGGATTCAAAAGCACTTCAAGAAGTGAGGGTACAAACAGTTTTTGAAATAGTATTGGCAGCAAGACCACTTCTTTTACAAAATTTGTAGTTGAGTTTGAGGGAAAAATTGGGGAATGGTGCCAAAATGAAGCTGAGTCTGATTTTGTGTGTAAACAAGGGAAACCACCCATTGTAATGAAAACTAGCCTAATGTTGCAACGAGTTGCCCATTTCTATGCTCATAAACTGTACAAATTGTTCGAGAAATAGTTTAAGGCAATCTTGGCCTCATCTCATGAAGAAGAACCTTGTGGTGAATCCACCATAAACTTTATTGTCACTTTGGATACCATATAGGGATCCAAAACAAGCAAAGTATACCTTGATACAGCTGCCAACATTGTCAGCTGTAGTTATAAAAAATTTGAATCCCATGAAATACTGTGTACACATGCATTGCAAAAAAAGTTCCCACTATTTTAGAATGATACTTATTGAAAAGGTGGAGTAAAGATGCTCGAAGGCGGTAAGTGACATGAACCAAGCCAAGACATTCGATATGGAGGATATAAGTTCGGATATTATCTATACTAATTGAGCAATGAGATTTGCTTGTGATCTTGTTTCTAGAAGCGAATCGCATAAGGTATCTAGGCTCATTGTGTGGCAAGGTCTTGAAAGTATTGCCAATCGAATAGAAGAGTATTTCAAAAAAAAAAAAAATCTTTGATTAATTCTTAGTCGGAGATTAAAAATCCAACTATGAATGTTAGCCATGAGGGAGATGATATGGATATTAATAAGGCTACTATGAAAGATCCAAAATAATAATAATAATAATAATAATAATAATAATAATAATAATAATAATAATAATAATAATAATAATAATAATAATAATAATAATAATAATAATAATAATAATAATAATAAAGGGTAGAGAAAAAGGTGAAAGGATAAATAGCCATAAAAGGCAAAGGAGTAACTCTAGTAAAAATGAAGCATCTTCTCATGGTTGTAATCCAAATTGTTTTAAGTTTTTATTATCAATTTAATTGTTTTTAGTTTTTGCTACCATAGCTTAACGGGTTTATTGTGTAGGAAAGAGAAAGCAGCCTGCCAACCAAGAAAGCCAAATATTGCAGCCAGGAAATGTAACAATTAATGAAGCTTGCCCACCTATGGGGTTGACTAATAGGGGCTAAATTCATCACTATTTTTCTAGTTATTTGATGTTAATTTGAGATACTTTTGATGTAATAACTAGGCATATTTCTTCCTATTTGATATTTTACTTGTGAAAAGTGTTTTTAACGAATTTGTGCAGAATTGAGTGGATTTCGAGTAAAAAGTGAAAATTTCCAGCATGCGCCTGGCACTAGGTCTAGTTATGCACCAGGTGCCAGGTCCAATCTAGAAAAATAGAGAAAACAGAGCAACGTTAGGGGCCAAACAGAATGTACCTGGCCAGGTAGGTTGAAGTGACCCGGTGCCAGGTCCAGTTTGGTTGCACACGATTCTGTGCACGAATTTAGTAACTTCTAAAGGATTTTGGTATTTTTCGAATCCTACTCAGTCAAAACTTCTCAAACAACTAATTTTAGTATCAAAGAATCTTATAAAGATAAGAAAAACACAAGAGAAAAGTGATGAATCCGAGGAAAAAAATTTCCAATCACTCAAAGAAGAAGATATTCATCATTTAAGGAGTATTATTTAAGAAAATTTTCAAAGAGAAGAGGATAGCTTGTCTATGAGTTCTTTTTTTTTTACCTTTGTTTTTTTTCTAGAATAATAATGTAATCAATGTTTTCATTATAATTTGACATTATTTTGGGATTCATGATTTTTGTATTAATTTAGTTATTTAATCAATTTTCTATCATTCTTGGTTTTTTATTACTTGTAATTATGGAAGAGATGATAAAGTTGTATTTGCTTCTAGTTGACTTGGGAAACAATGTTAGGAGTTAGTTCAATTTTATTAATTTCACATTTGTTATTTCTTAACAGACTTAGAAAACAAAGTTAAGACAAATAACCAAGGTAATCAAAGATTAGTTGATTTTGCCTAGAATATAGGGTTATAGACTAATTTCATATTTATTATCACCTAGAGTATAGGGATAATTTATGAAGAATTGAGTTTAATGCATCTTTTGGTTATGTTAGTTTGATTGGAAAATCTGCTAATTTAATCAAGAGATAGTGATTTCATAGATTGAGAAATAAGTGGAATCTATGTAAGTGGATTCATGACTTGAGAAACGATTGAATTTTACTTTATATTTCTTCATGCTGCTAAGATGATGATTAATTGAGATAGTTGTTAAATGATTCATTGTCATGTATTCTAGAATAGTTGTCTAAATTGCATATTCCTACATCTTTGAGTTGTAAACATTTCTTTATTTTTCTTTTTATTATCGTATCACTTTATTAGGTCGGTTAAACAATGAATGAAAAGTAATTAGTGTATACTTGTTCTTTTGAGGAACGATATTCGTTAATTCCATCTACTATGCTTGCGATGAGTATACTTGTTTGCATGTGTAATTTGGGATTATTTTTTAATTAAAACTTGATTAAGGAATGGATTTAAATTTAATGATTTTTATACACCCAAAATTTATGCATAAAGTTTTTGGCGCCATTGTTGGGGAACAATATTATGAAAGTTTAGGGTTTGTTGATTTAACTATGTTTATATATTTATATGTCTACATGTAAATATGTGAATATGTATATATGTTCCTTGTATGAATAGGTGCCATATTTTATTGTTTGTATAATTGTAATTCCCTAATTTCACTATATGTTGTAAGTTGACTAACCCAATTCATATGTGTACATAGTTGATTAACTCGTAAATTCTATAATCTCACTATCATCTGTTTTCTATAAATCTTGCCCTTAATATATGACCCGATGATCAAAAGTATATATAGTAGATTTTGATCCTAAGATCGAGAGAACTCTCACAAAGATCATAAAGGTTGTTAGCAGAGGGGTAAGGGAAGACATGGAGGTTACCCAACCAAACAATGGTGGTAATGGTGGAATTAACATGAGAACTATGGATGATTTTGTGAAACTCGCAATCGCGGGTACATACTCGAGTATTACGAGACCTAGGATAGAGGCTAATAACTTTGAGATAAAGCCAAAAATTCTCCAAATGATCTAAAATATGGTACAATTTGATGGGCTACCTGAGCAAGATCCTAATGCCCAATGCCCACCTTGTAAGCTTTTTAGAAATTTGTGACACGTTTAAGATGAATAGGATTTTTGAAAATGCTATCAAACTGAGACTTTTTCCCTTTTCTTTGAGAGATAAAGCTAAATCCTGATTAAAGTCTTTGCTAGCCGGTTCCATTACCACTTGGAATATTTTGGCTGAAAATTTCTAGCAAAATATTTTCTCATAGCTAGAACATCCAAGTTTAGGACCAATATTTTTGCCTTCTAACAGTTAGAATATGAAAATCTTTATAAGTGTTGGGAGAGGTTCAAGGAAATACGTAGAAAGTGTCATCATCATGGTTCGAGTTAGATATGTAAATGCAAATCTTTCATAGTGGCTTAAGCTTTGCTACTAGGCAATTGGTTGATGCATCTGCATGAGGTTCCATTAATTCTAAGACCCCAAAATAGGTGTTTGATTTGATTAAAAATCTTAAGACAAACAACTATGTGTGCGGAAATGCAAGATCAAAAGCTTGGGTTCATAGAGTGCACAAAGTGGATGCAATGGTAGCTTTGGATACCAAGGTGGAGGCACTGACATTCATACCCCAAGGACAGGGCATGAATGTTAATTACGATTTTTGTAGGGAAGGGTATCCAAACTATGAGTGCCAAAGCATGGGTTATCACAAGAGTCATTAGAACAAGTTGCGTTTGTGGATAATAGACAACAAGGTAACAATCCATATAGCACCCATTTACAACCCTAGTTGGATGAATCATCCTAACTTTTTATGGAACAACCAAAACCAACCTAAGCAGACTTTTTCTAATTTTGGGAATCAAAGGACTCAATCCCTTGCCTTACAATGCACCACCACCTAAGCCATCACTGAAAGAGTTGGTTAACCAATTGGTAAGTGGTACAGAAATATGGTTTTAAGGAGTGGATACAACCACGAGAAATTTGGAGGCATACATGCACAATCTCAATAATCAAATTAGACAACTGGCCAAATTCCTTGGAGATTGTCAAGTAGAATCCCTTCCAGAAAACACTGAGACAAATCCACGTAACTAAGACCATGGAAAAAGATGATTTTTTTTTACTTATTTGGGTTTTTTTGGACATCTCTTTAATTTTTGTGCTTTCATTTATTTTTTTGTCCTTTTAATTTTTAGAATGGATTTTCTTCATGATTTCATGGTTTTAATTGTCATTTTTTTTATTAATTAATTAAAATTAAAAAAAAATATTTTTATCGGACAGAGCCGACTTGTCGTCGGGCCTGAACTTTGGCCTTGCTATCGGGCCAGCACTGCTATAGCAATTACGCTAAGACAGCTTGGACTCGGTGCCAGGCCTAGTACTTGGACTGACATCAGGTCCAATATTTAGATCGGCGCCAGGTCCCATCGGCCATAAGGCACCCGCGACCTCTTTTTGACCAGTTTTTTTCAAATAACTTTCATCTTCCTTGTTTTTTTTTCTCAATCCATCACCAGGTCCAACTTCAAAATACTATCGGGTCACTTTCTATCCCTCCAAAACACCTTCTAAACACAAAATCATTACCTTATTCTTGAAGTTCTGGATTAAAAACAAGAAAAATCCAATCTTTTTTTCATAAACGCACTTTTCAGTCCATCCACTTGGTGCACAATTTCGTCAATCTTTTTGCACAGGATCATTGCCCATACATTAGAGATCACTGCAGTATGATTTTTTGCATTTTTTACGGTTCAATTTTTCATATTGATCTTTGGATATTTTCGTATGAATTATGGTCCAAAAATTAGCATTTTTCTTGGTTTGATGGATTGGATAAAAAATTTGTCTTCTTTGAGGCTTAGTTAGTATGGGCGTATAATTGACAATACTATTTGATTGATGCAATTCATGTTTTACATCTTTTTGGTAGCTATTGAGCATGCCTCTAATATGTGTAATTTTGAGCTTGCCAAGACATGTTTGTCATAAGATTGAGAAATACTTGTTTAGGTTTAACTTGACATTGTGATTCTGAGCTTTACATTATAACATGCATAGCATTGATATTTTAATCATGGGTATTAATATTGTGTTTGAGATTGGACAATGGCTATATTTCTTGTAGGTATTGTTGGAGAAGTTGGTGTTGTGTTTTGTGGTAGTTTGAGGTGGTGATTGTATTGAGTGGGTGTTGTAATTGGGAGAACGTTGAGGGTTATGTTTAATTATGTAGTGAGGAGTGATCTTAAGGTGCCCTATCTTTCTTCCTTTATCCTACCTTTGTCCATCATCACATCTTTATCATGTTTAGGCATCTTAAGGGAATGGCACCTGGGGCCAAGAGAGCTAGAGCTTCATCTTCATCTACATAATTTTTTGAGTCTCTACCTACCCATCCTACATTATTTTGTGACCCTACATGTCAAATATGGTACAAAGTCACCAACATAACAAAATCATAGTAGAGAAGATGTATCAGCCTTCATTTGATAATTCCTTATAGTTTTCTACTATGTTCAGGTGACTGGGGTGGGAGCCTATCATCAGACTTGGGAGAGCTTATTGTCCAGTGAGGGCAAGGGAGTTTTATGCTAACATGCAGGATAAAAAGAAACCCAACCTCCAAGTCATCTCTACTATGGTCAAGGAAGTGCCCATTGAATTTGATAGGGTTAGACTAGCAAGAATCTTGGGGGGTACTTGATGAGGGTCCTTGGATAGCTGTGGACCATAATAATCAAAAGATTATTTCTAAGCTTACTTGGGCTGTGAGTGCTGTTAGGACTAGTTTGCATATGTGGAGGAAGGGGCAAATAGGTCAATATCGCTATTACTCCAATAATGATCTTGAGGCTCAATTGCATACCCTAGTCTACATTTTCTCTTTTAATGTTTATCCTAAGGCTAGTGGTTTCAATGAGTCTAAGGTCCTTGGTGTTTATATTTTTGATAAGATGATGAGGAGTGTGCCTATCCCCCTTACTCCTATTCTTATTCAGTCCATGCGGGAGGTTGTTTCCTCTCGAATCTCAACCAAAGCCCTCAAATTTCCCTTGGTCATTATGCATATTTTACAAGATTTCGGAGTGAGTATAGATAGAGAGATCGTAAGCCGATCACTGTCCGAGATTTAGTAATCGAGCATACTTTGGTTTAGTGTGGCTATCGCTATGAAGAAAGAGAGAGGAGGCGGAATAAGCCTTATGAGGTCCAGTATCCAAGAATAGTGGAACTTCTCCCTAGTGAGGATGAGCTGGAGGAGCAGCCTACTCGACTTCACACTCGTGCCATTGATAGGGGCTAAATTAGTTATATTTTTCCTAGTTATTTGAGATTCTTTTGTGATACGTTTTGTTCAATAACTAGTCATATTCCTTCATATTTAAGAATTTATCCTTGGAAAGGTATTTTGTTTATTATTACAGATTTTTGGGGCAAAATGAAGCAAAAACGTCGTAAAACAGAAGAGAGGTAGCATTGGCTAGGGCACTGGAACCGGCACCGGCTATGCACTGATGACACGAACTTCAAGAGAATAAAAAATTATCAAAACAGACCGAAATAGAGTGAAACCGGCGTCGACTGCATTCTGGACTACATTGTGCGAAATTCGAAAAAAAATCGGCGAATGAGTGGAGAACCAGAACACAACTGGCGTTGGCTCCAAGAGCCAAGGCGGCGTCGGCTGTGCTCTGAGAAAAAGACGGGATTGTGATTTTTCTACGCAATTTTTGGTAATCTGTGGAGTTTTAGTATCTTCCAACTTCTACTCGGCTAAGAACATTACACCAACGAGTTTAGGTACTTTCTAAGCCTATAAATAAATGGAAAACACAAGGAAAAAAGAGAGAATTCATTGATCATCACAGAAAATCACTCAAATAAAAGGAGGAATTCTTCAATTTAAGGAGGGTTGTGCAAGAAGATTTTCAAAGGAAAAAGAAGGAGGCTTGTCTATGAGTGCTTTCTTTTACTTTGTTTTCTCTTTCTTGAACAATAATATGTTAATTGTTTTATTGTAATTCAACGTTGTTTCAGATATTCGTGATTTTTAGAGTTCTTTGATCTTTTAATTAATTGGTTATTATTCTTGGTATTAAATTACTTGGGTATATTACGAGATTAATTGATTGTTTCTTTTCATTAGCTTACTAGACCAAAGAGGTTGATGGTGGTTTCAATTGATTAATTTCATATTTTTTTGCTATTAAGTTTCTAGACCAAAGAGGTTAATTGCTGAGGATTAAGTAATTAAAGTTTAATTGATGTTTGTCAGACCAAGGATTCATTGATTAATTTCATGTTTTAAATTTGCCAGACTAAGGAAATTTAATCAAGGATTGTATTTAATACGTCTTTTGGGTGAATTAGTTGAGACAGACCAAGTGATGCTGATTTATCTAGAGGATAGTGATTTCATGGATTGACCATTGAAGTGAATCTACCTTCATCCTTCATAATGCTAAGAGAATAATTGGTTATGATAATGGTTGGGTTCTTTAAGATTATGTTTGTCTAAATAATGGTTTGAGTTACATATTTCTCCATCCTTGACATGTATATATTTTTATTTATTTTTACTTTATTGAGTCAGTTAAATAATGAAAGAAAAGTTATTAATGCATACTTGTTCCTGGAGGATCGACACTCGTTTGAACCCTATACTATGTTAATGATGAGTACGCTTGCTCATATGTGTAATTTGGGGTTAACGTTTTAATTAAACTTGATTGGGAATGTGCTTAGTTTTTATATGATTTTTATACCCAAATAAATGCACATCAAGTTTTTGGCGTCGTTGCCGGGGATAAATCTGTGTGTATTGGTTTAATAATTCTTTCCTCATGCCAAAAACATCAAGTTTTTGGCGCCATTGTCGAGGAACAATATTATGAATGCTTGAATTTTGTTGATTTAACTATGTTCCTTGTATGGGTAAGTGCCCTATTTTGTTATTTGTATAATTGTATTTTAATTTCACTGTATGTTGTAAGTAGGTAGATACATGTTCATAATAACTAATTTGTCTTTGTATGTTTGTATATACTGTATATTTAGTTATTTAATTTTACTAACCTAATGTTAATATGGAATATGTGTAATCCTTGTATTTTGAATTGGTGGATTTTTACATCTATAATTTTGAGTCAATACTACCTCTTCTTATTTTCAGGTTTGGACTTTTGCTAACACGATATTTTAGACGGATTGAAGTTATTTTATTTTATTATTTGTTTCTTTATTCACAATTTTTAATCTTAGTTTAATATTTAATTTATGAATTCATGGTCATGCATTCAATTAGGATAGTTTTTAGTAAAAAAAAAAAAGAGGCATTCGTGTATAGATGATAGATTAGTAAAATTACAATCTCACAGTAATGTTTTTAGTGAGACGTCATTAGAAGCATTAGTGAAATCTTTGGTTGCCAATACAAATTCATCTGTTTAGGGGCATGAAGAAGCTTCCTAATGATTGTGCGATCAAAAGAAACAATTCATTTAGATTGTTGAGGAGACTCATGAGTTTATGCTAGCCCGTACAATTGACCATGGAAAAAAAAAAGAGAGGCTATGAGGGACAATTGCATGATGTGGCAATAGAAGTATTTGATTCTACTGTATGTGCTCATAATGCTAATATTTCTTTGTTACGTGATTTCTTAGGCTCTTCTCACTTCTTGAAGAAAAATGGTCCCAATGATGATGTATGGAGTTCAACATACCTCAAGAAGGTAGATTTATCATTCATTCTAAGAAACTATTTGAGGATGTTGACAAATTCTATCCTTCACCTCCAATCTCAGGGACGTAACTTGGTATTTGTAGAAGCATTGAAAAGTAAGGATTTTCCAATCCTATTTTTAAGAACTCAAACACTAAGTTTAAAGGGGTATTTTAAATTGTAAAAATTCTTTTGAAGGGTTAATTGGCGATTTCAAGCTTTGATGCATTCTTTAAAAACTATGTGCACTTATATGTTATAACAATATTTGTGTATCTAAAAAAATGTTAGAGAAAGAAGTTTATGTGTTTTGCTTTAGTGAAAAAAAAAATTATTTTCATGAACCTTCCATTTTTCAAAATCCTCCATTCTTCATTCTACATTCATTATGCCTATATTCTATTTTGAGCTTTAATTTCTTTTCAAAAGGTTTAATGAGGAAGCATGATGGGTGTAGAGAGTTTTTGTTTTATTTTTATTATTTTAGTCTTTTTCTTTAGTTTTTTTCTTTTATTTAGGTATGTTTTATTTTATTATTATTTTTCGTGTGCTTTTATTTGTGTATTGTTTTATAGGCATAAAGTCCTCTTGGACAAGCCCTTATCTTTACCTCAAGCTTGGCTATCTATTGGAACATTATTGCACTTGGGTAGTATTACTTAAACTTTTTAATCCCTTATTATTTTTAGTCCCTTTGGAGATGCTTTCTTGTGTTTAATTTTTGCTAATGAAGACATTGTCCAATTTAAGTATGGGGGAGTGGTTTGGTGATATACTTTGTCTAAGTTTTTATCAATTTTATTATGAGCACAATGAATGGAAGTATTGTCTTTTTTATCTCTTCTCCTTTATATTTTTGGTCCCGTGGCAGTGTTTATTCCTTATATTATTTATTTAGCCATTGAGGACAATATCCAATTTAAGTGTGGGGGAGTAATTCGATTGAAAATTCTTCTATGCATATACTCTAGCCTTCTTGTGAGCAAAATTTTCAAAATTTTTCTGATTTTCTTTGAGATTTCAAGCGGTATTTTTAATGCATATCTTTATGATGGATTATAGAGCATATGTTCTAGATCATTTATGGCTTATGCATGACTTTTTGCATGCACTTGGACAAAGTAGTTCTTGATCAAATGCTTCGCATTGTTCCTAAACCTATTTTTCTACTAAAATTCATGGAGCATTCTAGAACTTACTTAAATACCTCTCAAGGCGAAATAAGAAAGAAATGGTAATAGGCATTCTTTGGATAGTTTGAGCTTTTCAAGCCTACCTATTTTTTTTATATTATCCATAGTACCTATTTTGAGCTTAAATTGTTGATTTCTTTCTTTAAAACCCATTATCATACTGTGTCCATTGCTTGTTTCTGAGAGTTTGAATAATTTTCCAAATCATTATGCTCTTGATGGATGAAAGTATATGTAGGAGCATGAGAGGAAGAATACTTGGAGAAAGATTATGACTCGTTACTTTCAGTCATGTATCAATAGTGTGTTAAGCTGGAGAAAGAAAGAAAGAGAAAAGAGGAATTGAAAACAAGAAAAGAAAAACAGAAAGCTGCTAGAAAGAATGGAAAGAGAAAAATAGTGAGAAAGAAGAGAATAGCAGCAGTGAAAACAAAAGAGGAGTGAAAGAAAAGAAAATTGAGAGAGAAAGAAAAGAAAGATCACAAGAGGAGTGGTGATTGAATTGTAAAAGTTGAGTTTATATTAAATCTTTGACACCATTGCTGAAAAATACGAGTGATCTTGTGAAAAATAGGGAAGAGTTGATGAAGAAAGTAAAAAGATGAGAAGAAGAAGAGAAAAAAGAAAAAAAATATAGGATTTTCTTGAGTTGAGTTGTGATTGTTGAATAAGGTTATGATTTGATTGATTTCTGGAATAGGAGAGCAAAAAGAGTTGGAAATTATTAATTCATTTGTTTATCATTTTCTTGCGAACTCTTAGCTTCTTTGATATTTGATTCTCCTGTATCCTTCATTTGATAAGCTACATTACAAGCCTTTAGCCTTACATTAGAAGCTTAAAAGTCCTACTTGACCTAAGTAGAATCATGATATATCTCGGATTAGTGGAGATAGTGTATGAAAGGTAAGCCTATGGAATGCATATTCTTTTTGAACTAAATTCTTTCCAATGGTTTAAGAATATTGTTAAGTATTGAGATGGTTCTACTAAGTCATTATTCACTTACATAAGTCTTGCATTTGTTATGAAAGATGTAGTAGCATGTGTTTTATGTTCTTGAATGAAGAAAGCGTTGAAGATATTGTTTTGAAATTAATTGAGTGATTAATTAAACCTTATATTTTCCTATTTATCTTTGATACTTTGCTTGAGGACAAGCAAAGAGTTAAGTGTGGGGGAATTGATAGGGGCTAAATTAGTCATATTTTTTCTTGTTATTTGAGGCTCTTTTGTAATACGCTTTGTTCAATAACTAGTCATATTCATTCATATTTGAGATTTTACCCTTGGAAAGGTATTTTGTTCATTATTACAGATTTTTGGGGCAAAATGAAGCAAAAACGTCGCAAAACAGAAGAGAGGCGACGCCGGCTAGGGCACTGGAACCGACGCCGGCCATGCATTGATGACACGAGCTTTGAGGTGATGAAAAATTGTCAAAACAAACCGGAACAGAGTAGAATCGGCGCCGGCTCCAGTAGCCAAGGCGGCGCTGGCTGCATTCTGGAATACATTGAGCGGAATTCGAAAAAAAATCGGCGAACGAGTGGAGAACCAGAACACAATCGGCGCCGGCTCCAAGATCTAAGGCAGTGTCGGTTGTGCTCTGAGAAAAAAGGCAGGATTGTGATTTTTCTATGCGATTTTTAGTAATCTGTAGAGTTTTAATATCTTCCAACTTCTACTCAGCCAAGAACATTACGCCAACGAGTTTAGGCACTTCCCAAGCCTATAAATAGATGAAAAACACAAGGGAAAAAGAGAGAATTCATTGATCATCACAGAAAATCACTCAAATCAAAGAAGGAATTTTTCAATTCAAAGAGGGTTATGAAGAAGGTTTTCAAAGGAAGAAGAAGGAGGCTTGTCTATGAGTGCTTTCTTTTACTTTGTTTTCTTTTTCTTAAACAATAATATGTTAATTGTTTTATTGTAATTCAATGTTGTTTCAGATATTCATGATTTTTAGAGTTGTTTGATCTTTTGATTAATTGGTTATTATTCTTGGTATTTAATTACTTGGGCATATTACGAGATTAATTGATTGTTTCTTTTCATTAGCTTACTAGACCAAAGAGGTTGATGGTGGTGTCAATTGATTAATTTCATATTTATTGGCTGTTAACTTGCTAGACCAAAGAGGTTAATTGCTGAGGATTAAATAATTAAAGGTTAATTGATGTTTGCTAGACCAAGGATTCATTGATTAATTTCATGTTTTAAATTTGCCAGACTAAGGAAATTTAATCAAAGATTGTGTTTAATGCGTCTTTTGGGTGAATTAGTTGAGATAGACCAAATGATGCTAATTTATCTAGAGGATAGTGATTTCATGGATTGACCATCGAAGTGAATCTACCTTCATCCTTCATAATGCTAAGAGAATAATTGGTTATGATAATGGTTGGGTTCTTTAAGATCATGTTTGTCTAAACAATGGTTTGAGTTACATACTTCTCCATCCTTAACATGTATATATTTTTATTTTTATTTTATTTTATTTTATTTTTATTTATTTTTCACTTTATTGAGTCGGTTAAACAATGAAAGAAAAGTTATTAATGCATACTTGTTCCTGGAGGATCGACACTTGTTTGAATCCTATGCTATGTTAATGATGAGTACGCTTGCTCATATGTGTAATTTGAGGTTAACGTTTTAATGTAAACTTGATTGAGAATGTGCTTAGTTTTTATATTATTTTTATACCCAAATAAATACGCATCAAGCATATTTTGGTTCAGTGCTGCTATTGCTACAAAGAGAGAGAGAGAGAGAGGAGGCGGAAGAAGCCTTATGACGTCCAGTATCCAAGAATAGTGGAACTTCTCCCTAGTGAGGATGAGCTGGGGGAGCAGCCTACTAGACTTCACACTCGTGCCATTGGTTCTCATTCTAGTGCTAATTTTGAGGCACGAGTGGAGGCCTAACTGGAGAGCCAAATGACCATTCTCCTCCAGCTGCGAGACTCCATTGCTAACCTCCATCGCCGGCAGGATGTCCAAGAGCAAAAGTTGGTGACCTTGATCCAACAATCTACTGGTGCATCTACTAGTAGATCTGCCTGAGATCCTAATGATGATGATGATGAGTCTGAGGACTTTTGATTTACTCCTTGCACTTATATTTTATTTTATTTTTTTGTCAATTTTCTTTTATTTCTTTTTCTTTGAATTTTAATGACCTTTCTTAGTTTTTAGTTATATCTTCTTTTATTTTGCTTTTCTTTTTTCTTTTTTTCTAACTTTATACTTTTTGTTTTTGTTTCTTTTAAGTTAGGTACCCTTCTCTAATGACTCCTTGTGGTGGATTCACACATATTGGAACTCATTCACCATGGAAGTATTTTCTTTTCTCTATCCTTTCCCTTTATTTATTTTGGTCCTTTGGCTTGGCTTTCATTGAATGTCCCGTTTAAATGTGCGGGAGAGTTTAGGATTGAAGATATTTTCCATATCCATCGCATACATTCTGCTAAAATTTTTAAAATTTCAACATTTTTTGTGGGTTTTCACTATTTAGCAAGGGTGTAATTATCTTTCTTACTTGAATATGAGTTTTGTCATTCATTTGGTAGGTTTTTATCAAATTGGTTTATTAGATAGGATATTTATAAAACTTGAGAATTTGGATTAATCTTGTGTATGCATTAGTGTTTGAATATTATTTGACTCATCTAGTTTGAATGTAAAGAATTTGATGAATGTGGGGACGACAGTTGTTAGCTAACTCTTGTATTATAGGTTTAAATTTGCTTGACTTTGAGTTGTGATAAGGAAGGTGGGGAGATAAAATCTTTGAGTGGAAAGATTGAATGAAAACACATTGATTGTGAGTTGAAGATTAAGAAAAATGAGTTGATCGTTGTTGATAAGAAAAATGTTTTTGCTTGATTATGGGGGCCAATACGGATAATGAAGATAAATTCACTTTTTTGATGCTATTAATTCCCAAGAACTAAAGAAAGAAAGAAAAAGTGTTGAAAAAATATTGAATGATGACTATAAGGGGGCTAATATGGTGCGTGAATATAAATCCATGCACTTGAGGTTATCAATTCTCTAAATCATTAGAAAAAATTAGAGAACAAAATGGAGTATTTTCCTTAAATCATGACTTGGGTTGTGTAATTTTTAGATTTATAATTCTTGAGTTGGTAAATAGCTTGACTTGTATGATTCATGGTGTCTATGTTTTTGCTTGAAGTGTGAAATAATTTTCTTTGACTTCAAGAGTTTTGCTATATCTTGTCAAATGCTTAACATTTCAATTGTTTTCAAAGGATTGGATGAATGACAAAAGTTTTATCTACATTTTGAAGGGAAATTATAGGCCTTGTTATGATTCAAAATTTTGGAAGGTGTTTTCTTGATGATTTTCTTGACTTGAGTATTTTGCTTGAGGATAAGTAAATGTTTAAGTGTGAGAGAATGTGATATGGGTTAAATTCACCACCATTTTCCTAATTATTTGAGGTTAATTTGAGATACTTTTGATGTAATAACTAAACATATTTCTTGATATTTGATATTTTGACGAATTTATGCAGAATTGAGTAGATTTCAAGTAAAAAGTGAAAATTTCCAACATGCATCTGGCGCCAGGTCCAATATGAAAAAACAAAGAAAACAGAGCAACGTTTAGGGGGCCAAACAGAATACACCTAGCGCCAAAATGGGTCGAAGTGACCCGACACCAGGTTCGGTTTGGACGCACGTGATTTTGTGCACAAATTTAGAATCTTCCAAAGGATTTTATTATTTTTCGAATCCTACTTGGCCAAGACCTCTTAAGTAACGAATTTTGGCAAAAAAAAAAAAACTTATAAAGATAAGAAAAACACATTAGAAAGTGGTGAATCCAAGGAAAAAATCTTCCAATCACTCAAAGAATGAGAGATTTATCATTCAAGAAGCATTATTCAAGAAGGTTTCCAAAGAGAAGAGGAGGCTTTGTCTATGAATTCTTTCTTTTTACCTTTATTTCCTTTTTCTAGAATAATGATGTAATAAATATTTTCATTGTAATTTGACATTATTTTGGGATTCATGATTTTTATATTAATTTAGTTATTTAATCAATTTTCTATCATTCTTGGTGTTTGATTACTTATAATTATGGAAGATTTGATGAAGTTCTATTTACTTCAGTTGACTTGGGAAACGATGTTAGGAGTTAGTTCAATTTTATTAATTTCACATTTGTTATTTCTTAACAGACTTAGAAAACAAAGTTAAGACAAAGAACCAAGGTAATCAAAGATTAGTTGATTTTGCCTAGAGTATAGGGTTATAGACTAATTTCATGTTTATTACCACCTAGAGTATAGGGATAATTTATGAAGAATTGAGTTTAATGCATCTTTTGGTTATGTTGGTTTGATTGGGAAATCTGCTAATTTAATCAAGAGATAGTGATTTCATAGATTGAGAAATAAATGGAGTCTATGTAAGTAGATTCATGACTTGGGAAACGATTGAATTTTATTTTATATTTCTTCATGCTGCTAAGATAATGATTAATTGAGATAGTTGCTAAATGATTCATTGTCATGTATTCTAGAATAGTTGTCTAAATTGCATATTCCTACATCTTTGAGTTGTAAACATTTCTTTATTTTTCTTTTTATTATCATATCACTTTATTAGGTCGGTTAAACAATGAATGAAAAGTGATTAGTGTGTACTTGTTCCTTTGAGGATCGATACTCACCAATTCCCTATACTATACTTGCTCGTATGTGTGATTTGGAATTAATGTTTTAATTAAAACTTGACTAAGGGATGGATTTAAATTTAGTGATTTTTATACACCCAAAATTTACGTATCATTGACTAACCCAACATGGAATAGAGAGGTTGGCTTTATGCTTTTTAAGTTGTAAATGACCATTAAAATTTTCATATTTGTGAGTCTTGGATAGTTTTTAAGCTATAAACTACCATTTGGTTATTTATGGTTTCATTGTAGGTTCTTAGTATGGGGGGTTCTTTTCAGTCTTTTACAAGTATGTTGCAAGGGTTTACTACATTAAATAACATTGTTGCGATAAGACTTCTTTCTGACAGCATAAAAGATGCATAAATTTTATGTTTGTACTTAAAACATTAATTTATTCTATGTTTTCTAAGACTAGGGTATTCATTTGATGATCAAAGTCTTCAAGGTGACAACGAACATGGAACTACTCACCATTCTAGCATCTAGTAGGTTGTTGTGATTAAAGTTTGATTGTAATTTATGGTTTTTAAATATATGGATTAGTGAGGCAAATTTAGGAAGCTAACACGTCCTTTGCATGTGTGAAAGTGTGAAAGAATTTTATGGATTTTAGGGTAGAAATATATCATGATCTCTTGTCCACAAAAAGACCATAAGAGAATCATGCAATTGTTCCTTTACATGTGTGAAAGTGTGAAAGAAGATGTCATTTCTACATTTATCTGAACTATTTTATATAATATGATTATTATTGATAGATTTTGTGTTCTTATCATTTTATTTTTTGTGAGCAAAGTTTGATATTTAGTTATTCATCCTTGGTTTGTAGAAGATGCATATAGGGTTAGCGTTTCCTCATTTAACTGAACATTATATCTTACATCCCATTTGTACATATGGTGGAAGTTGTGTACTAGGTAGAGGAGAATCTCGACTGTGATGATGGTACCATTGATACTTTTAATTGTGATTAGTGATTTTTGCTAAATTAGTTAGTACTTTATTATTGTTTTAGTTTACTTTAGTCTGCTCCATTTGACTTTAGTCATGCATACTAGAATGACTCGTCCTAACATGTCCTTGACTTTCTAGACGCAAGAGTTTTTTTTTTTTTTTTCTGTAAAATGTTAATGAGGGATAG
>JANUWF010001383.1:927500-1077500 GCA_026120185.1 Voacanga thouarsii | reverse complement strand
CCATGCTTGATATTCAATACAAATGCATAGAAGAAATATAAATATAGCTCAATTTACCACCACTGCATAAATACAACTAAACAGAGAAGAGAAGGAGTCTGCAAACTGAATTACTCCACACAACATATTCTAGGACTTTAATAAGAATTAGAATAAGACAACAAAAAGAAGAGAAATGGGAGCTACTGATCCTATATCAAACTTAATCAGTCACTCAAACAAATTAGATTTCTAAACTCAAAATCAGAATAAGCTAACAAAATCAATCACTCAATCAGCCACTCAAACTTAAAAATCGGACAACATTAGATTTCTAAAACACAATTATCAAGAACTCAAATGAATATTATAACATTGGGTACAAGAACAAATTCAACAAAAGAATTCAACATCAGATTCAGCCCAGCAATCATCTGATAAATGAAAAAAATTAAATCTTTATATGCCTTACCTATATTGATGTATTCATAACCAAGCTTTGCAAGACCATTTGAAATGATTGCATCAGCTACCAAAGAAATTTAAGGTGAAAAGGCTATTGAAAAACCTTTAAGTAGGGGGTAGGAGGTACTCGAACTTCTTTTGAAAAAGGTACTAAAAAACTAGAGATTTAGTGAAGTAACCTTGTCGTGATGATCAGATTTAACCTAGCAATCATTTGATAGACTAAAGAAATTGAATCTTTATATGAGTTCATTGACCCCCATGCCTGCCCTACCTATGTTAACATATTCATAACCAAGTTTTACAACACCACTCCAAACGGTTGCAGCGGAAGTCACTAAAAAACCTATAAGAAGGATGGGGAGGCTGAGACTTGGGGGTGGGAGGGAGAGAGAGAGGGACCGGGTTCATGATAGAGAGAGTGAGTTTGGGTAGATTTGAATTCAGAGAGAGAATGAGAATTTCCCAGATTTGAATTGATGAGAGTGAGAATGATAGAGATACTCTGTGGTGGGATCATTCCAAAATTTGATAACCATGGTTAACCATGGTTAAGGGAAAAAATGGGAAAAACTTAAAAAATGCCCAAAAATGAATTTTGGAATAAAATATTGTAGCAGGACAGGTGTCGACGTTTGGAGGTTCTTGGGCCCACCCAGTGCACCGATAGGGCCATGCACCTGGTGCACCTAAGAATTTCCCATTGTGTTGGGGGTGGTTAATTATAAAATTTTAAAAAATTTTGAAAAAAATTAAAAATTTTTAAAGGTTAATTTAAAATTTTAAAAAATATTTTGAAGGGACGAGTGTAGCCCCCTATTCCTCTAGTTCCTTCTATGTTGTGAACAAACTATCAAAAATAGGTTAAAAATTGAATCATGCCTTGAAGAAAGTTCTTTGCATTTATTAAAAGTGAGGTCTACTTGGATCTCGTATTTAGCAAATGTGTGGTCCATTCTACAGCCAATTTTTTTTTTTTTTTTTTCTGAGAAAAGGCACTAGTAGACCTCATAGCTTGCATATGCTAGATCTTAATACTACCAAACACCATCAATAAAAAAGTCACGGAGGTTAAAAGCAAGAAGAGTAGGAATCTTTTTCTTTTGTAAAGTAGTAATCGAGCCATATTACTGAGATTTCACCACTTATTTATTTTATTTAAATCTAACTAATTTAAAAATTTTAAATTGATATTCATCGGACTTTAAAATATCCAATTAAATATTAAAAAGAACAATATTTTAAAATAACACACAATACATTCAATTTCAATTATATAGTTTAAATAAATTATAATTAGAAATTATTAATTTAAATCTAATCTTAATAAATAATATATATCTAAATTTAAAATATCCTTATATTTTAATTTGAATAATTTATATTTTAATTAAATTTGAATAATAGGTGAAAAATTAAAGAAAAGACGTAAACAATAATTTATATTTTAGTGAATAATAGCTTGAATTATAGTTGAATACTTTATGAATATTTACGTCTTTTATTTGATTTTTAAAAAATGATTTGAAAGTAAAATTTTAATTTTCATTTAATTTTAATTTTAATTAATTTCAAATCTCAATTATTTGCAAAATTAAATTTTTATTTGTTTTATTTAACTTAGATTTTGATTACTATTTATTTTTATCTATGAATCCACAATAATTCTTTATTTTTAATTAATTTAAATTATTATCTTGTCTTCAATTTTTTAAATATAGATTTAAACAACAAATTTTTGAAACAATATTTTTTATTTCTATTTTAACTTAAAATTTGAATCTAATTGTGACTACTAAAATTACGGATATCATTGCATTTCGATATAAAATTTGGAAATATTTATAGGTATTTTATTCAAATTGTGACGACTATTTTTGGAGGTATTTCTATTTCAAACTTAGTAATGGACGTATTTCAACATTAGTCGTAATAGTTTTAAATAAGTGTCAAAACTCGTGTGAGTTTATCATATTGATAGCGGTCATAAAAGATATGTTATCTTGTAGGATCATTAAACCCTGAACTTTAAAATCTGAAACCCTATTCCCTAAAGCTCTAAACCCAAAAACCCAAAAACATATATTTTGAAACCCTAAACCCTATGCCTTGAAACCCTAAACCTAAAAATCCAAAACCTTGTATGCTAAAACTGATGAGCGTCTATTATACACATATTTTATACATCACTTGTGCTTAAATTTTGAAGAAATGCATTCTAGATTGTTACTTAATCCCCTATTTTCTCCTTGTTTTGTTTGGATGAAAAAGTTTAGATTAGTTAAGGATTAAAGGAGAAAAAGATAGAAAAAGAGAAATTTGAGTGTAAACGGCGCCATGAGTGCCGGGGTTAATGTCGCCGCCACCGCCGCCGTCGTACAACTACTGAAATTCAGAAATCAACATTCTCAGAGGTAACGATGTTGCGCCCATCACAGTGCATAGTGCACCTTCAGGATTTCAGAAATATTAGAGATTCAGGAAGCTGACAGTGCCGTGTATGATTCCAATACATCAAGTGATTAAGTTGAACGACAACGTTTTGAAATAAATATAGAATATGGAAGCATGCATGGCACTATGCACATCACTTCCTATGGCGTTGTGCAACATCACAGAAAAGCTCCTGTTCTGTAGAATTTTTAGGGATTCGCAAAGGAACCTATAAATACTACTTTTTTGGGTCATTCTAAAGGAGTCGCCCATGAAAAATACCAGAGAAACCTCTTGGAACACAAGGAAGAGAAGGGAAAAGAAGATTAATGAGACATTTCAGGAAAAATGAGCAACCTCAAAAGAAGATTGCAAAGTAGAAGAGAAACCTTGTCCATGAGTTTTCCCTTTTTCCTTTTGTAATTTGACTTTTTGGTTGTTGGATTTATTGATTGAATTGTAATTAAAGGGTTGAACCCTAATTTACTCTTTTATTAGATGTTTATTTGATTAATTGATGTCTATTTTGAGCAATTTATCACTTGATTTTGATTGATTGAATTAATTGATTGGATAATTCTTTTATGATTGAACTTGAGAAATGATTAATGAGATGGATTCTATTTTATGTTAATTCAATAGATTTTTTTTCCCTTGATGAACTTGAGAAAGGATTTGGAAGATTTAGAATTTGGTGATAGATGATGTTTTGGGGTAATCTAGAGGTAGGGATTCTAGAGTTTTTTGGCTTGTCATTAGATTTTCTTAATTTTATGCATATTTGGGTTTGATTTGTATGATAGATATATCTATGTGTTAGATCATAGAGTAGAAGATTCATTGCTCAAGAGATGAATTTTAATTTATTTTAAAAATCGTACCAATACTTGGATTTAATATCAATTGCTTGAGCGATGTATATTATTTGAGTATTCTTGGGGACATTATTGTTTAATTATATGGCCAATCTTCTTTCTTTGAATCTTTCCTTGTGATTTTCTAATCATTACCTTGAAATTTGGGTTGATGTATTCATGTGGTACACCATTGTCTTTAACAGTAGTAATTAGACATTTTACTTATTATATAGTTGATTGAACAATAGAATTCAAGTGAAAGTAGGAGTAATTGATCCCGTTCTTGAGGGTCTTCGATACTTAACAGCTGCATTCTATACTATATGATAGGTATACTTGCCAAATATTGTGCGTGTAAGTGAGTTAAATTTGTGTTTTATTTTAAAATTTAGTTGAGCATTGGATCTATTTTCTAAAACATAAAGTTAGCACAAACCACACACACAAGTTTTTAGTGCTGTTTTCGGCAATCGATTGTCAATATTCTAAAAATACTTGAATTTTATTGATTCAATCAATTTTATCATTTGTACATATTTGATTTTGATTTTTCTTAGGTAGTTGATTGATTTTTTTATTTTAGCATGTGGATTTTAGAATTGGTTTATTAATGTGAAACCCCAGTCAAAACCAACCTTAGAGTAAGGGGGTTGGGATGCATAGCATATTTATTTGCATGTTTAAATATATTTTTGTATGATTTTATGTGCTTCGGATTTGTGTTTTATAGTCTAGATGGCTTGATTATGATTATTGAGTGAGAAGGGCAAAATGGTAATTTTTGCTTAAGGTGAAAATATGGAGATAGCTTGGGAATTAGATAGGAAAAGCATTTTAGAGAGGAAATAAGAACAAGAGTTGTGGTGGTTTAGTGGTTAGAGTTTTAGAATTAATTCTTGAGGTCTTGGGTTCAAATTCCATCATAGGAGCTTTAGCGTGGTTAAATTTTATTTTTGCTTGGGAAGTATCATTTTCGGCCTTAGTGGTGTTTGGAGTAGGGTAGAGATGTTGTCCTATGAGAGACATGATAGGAGTCTTCAAATCCTACTCTTTTGCTCTACACAAAATTCCTAAGGGGAATTCATTTCCTCTTGATCCTTAATTTTTCCTATTTCTCAATTCAATAGTTTGTTCATTTTGTTCAAGCCAATTTTATTCTAGAAAAATTCTAGCAATGTGCGGTGGCTTTGAAGGTTCGAAATGTCTTAGTAAAAGACATCATATGGACCGAAACAATGGAAGACGGGGAAAGATTTCAAGTGAATTAAATTCCTTAGTGAATTTTCTAAAAATTTGCTCTAGCTAGGTTCATTTCCCTTCATGCTTAGAATTGAAATTTTTCCAGCTTTGTGTGCCTTCAAGGTGACTAAATTCTTAACCATTATTCCCTCCCAAATGCTTCCAGAAAATGGCCCTTTTGATCAGCTTGAAATCTGAATTTTCCTGGCCATTTTTGGACTGCACAAATACTGTGCAAAACCAGAAAAATTTTTCTGGACAGATTCGCAGCTTTGGAGGTCTGAAACCAAGCTGTTTTCTTCCAATTTTTGTTCAGCACCTTAGCCATGTTTTTCCTCCATGAAGTAGGCTGGAAATCAGCCTTGAAAGCCCCAGAAATTCCCCTTCAAAGCCTCTATAAATCGCCTGGAAAAGGGCAGCCGAAAACTGCCCAGGAAATTCCAGCCTTGCGAAAATGCTATGCAGAATTTTGTCCAGCTTTGTTTACTATTTCAACCTTAGCCGAAACTCCATCATTTTTTTGCACAAGCCACCCTTAAACCTCCATTAACTGAACTCCATTATCCTCCCTAAGTTCTGCACGAAAATCCAGCCATGGCTGCCAAAAAGATTTCCAAAAAACTTCTGCAATCATGCCTTGATTTGGATACCAAAATTCCAGCTACCATGATTTAACAACTTTCCATAAAATATACCTCAAACAACCAGACCTTCCCTTCACTATTAGACTCCTTAATTTCGGCCACCATTAGCCTCCTTCAACCAGTTTTCATCCAGCTAAAATTCTGCACAAACAGTCGGCCATGGCAGATTTCCAAGAGCTCTTCCATAATAAAAGATATTCTTGAATATTTAGTTTCCAAATTTGCTTCATAAAAATATTCTTCAAGGATTCCAACAGCTAGCCTTTACTTTTCCCTTCCAAACTAGAAAAACCATCTACCTAAACCCTACAGAAAATCGGCAACCCTAATCCTCATAGAATTTCGGCAGTCTCTATCCAAAAGCTCTCTACTCTCTTCAACCTTCAAGAACATATAGTACACCAAAAACACCTACTCCTTCCTTTCACCTAATACCTCTCCAAATCACTTCACTTCAAACTACCTTAAGAATTCCAGATTTCATCTATTCATTGCTGTGAGTCCATCCGTACCATTTTTAACATCAAACTCCAAAATCCAACTTGCACTTTTGGATAAAAAACCAGAAATTTTGTGAAGGCTCAAGAACACCTTCAAGGTAGGATTATTCAATCAACTTCATCTTCGCTAATCTTCAATCTCTAATGAATATATATGTGTTTAAGCATGCTAACGAGCCTTCTTCTTCTTCTTCTTCTCTCTCTCTCTCTCTCTCTCTCTCTCTCTCTCTTGGCCGAACCACTCACTTACTTGGCCGAATGGTTTCTTCTCCATGGCCATTCTTCCTTCATCTCCTTTGGACGGATTTAGGCATCTAGGGCTTGAGATTCATTCGAAACTATTTCAAGGAATTCATCAATCAAGTAAGCCATTTTAACCATTCTTTTAAATTTTAGATTCATGTCTCTAGGATGATGTTGATAGAAGATGGATTGCGGATAAGGTTTGAGTATATATTGTTGAGGTTGAAGCATGAATGTATGTATGAATATGAAGGAGATGGGATTTATGCATGGATGGATTATCTTGGTTGATTGTATGATGATTTGAGGTTTAATGCATGTCTCCATGGCATAGGTAGTATTTGTGATGAAGTATGCTAGAGATTATGTCACCTTTGGTGAATAGGATTTATATTCATATTGGATTGTTGAAGCCATGATCATATTTATGCTAGTAGGGGTTAGATCATGTCTTCATAAATTTAGATCTATGCTTATATGCATGATTTGGATGATTTGATGAATTGAAGGATTGTATATGTCCTTGATTGTGGTTAGCCGTAGAAGTATGATCATGATCTAGTTGTCCCTAAGCTAATTTTTATTTCATGAATAAAATATTTCATAATGGGATTTTGCTAGTAATTTCCAAAAAAAACCCTAGGAGGGGTAAATTTGGATTATTATATATAAAAAGGATATTTTAGTCAAATAAATAATAGCTTTTGCTAGAAAAATAAAATATATAGATATTATATATAAAATGATAATATCAAATAAAGCCTTTTATGGAAATAATCATAATTAGTAAAATATTTATTACTAAAAATTAAATTATTATCTTTTAATCAAAACCCATTAAAAATTTATTTATTATCTTTCAAGCAAGACTCATTAAATTTATTTTCAACTAATTTTAATTATCAATTATTTTCTAACAACTAAATTATTAATAAATCGTTATTTTACCTAATTCCACCTAGGACTCTTCATCAAATAAACTCTAAATCTTTCTTAGCAAGATTTAAACCTTACACTTATTAGTACGTATTTCCCAAAACATTAATTATTTTAAATATTAAATTAAGCTTAGCTTATAAACCTATTTATTTATTGTTTGGCCTTAAAGCTTGGGACACTAGGATCATGGTAGTAGTAAGTTGAGTTGTTTTAAATTGAGAAAGTGGATTCTGGCTTGAGTTTGATTGTGGTTTGTATTTGCCCATGCGGGGTTAGGTCAGCTATTGGAGACCTTTGTTGTGAGCAAGGATCAGGTAAGCTCTTGCATAAAATCTGTTTGATGAAAAATGATTTTTTTTATGGCAAGCCGAATGTAGAGTGCATGGTCACTCATTTCTGTAAAGGCAATTGAGGATTATTTCCATTCTCATTTCGGACAAATAAATTATTTGTAAATTAAGGGGCGGTTTTATTCAAAACTTAAAATTCTTTCTAAAACCAGTTTTGCCCCAAACATTGGAAAACCTTAATTGCCATTTTCAAGTGGAACTATGTTTTGTTCATTTTTCCCAAGTGGAATACGTTACGTTGAGTACTCAACAGGGGTAGACTGGCAGTACTAGTTTTGAAGAGCAAGAGTGAGTCTTCTAGCAGGAGGCCACCTCCAAAAGATAAGCTCAACTTAGAGAAACGTCAGTACTACTTAGTCATGCCAATCCAAGTTAGCAGTTTTTATTTCAGTCAAGTGACTGTGTTATGCCGGAATGGACACCTGGTTGTTGTTTGGGCATAGAGAAGGAGGAGTATCTTACCCGGTAGGCCGATCACCTACCTTTTGTCAGTCTGCACAAAGTGTGGCATTTTGACCGGCAGTATGCACAAAGTGTGGCATACTGACCATGTGGACATGGGGCCCAACGTGTGGTTACCCATTACCACCCTTTTTGAGTGGTTGATTTTATTGTGCACTTGTATGGTTTCAAAAAGAGGAAAACACCACTCTTGCTTTTGACTAATATTTATTGCTTGCTAATATTTCTCTTATAAAGATTTCACACTTTGCATCCACGAACTGTTTTCACTGAACACCCAAAGCACACACGGACTTACTGAGATTTCTGTCTCATCACCTTTTTACCATGATTTTAGGTCGATCCTGCTGTGTGGATGAGTAGCTAGTGTTATCTGCCTTGGAAGAGAATGTTGTCTTTTATTTTTATGTATTGCTTTGGGGAGTTGAGAGTGGATGATTTTATTTATGGATTTGTTTTTCTTTTGGGAATTCTTGGATTCATTCTGGGTTTTAATAAATTTTAAGTTAAAATATTATTTTTATTCCGCTATTTTATTTGTGTGACCTAGTTATAAAGACCCCTTATCCTTTGGACGGGGCGACATCCCTGGCCCTGGCGGGCCTAGGTAGCGGGGTGTTACAATTAATCTTTTGTGCATACTTTTCTTGTGATTCTTTTATCTCAAATTTACTATAATTGTTTCTTTTGATTTGAATTATTTTACTATTGGATTGTTAGTAGCTGAGTGATCCTTGTTTTATTTCAATTTTGAGGAATTTTGACAAGAGTTTTGATTGTTCTTTCTATTTGTTTCATTTTGAGGGGTATATATTGAGGAGAGTTGGTACAAATGTCTTGGGATATGTATCAAGAAGATCAAGTGCATCATTTTGAAGAATATAGGGAGCATAAGATGTAACACCCCGACCAAAACCACCCTTAGATTATGGGAAAAGTCATGCATGGCATAACATTCTATATTGCATTTAATATTTTGGACCATTTTCATGAGTATGTGTGATCTATGAGTTTGTTATTGCATGAATTTATTTATTTGGATGTAACTATGTTGGTTGAGTTGGTTGGGCTTTTATTTTATTGAGTATAATTTATTAGAAGGGAATGAAGTGAGTTGAGTGAGAGTTAAGAGAATTTGCTGGAGAAATATTTATACAAGAGTTGTTGTGGTCTAATGGTTAAGACTTGGTGTTTATTTCTGAGTCACTTGAGTTCAAATTCCAACTCTTGCAAATCCTTTTCTTTCTTTTCCCTTAATTTATTTTTCTTCTACTCTTTCCAAAAGCCTTGGCCGAAATTCCCCAGTGTGCTGCCACTTTGGGAGTTTAAACTCAATAGGATTGCTCTTAAATTTAAAAGCTTCTTTTGATTTCACATTATCTCTTATTTATTTTAATATCCAATATTATCTGAATTTTAAAATTGAATATTTATATAAATATTTTTAATTAATCTAATATAATTCTTGTGAATTCAAGATAAGCTGGCCGCCACTTTTGTAGGAGATAAATCTCCACATTTCAATTTTTAAAGAGTTTTAAATGAATATAAGGATAATGCTGATTTTTATTTTAAGCATTTATCTCATTTGAATTTTATGATTTTCGAAATTGATATAGGGATGGGATAAAATTTCAGCTTTACCTTTAATAAAATCAGATTTTTATCTATATATATATATATATTTATTTATCTCATAATTATTTAAACTTGTTAAGGAAATTTAGTGTGTCAAATTAAGTTATTTCTTTGAAAAAGACCATAGCCGTTTATTAAGGGTTTACTACCCTATTTTATTTACTAAAATTGGTTATGGTTTTCTTTAATTTACTTAAATCTAGAGATAATAGAGATTAATTATCAAGTAATTACCATATATTTATCCTATGTTACCCAAACAATTCGAAAGACCTTGGACACCCTAAACTCTAGCAAAACCGAAAAACACCCAAGCCATCTCCCAATTTTCGGCCTCTACTCCACATACACATACGCGCGCGCGAGCACACACACACACACACACACACACACACACACACTCATGCACGAAATTCCTAAGAAAAACACTCTCAACTCTTCTTTGTTTTAACCAAAACTCAAGACGCACGAAGTCTCTCTTTTCTTCCTATTTTTCGGCCAGCTTTAGAACCCAAACTATAGCCATAATCCTCTCCTAAACATCACTCACTTTCAGCCATCAAGGGAGGAGCAAATCTAACATTTCTTCCTTGGCATATTCAAGTAGTCAAAAACAAGAAGGAGACCTACATTGCATCAAACACTTAAACCTATTCCATACCCTCTATCAAACCAGCATTTCATCAATCTCTAAACCTCTCAAGCACACGAAAACAAGCAATATCTCACTCCCTTCATAGCTTTCGACCAGCACACAAACACACCAAATAAAATTGAAATCACACACTCTCAAGGTAACTCAAACTCTCTTTTATTTCTCAACTCTCTTTTCTATCTATTCTTCTCTTCTTGTCCTCCAAGTCCACGCTAACTAAAGGCACTGATTTTCCTTTTTTCCCTTGTAACTCACGACCAACCTAGAAGATCTAGGCAAGGTAATACCTTCTCCCTCATGTGGACTCAAGCTGGTCACCAAAGGATTCATCTTGTCATCTTTTGATCAATGCTACTAGGAGGTATTTAAGACATCTAACTCTTGTAGCAATGATAAGACTAATCTTCATGTTAGATGCTATAGGAATGTCTACTTATGGATTTTGGCTTTATAAGCATGAACATAGGAGATTGATGTTATAATAGTGCAAGTATTGATCTAGGCATGTATGAATTAAAGCAATGTTATATCTTGCCATGATGAATCTAGATCTATCCTATATTAGTTAAGTTGAGACCTTTTTGATTCAATTGAGCTTATTATGATGATTTCTAGATAGTTGTATATTAGAGTTAAAGTATTGATGGTTTGAATTGGGTATATATATGTTTGATGATAAATAGCATGACAAGGGAATATTATGAATGTAGTTTGATGAATTAATCAGTTTAGATGCCTTGAATTATTTATGGATTTTAAAACTACGTGAAATAATGGTTGCAGTCCAATAAAGTAATAATAGGATTCTGATGGTAGAATTATATGATTTTAGATAAGGGCAGAATTTGAGGTGGAAGTAGGCTATTGATTTTGGCATAGCTATTTGAGAGATACCAAGTAAGTCCCTGCATAACTGTTTTAATATATTAAATTCTTGTCTGCAAGTCACATATTGTAATGCTGTTAAAATGCTATTATTGAATTGTGATTACTTGGTTGGGAACGTGGTTATTTTGCCCTCTAAATGATTATGTCAAAATGATGACTTTAACTGAAAGCTATTTTCCCTCTTTTATTTACTAAAACATTTGAAAACACTTTATGTGAAAACCACTCTTTGCAAAGCAAAGGTATTCAAAGTTTGTGAATAAGGGGTTGATTTTTGAACCTGATGGTGAACGTTGAATACTCAATAAAGGTAGGCTAATGGTACTAGTTTTGGAGGATTAGAGTGAGTCTTTTAGCAGGAGGCCACGTTTAGAAGACAAGCTCTGCTCAAAGAGGTGCCAGTATTAGTTAGTTAGGCCGCTCCGTGCTAGCACTTTAGTCCGTGTGGACTATTTTTCGGGTTGGACAACCGGTCTGTTGGGTGTAGAGATTAATGAGTATCTCACTCTAGTAGGCAGATCTCACACTGCCCAATGGTGAACGGTTACACTGGAAAGCTGTCATGATGGAATTCATGATATGGACATTTTTATTATTGAATGATTTAATGGCTTTATGATTATATTATATTGATAAGTGGATGGCTTTCTGAGAATTGTTTTGGATGTGCTTTAGATTGTTCGACTCAGTGACTAGTTATTGATGAAATTGACTTGTAAACATATTTTATGATTATTGCTAAACCTGCACAAATGAAATATTTAAAGTGTCATAAGCACACATGAGACTTACTAATATGTCAATCTCACACTGTTTGTATCATATTTTTAGGGGAGAACTATTTATGAGTAGGTTGGATGTATTAGAGACTGAAGTTAGTTTGATTCTACTTTTGTATTTCTTTTGAGAAACAAAAGTTTGTTATTGGTTTTCAGACTTGTATAAATTTTAATTCAGTTGTAATAAGATTGTTTAGTTTCTTTTCTTGCAGTTTTTTCTTTTGTACCTCGTTATAAAGATCCCTGGTCCTCTGGAATGGCGACATGCCCGCCCTTTATGGGTACGTAGGTAGCAGGGTGTTACAAGTGGTATGAAAGCCTAAGTTTAGGCAAATGATTCTATTAAATGGTATTTACACACTAGGTATTGAGGTCTAATACTAACCTCTCTATGTTCTGTTTATAGAATGGTTAGAAGATTTGCAGCTGTTACCTGAGATTAGCTTTCCATGTGTGGTCCTAGGAGTAGTAGAGAACCTGATCCAGTTCCCCTAATAGACTCACCATTATTTGACTCGGAGGCATAACCTGAGGGTGGATGGTTTTTGAGCAAAGACAAAGTAGAGCACGAACCACCCATGATGGTTGACCTTGACATAGAGGAGGAACTTGAGGACCTTATACCAAAGTTACCTGAACCTGAGGATGAGAGAGTCATGGGTGAGTATGATAGGGATGATGAGGAAGAGGTAGAGGAGCCTGTCGGTAAGGGTGAGGATAGGGTGGAAGAATCTAGGGATGAAGGAGAGATAGGAGAGCTTCGTGGTGAGGTTGGTGAGGAGATAGATGGGGTAGGTAAGGTGGTAGAGGAGGGTCGCATTACACTTGTGGCTCTCTCTCTAGACGAGGGTGTTCCAACTCTCTTGGGGAGTGACATATGAATCTGATGCTGAGAAACTTGTACCTAAAAGTGTATTCATGTTAGCTATAGAGAAGCATAGGGATGCGACTTTGAGAACAGAGTTGAGGGGTAAGAAAGTTGCTAGGATTGGTATTGGCCGACCTAGGAAAAAGTTTAAATCTTTTGGCTTCGTGAGTGACTATGTGATATACCATCCCAATAGTAGCGCAGGGTGGCTTGTGGAGCCTCCCTTTGATCCTTCTAAGGATTTTGATGACTCTAGAGATGATTAGAATTTATAAGACTTGCAGTGCTTATTCTTTCTATTTTTATGATGAAGATGTTTGTTTATTTGCATAATTCAGAAATAATTCTATATTTACAATTTTTGAGTGGTTGAAAAAAAAGGAGTACCTTGTAGGATACTCTCTTATTTTGTACAAGTTTGATTTGATAAATATAAGTGTGATTTCATTTGATTATTTATTCTATTGTGAGTATTATATGCAATATTTATCTTTCAATAAATTGCAACTTTAGATATATTAATTACTTATTTGCATACCATGAAATTTTCCCTGGGTAACCTTTATGATGGGTACAATACAATAGTAGATGGCACCAAGGCGCAGAACTATAGTGCGAGACAGGACCGTTCAAGAGAGCAAATCATCAATCCCAGAATTTGGGCAGATGTGACAGTCAACAGCTGACATGGAGAAGGGCTATGAGTAGGAGCATGAGATAGCTTCTGAGGGGCCTAAAGATGTGACAATGGGATAAACTTTTGATAATATGGCTGCTATTCTTCAGAACTTAACAGAGAAAGTGGATAAGGTGGAGAAAAAGGCACTGAAAGGTGAGAATGAGGCCCTGGAGTGATTTTTGAAGTTCTAGCCTCCTACGTTCTATGGTGAGGTGGAACAAGACGAGAAGGCTGAGAGTGAATCGAGCAAATAGAGGATATCTTCACAACCTTGCAGTACACTAATAAGAGAAGGGTGAAGTTCGCAGCCTTCAGGTTGATGGGACCCTCTCGTGCATGGTGGTAGCGAGAATAGGAGGACTGAGAGAGAGATGATCATGATTAGATGTAGGATAACTTTGTCAAAGCTTTCCAAGCAAAGTATATTCCATGATGGATAGTTGAGAAAATGGAGGATGAATTTCAAACTCTAAAATAAGAAAGCATGACGGTTGAGAGGGGCTAAATTAGTCATATTTTTTCTAGTTATTTGAGGCTCTTTTGTGATACATTTTGTTCAATAACTAGTTATATTCCTTCATATTTGAGATTTTACCCTTGGAAAGGTATTTTGTTCATTATTTCAGATTTTAGGGGTAAAACAAAGCAAAAACGCCGCAAAATTGAACTAAGGCGACGTCGGACAGGGCATAGGAACTGGTGCTGGGCATATGCTGATGACACGAACTTCGAGGTGACAAAAAATTATTGAAACAGACCAGGACAGAACCGAATTGGCACCGGCTCTAGTAGCCAAGGTGGCACTGGCTGCACTCTGGACAACATTACGTGAAAATCAAGAAAAAATCGGCGAAAAATGGAAGAAACAGAACACAACTGGCGACGGCTCCAGCAGCCAAGGCGGCGCTGGCTGTGCTATGAGGAAAAGATGGGATTTTGATTTTTGTACGTGATTTTTAGTAATTTGTAGAATTTTAGTATCTTCCTACTTCTACTCGGCCAAGAACCTTACATCAAATAGTTTAGGCACTTCCTAAGCCTATAAATAGATGGAAAACACAAGGGAAAAGGGGAGAATTCAGAGATTATCATAGAAAATCACTCAAATCAAAGGAGGAATTCTTCAAATCAAGGATTTCAAAGGAAGAAGAAGAAGGCTTATCTATGAGTGCTTTCTTTTACTTTGTTTTCTTTTTCTTGACAATGATATATTAATTATTTTATTGTAATTTGACATTGTTTTATATATTCATGATATTTGGAGTTATTTGATCTTTTGATTAATTGATTATTTTTCTTGGTATTTAATTACTTGGACGTATTACGAGATTAATTGGTTGTTGCTTTTCATTCACTTGCTAGACCAAAGAGGTTGATGATAGTTGCAATTGATTAATTTCATATTTATTGGATGTTAACTTGCTAGACCAATGGGGTTAATTGTTGAGGATTGGGTAATTAAAGGTCAATTAATGTTTGCTAGACCAAGGATTCATTGATTAATTTCATGTTTTAAATTTGCCAGACCAAGGAAATTTAGTCAAGGACTGTGTTTAATACGTCTTTTGGGTGAATTAGTTGAGACAGACCAAGTGATGCTAGTTTATCTAAAAGATAGTGAATTCATGGATTGACCGAAGAAGTGAATCTATTTTAATCCTTCATGATGCCAAGAGAATAATTAGGTATGATAATGGTTACGTACTTTTAGGTCATGTTTGTCAAAATAATAGTTTAGGTTACATAATTCTACATCCTTGACATGTATATATTTTTATTTTATTTTATTTTTTTATTTCTTTTTCACTTTATTGAGTCGGTTAAACAATGAAAGAAAAGAGATTATTGCATACTTGTTCCTTGAGGATCGACACTCATTTGAACCCTATGCTACGTTAATGATAAGTACGTTTGTTCGTATGTGTAATTTGGGGTTAACGTTTTAATTTAAATTTGATTGGGAATGTACTTATTTTTATATAATTTTTATACCCAAATAAATATGCATCAAGTTTTTTGCGCCATTGCTGGGGATCAGGATATTTTTCTATTTCATCATAGAGGTGTTTTTGAAAATTTTGATTTAATATCAAGTTTTTGGCGCTGTTGTCGGGGAACAATATCATGAAAGCTTAGATTTTGTTGATTTAACTATATAAATATGTAAATACGTAAATATGTAAATATGCACAATGGTTCTTTTTGCAAAAAAGGTGCTATCTTTTGTATCTTGTGTATTTGTGTATACCCTCGTAACCTAACCTACTCACTTTGACTATGTTCTATTGACTAACTGTGTAATCTTTTAATTTTGTTGTAATCATGAATTCTGTATTTAAATCGCTTCTATGTTAAGGAGAAATGGCGAATTGGAATCGGAGGGATTTTAATAAGGGGTAGTACCCCCATTACACTCCTAAGATGACACTCGCAGCACCAGCATCAGCAGAGCTCGAAAATGTAATTGGAAAATTTTTTGTTCATGTCACGAGGCATTTCCAAGAAATAGATTCCACATTTGAGAAGTTCGAATCGATGATCTGCAATATGGAACAACAAATCTGGTTTTTGATAGATATGGTGATAAAATCTCACGAACTAACACCAAAAGCCATTGAGGAAACAGCTGTTGTCACATTGCGAAGTGGAAAAGAGTTGCCAGACGTTACAAATGGCAATCGGTGCCGGCTGGAGGAAGAGAACCGGCACCGGCTTCCCGATAACCCTGAAACCAAGCAACTCAGAACTGAACCGACGCTAGCTGAAGCACTGGACTGGTGCTGGCTATCCCCTGTCCATCTCCCCAAGATCCTACTTTTTAGCCTAAAATACCGTATCCTACCCGTCTACACAAAGCCCAAAAAGATGCTCAATTCGAAAAATTCCTTGAGGTATTTAAACAACTGCACATAAACATCCCACTCAGTGAAGCTTTAATTCACATGCCCAAATATGCCAAGTTTCTTAAAAGCATGCTCATCAACAAAAAGCGATTGAAAGAATTGTCTACAGTAGTCCTCAATGAAGAATGCTCAGCCATATTGCAGGACAAACCGAATTTTCCACATAAAGAAAATGATCCAGGGAGTTTCTCTATCCCATGTTTAATTGGCACTTTTAATGTCTGTAATGCATTAGCTGACCTAGGTGTTAGCATTAATTTATTGCCATATAAAATATTTACAAAGCTAGGCCTAGGAGAACCACGACCCACTAGAATGAGTATTCAACTCGCGGATAGATCTATCAAATATCCTAGGGGTATAATAGAAGATGTGTTGGTAAAAGTGGATAAATTCATATTTCCAGTAGATTTTGTTATTCTTAACATGGATGAGGATTCCAAAGTCCCTTTAATCCTAGGTAGACCTTTCCTAGCTACAGCAAAAGCGTTAATTGATGTTCATGGGGGAGGTTGACACTTAGGGTTGGGGATGAGGAAGTAGTCATTCAAATCCACAAGAGCATGTAACACCCTGTATCTTCTAATGATTCTTGTTTAAGAATTGATATTCTTGACGAACCTATTTTTGAGTTGATGCAGGAATCCATTGAGGAGGACGTGATGGAAACATCAATGGCATATTCGGAGGATGTTAATAATGAGGATAGGGTGAAGAATTTGGAAATTGAGAAAAGCAGTTTAAGGAGGATGAAATCATCCATAGAAGATCCTCCCAAATTGGATTTAAAAGACCTGTCTGAGCATTTGGAATATGTGTTCTTGGCTAAAGAACGTAAATTACCTGTGATTATTGCCAAAGATCTCAATACAGAACAAAAGACCAAATTGGTAAGTATGCTGGGAAAATATAAGGGAGTTATAGCTTGGAAGATCACTGATATTAAGGGCATTAGTCCATCCTTTTGCACTCACAAGATCTTGATGGAAAAAGGTGTAAAACCCGTAGTGCAACCCCAATGTAGGTTGAACCCGCATATGAGTGAAGTGGTAAAAGGTGGGGTGGTTAAGCTTTTAGATTTAGGAATTATTTACCCTATTTCTGATAGTGTTTGGGTGAGTCCTATTTAAGTGGTACCAAAGAAGGGAGGAATAACGATGAGTCCCAATAATAAAAATGAGCTAGTCCTTTTGAAATTAGTCGCGGGTTGGAGATTTTGCATAGATTATAGGATGTTAAACAAAGCCACTAGGAAAGATCACTTTCCTCTCCCTTTTATTGACCAAATATTGGAAAGGTTAGCCGGACATGAGTATTATTGTTTCTTGGATGGTTTTTGGCTACCTACAAATCCCCATAGCTCCAAAAGACTAAGAAAAAAAAAATCACTTTTACGTGTCCATATGGTACTTTTGCATATCGTCGGATGCCGTTTGGTCTTTGCAATGGTCCCAGAACATTCCAAAGGTGCATGACAGCTATATTTGAAGGACTTGTGGGGGACATCATGGAGGTATTTATGGATGATTTTTCAATCTTTGGTGATTCATTTGACTTGCGCTTATCTAATTTGGAAAAGGTACTAGCAATGTGTGAAGAGACTAATCTCATGCTCAATTGGGAAAAATGCCACTATATGATGCAAGAAGGTATTGTGTTGGGGCATAAAATCTCAAAGAAGGGTATAGAGGTTGATAAAGCAAAAATTGAAGCAATTGAGAAGCTGCCTCCTCCTACTTTGGTAAAAGCTATAAGAAGCTTTCTTGGCCATGCAGGTTTCTACAGGAGGTTCATCTTAGACTTCTCAAAAATTTCAAAACCTCTTACCTCTTTACTTGAAAAGGATGCTGTGTTTAATTTTGATGAGCAATGTCACAACGCTTTTACCATACTTAAAGAGAAGTTGATTAATTCACCCATTTTAATTGCACCTGATTGGTCTCTTCCATTTGAACAAATGTGTGATGCAACTGATTTTGTAGTTGGTGTAGTACTAGGACAAAGGCAGAATAAGCGCTTCCAACCTATATACTATGCGAGCAAGACTTTAACAGATGCACAGGAAAACTACACAACAACAGAGAAAGAATTGCTTGCCATAGTGTTTGCCTTTGATAAATTCTATTCTTATCTTATTCTGTCCAAAGTCATTATTTATACAGACCATTCAGCCCTGAAGTACCTGCTAACCAAACATGATTTCAAACCAAGATTGATAAGGTGGGTTCTATTATTACAGGAATTTGATTTGGAGATTAGGGACAAAAAGGGTGTGGAAAACTTGGCTGCGGATCACTTGCCAAGATTGGATAATCCGAATTTGGAATCCTTGATAGAAGAGGACATCGATGACACCTTTTTAGATGAACAACTCTTGCTCATAGAAGGTGAGATTCCAAACAACCCATGGTTCGCCGACTTTGCTAATTACTTGGTTGCAGGAATTACACCAAAAGATCTCACGATGCAACAAAAAAAGAAATTCCTCTCCAAAGTATGGCATTACTTTTGGGAAGACCGATATTTGTTTAAGTATTGTGTGGATCAAATCATTCGTAGATGCATGGACTCTAAGGAAGGAGAGGATATTCTAAGACATTGTCATGACGAACTTGCTGGAGGCCACTACCAAGCCAACAACATTGCATGAAAAGTGCTTGAGTCCGGATTCTATTGGCCCACGTTGTTCAAAGATGCCCATAAGTTTGTTCAAAGTTGTGATAGGTGTCAATGCACAGGTAACATATCCAAATCTAATGAGATGCCATTACAAAGTTTTCAAGCTTGTAAAATATTTAATTGTTGGGGGATCGACTTCATGGGACCTTTTCCTAGTTCTTTGGGTAACAAGTATATTTTGGTAGTGGTGGATTACGTTTCTAAATGGGTAGAAGCACAAGCATTACCAACTAATAATGCACAGGGTGTGGTAAAATTTTTGAATAAACTCTTCACCCATTTTAGTGTGCCTAAGGTGCTTATTAGTGATAGGGGGACTCATTTTTGTAATGCTCAATTGGAAAAAGTTCTCAAACATCTAGGTGTGAACCATCGATTTGCCACCCCCTATCATCCCCAAACAAGTGGATAGGTTGAAGTGGTAAATAGAGAACTCAAACGAATCTTGGAAAAAACTGTTAACTACACTCGGAAGGATTGGAGCCTAAAATTAGATGACACTCTTTGGGCATGCCGAATAGCCTTTAAGACACCAATTGGCATGACTCCGTTTTGGTTAGTTTATGGCAAAGCATGTCACTTACCTATTGAAATTGAGTATAAAGCTTATTGGGCTATTAAACTTGTTAACCTTGATCTTGAGTCAGCTAGAAAGTCTAGGTTGCTTCAACTGGCCGCCTTGGAAGAATTACGGGCGGAGGCTTATGATAGTTCACTGCGATATAAGGAGCGGGTCAAACGATGGCATGATAAGCATATCACTCAACAACACGAATTTAAGAAAGGCGATCAATTGTTGCTTTTCAATTCTCGTTTAACAATTTTTCCAGGGAAATTGAAATCAAGATGGTGGGGACCATACACGGTGAGTAAGATATTCCCCTTTGGCACCCTTGAAATCACTCATCCCATTTGGGGCATCTTCAAAGTCAATGGCAATCGCGTGAAACGCTATGTAGGTGAAAGTCTTCCCAACCTCGACCAGGTGGAGATGTTTTTTGACCGCATAGAACTTTTTGGTTTATCGTGAGGCGGTTGTTTGTGGTACTATTTTCTTTCTTTTATTTTTGATTTATTTTTCTTTTCTAGTTTTTATGCTTTTGTTTGCTCTTTTGTATTTTTCTTTTTAGGTACTTTGCCAATGCCTCATTCTTCAAGCATTCAGCCTTTGTACAACATATTGCACAATAAATGGAAGTATTGTCTTTCTTATCTTTTCTCCTTTATATTTTTGGTCTCTTGGCATTGTTTATTCTTTGTTCTATTTATTTGGCCATTGAGGACAATGTCTAATTTAAGTGTGGGAGAGTGATTTGATTAAAAATTCTTCTATGTATGCACATACTTTATCCTTCTTGTGAGCAAAAATTTTCAAATTTTTTTTTCTGATTTTCTTTGAGATTTCAAGTTGTATTTTTAATGCATGTCTTTATGATAGATTATAGAGCATATGTTCTAGATCATTTATGGCTTATGCATGACTTTTTGCACACACTTGGACGAAGTAGTTCTTGATCAAATGCTTTACGTTGTTCTTAAACCTGTTTTTCTACTAAAATTCATGGAGCATTCTAGAACTTACTTGAATAACTCTCGAGGTGAAATAAGAAAGACATTCATGGTTTAACTCAGGGATCACGATAATAGGCCTTCTTTGGATAGTTTGAGCTTTTCAAGCCTACCTATTTTTATATTATCCCTAGTGCCTATTTTGAGCCTAAATTGGTGGATTTCTTTCTTTAAAACCCGTTATCATACTTTGTCCATTGCTTGTTTCTGAGAGTTTGAATAATTTTTCCAAATCTTTATACTCTTGATGGATGAAAGTATATGTAGGAGAATATTGAGGAAGAATACTTGGAGAAAGATCATGACTCGTTACTTTTAGTCATGTATCAATAGTTGTACTGAGCTGGAAAGAGAAAAGAAAGAGAAGAAAAAGAAAAGAGAGATTGAAAACAAGAAAAGAAAACAAAGAGCTGCTGAAAAATAAAAAGATGGAAAGAGTGAAAAAAGAGAAAGAAAAGAACAGCAGTAGATAAAGAAAGACAAAAGAAAATTGAGAGAGAGAAAAGAAAGATCACAAGAGGAATGGTGATTGAACTGTAAAAGTTAAGTTCATATCAAATCCTAGATACCATTGCTGACAATTTGAGTAATCTTGTGAAAAATAGAGAAGAGTTGATAAAGGAAGTGAAAAGATGAGAAAAAGAAGGGAAAAAGAGTGAAATTGCAAGATTTGCTTGAACTGAATTGTAATTGCTAAATAAGGTTATGGTTTTGACTGATTTTGGGAATAGGAGAGCAAGAAGAGTTGGAAATTATTGATACATTTTGTTTATCTTTTTCTTGCAAACTCTCAGCTTTTTTGATATTTGATTCTCCTATATCATTCGTTTGATAAGCTATATTACAAGTCTTTGGCCTTACATTACAAGCTTAAAAGTCATACTTGACCTAAGTAGAATCATGATATGTCTCAGATTAGTGAAGAGAGTGTATGAAAAGTAAGCTTATGGAATGCATATTCTTTTTGAACTAAATTCTTTCCAATGGTTTGAGAATATTATTAAGTATTGAGCTGGTTTTACTGAATCATTATTCACTTACAAAAGTCTTGTGTTTGTTGTGAAAGATGTAGTAGCATGTGCTTTATATTCTTGAATGAAGGAAGCATTTAAGATATTATTTTGAAATTGATTGAGTGATTGATGAAATCTTGTGTTTTTCCTACTTATTTTTTATAATTTACTTGAGGACAAACAAAGAGATACGTGTGGGGGAATATGATAGGGGCTAAATTAGTCATGTTTTTCCTAGTTATTTGAAGCTCTTTTGTGATACATTTTGTTCAATAATTAGTCATATTCCTTCATATTTGAGATTTTATCCTTGGAAAGGTATTTTGTTTATTATTTCAGATTTTAAGGGTAAAATAAAGCAAAAACGTCACAAAATAGAACCAAGGCGGCGGCGGACAGGGCATAGGAACCAGCGCCGGTCATATGCTAATGACACGAACTTCGAAGAGATGAAAAATTATTGAAATAGACTGAGACAGAACTGAACCGGTGCTGGCTCCAGTAACTAAGGCAGCGTCAGTTGCGCTCTGGACAACATTGCATGGAAATCAAGAAAAAATTAGTGAACAATAGAGGAAATAGAACACAACCGATGTCGGCTCCAGCAGTTAAGGCGGCGCCGACTGTGCTCTAAAGAAAAGACGGGATTTTAATTTTTGTATGCGGGTTTTGATAATTTGTATAATTTTAGTATCTTCCTACTTCTACTCAGCTAAGAACCTTACACCAAGGAGTTTAGGAACTTTCTAAGTCTATAAATAGATGGAAAACACAAGGAAAAAATGGGAGAATTCAGAGATTATCATAGAAAATCACTCAAAACAAAGGAGGAATTCTTCAAATCAAGGAGGGTTGTGAAAGAAGGTTTTCAAAGGAAGAAGAAAGAGACTTGTCTATGAGTGCTTTCTTTTACTTTGTTTTCTTTTTCTTGACAATTATATATTAATTATTTTATTATAATTTAACATTGTTTTAGATATTCATGATATTTAGAGTTATTTGATCTTTTGATTAATTGATTATTTTTCTTTGTATTTAATTACTTGGGCGTATTACGAGATAATTGGTTGTTGCTTTTCATTAACTTGCTAGACCAAAGAGGTTGATGATAGTTGCAATTGATTAATTTCATATTTATTGGATGTTAACTTGCTAGACCAAGGGGGTTAATTGCTGAGGATTGGGTAATTAAAGGTCAATTAATGTCTGCTAGACCAAGGATTCATTGATTAATTTCATGTTTTAAATTTGCCAGACCAAGGAAATTTAGTCAAGGACTGTGTTTAATACGTCTTTTGGGTGAATTAGTTGAGACAGACCAAGTGATGCTAGTTTATCTAAAAGATAGTGAATTCATGGATTGACCGAAGAAGTGAATCTATTTTAATCCTTCATGATGCCAAGAGAATAATTAGGTATGATAATGGTTACGTACTTTTAGGTCATGTTTGTCAAAATAATAGTTTAGGTTACATAATTCTACATCCTTGACATGTATATATTTTTATTTTATTTTATTTTTTTATTTCTTTTTCACTTTATTGAGTCGGTTAAACAATGAAAGAAAAGAGATTATTGCATACTTGTTCCTTGAGGATCGACACTCATTTTGAACCCTATGCTACGTTAATGATAAGTACGTTTGCTCGTATGTATAATTTGGGGTTAACGTTTTAATTAAACATGATTAGGAATGTGCTTATTTTTATATAATTTTTATATAATTTTTATAGCAAAATGAATATGCATAAATGGTGGCTTAGTATGTAGCGTGATTTACTCATCTGTCCAAGTATTGTAAATGCTTAGTTGATACTGATCAGAAGCAAACTTGATAGTTCATGAAGGGTCTATGGCAAGACCTAAGGAAGGCTTTGGCACCATCTTTGCCAACAACTTACACTGCTGCGGTAGATGCTGTAACTCGGACTGAGAATGAAGATAGGGATTGACCAATGAACCGTTCATTCCATGAGAATCGCCAACTGATAAGACCTCAAAAAATAAGTAACCTACTGGTCCGATACAATAGGAAAGCAAAGGGAAGCAGATATGGACAATTACAACATGCCCTATATAGAATGCTCCTATTTGCCGGCACTATGGAAAACATGGCCATGTGGAAAAGGACTGCTGGTCAACAGGAACACCTAGGAGATGCTTCAACTGTAAGGATCCTGCACACTTGAAAAACAACTGTCCTAAACCCCTACGGATTGGGAAAAGAGCTTTGACTCAACCAATTGGCACTAATAGAGGTGTTGCCATTGGGATAATTGGAAGATGAGGATAAAATCCTCAAGTGAAGGCTAAGATCTTCGCCTTGAATTGGGAAGAATTTGGATATGATCCAGTAGTGATAGAAGGTGCACTTTTTGTTCAAGGTCATTCTATTACTGTATTGATAGACCTCAGATCGGCTCATTCGTATATGAATGAGACGTGTGCATATCATTTGGGTTAGGACGGAGTGGAATTACCTTATATAATGCTAGTAAATAGTCCCTTGGGAAGGCAGAGAAACACGAGAAGGGTGGTGCAAGGGTGTGATATTATGGTCGGGAAAGAGATTTTGAAGGCGGATTGGTTAGCGATGATTATGACCTAATTCTAGGTATGGATTGGTTAGCGAAATGATAGAGTCTAAATTAGTCATATTTTTTCTAGTTATTTGAGGTTATTTTGTGATACATTTGGTTCAATAACTAGCTATATTCCTTTATATTTGAGATTTTACCCTTGAAAAGGTATTTTGTGCATTATTTAAGATTTTAGGGGTAAAGCAAAGCAAAAACGTCACAAAACAGAACATAAGCGGTGCCGGCCATGGCAGAGGAACTGGCGCCGGCCATGCACTGTTGGCACATACTTCGAGGCGATAGAAAAAATCAGTAAAATGCTCGGAACAGAATCGAACCGGTGCCAGCTCCAGCAGCCAAGGCGGCATCGACTGTACTTCAAAAAACATTGCATTGAAATTAAAAAAAAAAATGGCAAACAACTGAAGAAACAGAACACAACTAGCACCGGCTCCGACAGCCAAGGCGGTGCCAGCTATGCCCTGAGGATAAGGCGGAGCTTTGATTTTTGCACGCGATTTTTGATAATCTGCAGAAGTTTAGTATCTTTCTACTTCTACCCAGCCAAGAACCCTACACCAACAAGTTTAGGTACTTTCTAAGCCTATAAATTGATGGAAAACACAAGAAAAAGGAGAGAATTCAGAGATCTAAATAGAAAATCATTCAAATCAAAGGAGGAATTCTCCAGATCAAGGAGGATTGTATAAGAAGGTCTTCAAAGGAAGAAAAAGGAGGCTTGTCTATGAGTGCTTTCTTTTACTTTGTTTTCTTTTTCTTGAACAATGATGTGTTAATTGTTTTATTGTAATTTGACATTATTTTAGGTATTCATGATTTTTAGAGTTATTTGATCTTTTGATTAATTGATTATTATTCTTGGTATTTAATTACTTGTGCTTATTACGAGATTAATTGGTTGTTTCTTTCTATTAACTTACTAGACCAAAACGGTTGATGGTAGTCTCAATTCATTGATTTCAGATTTATTGGCTATTAACTTACTAGACCAAGGGGGTTAATTGCTGAGGATTGGGTAATTAAAGGTTAATTGATGTTTCCCAGACTAAGGATTCATTAATTAATTCCATGATTTAAATTTGCTAGACCAAGGAAATTTAATCAAAGATTGTGTTTAATGCATCTTTTGGATGAATTTGTTGAGACTGACCATGTGATGCTTATTTATCTAGAAGGTAGTGATTTCATGGATTGGCCAAAGAAGTGAATCGATCTTAATCCTTCATGATGCCAAGAGAAGAATTAATTATGATAATGATTGAGTACTTTAAGATCATGTTTGTCAAAAATAATAGTTTGAGTTACATAATTCTCCATCCTTGACATGTATATATTTTATTTTATTTTGTTTTTCTTTTTATTCTTTTTCCCTTTATTGAGTCGGTTAAACAATGAATGAAAAGGGATTAATGCATACTTGTTCTTGGAGGATCGACGCTCGTTTGAACTCTATACTATGTTAATGATGAGTACGCTTGCTCATATATGTAATTTGGGATTAATGCTTTAATTTAAGTTGATTGGGAATGTGTTTATTTTTATATGATTTTTATACCCAAATAAATACACATCAAGTTTTTCGCGCCGTTACCGGGGAACAATATCATGAAAGCTTGGATTTTGTTGATTTAATCATGTAAATATGTAAATATGTACTTTTGTACAATTGTTCGTTTCACAAAAAGGTGTTATCTTTTGTATACTTTTGTAATCTAACTTACTAACTTTGATTAACTTTGTATTTTGTTATAATCATGAATTCTGTTAACTAACTTGCTTCTTGTTTTTTTTCTTAGGTGTTATCCTTGGTGCATGACCCAAAAATCTGAAGGCGAGATAGTCGATTTTGATTCTGAGATCGAAATGACACTGTCAAAGATCTGCCGGAAAATCCAAAGGATCTTGGTCGCAGACATGGATAGTGCTCAAAATAACAATGTTGGAAATAACAGGAGGGTTATGGATGATTTTGTGAAACCTGCAATCTCGGGCACATGCTGGAGTATCACTAGGCCTAGGGTGGATGCAAACAATTTCCAGATAAAGCCAAATATCATCCAGATAGTCCAAAACATGGTCCAATTTGATGGGCTACCTAAAGAAAATCCTAACGCCCATCTAGCTAGTTTTCTTGAGATTTGTGATACGTTTAAAATGAATGGTGTGTCTAAGGATGCCATAAAGTTATGACTTTTTCCTTTTTTTTTTTCCTGAGAGATAGAGCCAAATCATGGTTAAAGTCTTTACTTACAGGTTCCATCACTTCTTGGAATGCCCTAGCGGAAAAATTTCTTGCCAAATATTTCCCTCCAGCTAGGACAACCAAACTTAGAAATGAGATCTTTACCTTCCAACAACAATTAGATTCTGAACCATTGTATGAAAGTTGAGAGAGATTCAAGGAGATGATGAGAAATTTCCCACACCACGAATTTGAGTTAGGAATGCAAATGCTCATCTTCTTGAATGGCCTTACGTTCGCAACAAGCCAAGTGGTAGACTCTTCTGCAGAGGGTTCCATCAATCATAAGACCCCGGAACAGGTATTCGATCTTATTGAAAACTTGGCTTCTAATAACTATTCTTGAGAAAGTACAAGGTCTATAGCTCGTGTGCAAGTAGTGCACAAAGTGGATGCTGTGGTAGCTTTGGAAGCTAAGGTGGACGCCTTGACCCAGAAGATGGAACAAATAGTGATGCCTCAAGGCCAGGTATTAAACGTAAGTTGTGATTTATGTGGAGAGGGGCACCAAAATCATGAGTGCCAAAATATGGGTTCACTCAAGGAAACCATGGAACAAGCGGCCTTTGTAGGTAATGTCCGTCCAGGTAACAACCCTTATAGCTCTACTTATAATCCTAGTTGGCGAAATCATCCTAATTTCTCTTGGAGCAATAGAAACCAACCTAGGCAGGGTTCTTTAAATTTTGGGGAAAATCAAAGGAACCAACCTCCCATGAACAACAATTCAACACTTTCTAATCCATCATTGGAGGACTTGATTGGCCAATTGGTAAGTACAACGGAGACTAAGTTCTAAGGGGTCGATGCTACAACAAGGAACTTAGAAAATCCATGCGCAACTTGGAAAACCAAATTGGTCAACTGGCCAAACTACTGGAGGATCATCAAGTCGGGACATTGCTAGGAAATACTAAAGAAAATCTACGAGATCAAAGCCGTAGAAAATATTGAAGTCATTTTTACTTTCAGTTTTGTGATTGGGAACAATTTCTAGTTTTGTTGTTTTGTTTGATTCTTTTTCATGAATTAAAGTGCATTATTCATCATAATTGTGTGTTCATCATTTTTTTTCTTACTGAAAAAAAAAAGCTGAAGGCCGGACAAAATGCAGCCGGCACCGGCTAGGACAAGGACTGGTGCCGGTTCCTGTCAGGCAAGACACATAAAATAGGCCATTTTGGCCACTTTTTCTTTCAAACTCTCCAACTCCCTCTCAAATCCTCTCTAACCCACAATGGCTTCACCTTCCAAACTCCTCAAGATTTGATTTTTCATCTCCCAAATACTTTTACAACATAAATTTACCTTTCTTTTGTTGATCCTATGGATAAAAAGTCTTTAAATCTTCCAATTTTTTTTTTACAATAAACTAAACTTCAATCCGCATGCAAAGGGCTTGGATTTCTGAAAAAAAGATTGCATCTTTTGCTTGCCCATGCATATGAGAGTACAAAGGTATGATTTTTATTGAATTCCCACAGTTAAAATGTTGTCGATGAATTTTTCAAATTTTAGGTATATTTTTGGCCAAAAATTGGGAGTTTTCATGTTCTCTTGCCTTGTGAAATAACTCTTGAGCTTCATGACTTTGGAATATGATGAGTTAATGATGCTTGGCTACTTGATTCATTCATATGATTATTAGGGAGTTTATGCATATGCTTAAGGGTAGGATTATGATTATTATAATTGAGTAGCGATGCACATTGGCCTTGAATTGTTTTTGACTTGCCCATTCTACTGCCATGATGATGCCTTCATTCATTTGATCATGTATGCACATTCAAAATCCATTGGAGTTGTTCAACACATTTATGTTTTATTGTGAGCTTTATATGTATTCTTGCAGGTTGTGTTGAATTACTTGAAGGAGATTGAATTGGTTGTTGTTGAGAGTGTGATATACGTTGCAAGAGTTTGGGCATTGTTGTTGTGAGTTAGTTGAGAGTTGGGAGGGTATTGTGTATTGTGTTTGAAATAGGGAGTTACACCTTCTTTAATTCTTTAAGCTTATTCCTTTTATCCTTCTATTTTCACCTCCACTTACTTGCCAACATGTCTAGAGCACGGGGTTAACCCTCCAAAAGGGCGAGAGCCTCCTCTTCCTCAGCCCCTTCATCAATAGATCCCTTGTTCCTTAGACTAGTTGAGTTCATAGATCCATTATGTGAGGAATGGTATAATAGGAGAGCTTTCAACAAGATTATTGTGGAGCGTACATTCGCACTGACCCTAGACCGTGTCCTCAAACTTGGAATGATGTTTAGGAGGCTAGGGTGGGGACCTATTGTACAGCTAAAAGGGAATTATTGCCCAGTGCTCATTAAGGAATTCTATGCTAACATGGTCGACAAATGTAATAAGCACCTTCCACATATAGAGACCAGGGTAAAGGGAACCCCCATTATCATCACCCAAAATCACTTAGCTGCTCTCCTCTAGGTTTATGATGATGATACTTAGCAAGGGATAGATTCCAATAATCAAAAGATCCTTTCTGACCTTAATTAGGATGCCAATGGGACTAGAGCCACCCTAGAGTTGTACAAGCACAATGCTTTCTAGGCGAACAGTTTTTATTCAAACAATGACCTTGCTGCCAACTTTAGGGCTCTAGTCTACATGTTTGGGTTTAATGTTGTACCCTGTGCCAGTGGTTTCAATGAAACATGACTTATTGATACATTTATCTTGCATAGGATAATGAACACCCTACCTATCCCCCTTGCTCTATTGATTATACAATCTATTAGGGATGTGGTTCATCACCATCTTTCTACCAAAGCCTTCATTTTTCCCTTAGTCATTATGAAAATTCTGAGAGACTTTGGTATTGGCACTGAGGGAGAATTGATGGAGGCTACCACTGAGCATTATATGGTTACGGAGCAGACACTGATGAGTTGCAGGTACAAGTATAACCAGGAGCTAAAGAAGTGGGTGGCACCCCATGAGGTCAGGTATCCCGGTTAGGTTAGGCCACCACCTGTGGAGGAGGAGCACCTACCACCACCATCACGAGCCCGAGCTAGTAGTTCCTAGTCCCAACCCAGGACTGATTTTGAGACTGTAGTGTTGGGACAGTTATCCCAGCAGACGGAGATGCTGCTACACATACAAGGCTCCATCGACGACATGGCCTGGAGGCAAGCTATTATAGAGCAGCAATGGGCTGAGTGGCGCCAGCATTTTCCAGGGCAACATGGTGGTGAGGGTATGTCCTCACCTATTGATGATGATGGGATGGATTGAGCTGCTTATTCTACACATGCCCTTACTTGTCACTTTTGTTTTGTTCTTTTTCCTTTATATTTTCACGTCATTTTTCTTTTGGGCTATGTACTTTTCTTTTTATTTTGGTACTATTTTCATTCTTTCGTTTTTGTTTATTTTCTTTTCTAGTTTTTATGCTTTGGTGTGCTTTTTGGTATTTTTCTTTGTAGGTACTTTGCCAATACCTCATTCTTCAGAAATTCGACTCTTGTATAGAAGATTGCACAATGAATGGAAGTATTATCTTTCTTAGCTCTTCTTCTTTATCTTTTTTTAGTCCCATGGCATTGTTTCTTCCTTGTTCTATTTATTTGGCCATTGAGGACACTGTCCAGTTTAAGTGTAGGGGAGTGGTTAGATTGATCATTCTTCTATGAATCATTCGTTTATACTTTGTGAGCAAAAAAAAAAAATTTCTTTGAGATTTCAAGCTATATTTTTAATGCATGTCTTTATGATAGATCATAGAGCATATGTTCTATATCATTTATGGCTTATGAATGACTTTTAGCACGTACTTGGACTAAGTAGTTCTTGATCATATGCTTTACATTGTTCTTAAACCTATGTTTACACTAAAATTCATTGAGCATTGTAGAACTTATTTGAATATCTCTCGAGGTGAAATAGGAAAGGCATTCATGATTTAACTTAGGGATGACGGTAATAGGCCTTCTTTGGATAATTTGAGTTTTTCAAGCCTACCTATTTGATATTATCCCTAGTGCCTATTTTGAGTCTAAATTGTTAATTTCTTTCGTAGAATTCATTATCATACTTTGTCCATTTCTTCTTTCTAAGAGTTTGATTTATATTCCAAATCTTTAATTGCTCTAGATGGATAAAAGTACATGTAGGAGACTGTTGAAGGAGAATACTTGTGAAAAGATCATGACTTGTTGCTTTCAGTCATGCATCAATAGTTATGTTGAGCTTGGAAGAGAAAGAGAAGAAAAAGAAGAGAAAGATTGAAAACAAGAAAAGAAAACAAAAAGTTGTTAAGAAAAGATGGAAAAAGAAAAAAATTGTGAAACAAACAACAGCAACATTTGAAACAAAGAAAAAAAAAAGAGAAAGAAAAGAAATATCACAAGAAGAATGGTGGTTGAGCTGTAGGAATTTCTGAAAAACTTGAGTCCACATCAAGTTCTTGATACCATTGATGAAAATTTGAATGGTTTTGTGAAAAAATTAGTGATGAGTGAGAATGATTGATAAAAATGAAAGATTTGCTTGACCTTGCTATAATTGCTATATAAGGTTATGGGTTCTGACTGATTTTGGAATAGGAGAACAAAAGGAGTTTGGAATTCCTTGATACATTTTTGTTTATCCTTTTCTTGCAAACTCTCAGTTTATAATTTGATATTTGATTCTCCTATATCCTTTGTTTGACAAGCTACATTACAAGCCCTTTAGCCTTACATTATAAGCTTAAAAGTCCTACTTGACCTAAGTAGAATCATGATATGTCTTGGATTAGTGGAGAGAGTGTATGAAAAGTAAGCTTATGGAATGCATATTCTTTTTGAATTAAATTATTTCCAATGGTTTGAGAATGTTGTTAAGTATTGGGATAGTTCTACTAAGTCACTATTCACTTACACAAGTCTTGCATTTGTTGTGAAAGATGTAGTAGCATGTGTTTTATATTCTTGAATGAAGAGAGCATTGGAGATATCGTTTTTGAATTGATTTGAGTGATTTTATAAAACTTGTGTTTCTCTTACTTGTCTTTGATACTTTGCTTGAGGACAAGCTAAGAGTTAAGTGTGGGGGAATATGATAGGGCCTAAATTAGTCATATTTTTTCTAGTTATTTGAGGTTATTTTGTGATACATTTGGTTCAATTGTTGGGAAATATGCCCTCTTAGACTAGGTTTCTGATATAAAAATCGAATGTTTTAATAAAAGAATTTATTTTCAGAAATTGTTTGTGAATTTATATTTTATTTGTGTACAATTACGTTTGGAAAAGAGCCATTGTGCTTAAGTAAGTAGTCCATGTGAATGGAGGTCTTTCACAGTAAGGTATGGATCATGGGTTACTTAACACATAAACATTCGTTCTTAACCGATTGATGAGAATGGAAATCTCATCATGTTTAGGTTATTATGTTGTGAATTCCAAATGGGAAATGGCTTACCTTTAGCCAGTGAGTAGTCCACTCACTTCATGACATAAGTGTATTTTGAATACGTAGAACAGGACCTGTAGTACTGTATGGTAGAAACCTAGACTACTACTGTTACAGCATGGACTAGTACTCTACAACTTGAGTATGAGTTGGTGGTCTGACGAAGTTGAAAGCATGTACTTTGATATGCTATAGTTGAGGTTCTATTGTAGGGCTAATATACTTGCATGTTGGGTATGTGTGATTAGTTAGTTAAGACATACTTGTAGAAGATAGTTTCTATACTATGTCACCCCTTGTGGTTGTCTGAATGATCTAAATATCCAGGGCCCTGGGAAACATGACTTGGGTGTTTGCTTTAGGGTAGCTCCCTTAGAAAGTGGAAATAATCCAGGAAGTCGTGGATCATTAGACTAGAAGCCTAAGGATGGTAGATGTTGTTTAGAGAGGTGTTAGTACACTTCTTCCTCTCTAATGTACGGCGATGTATAGAGGGGTATTTCAGTCATTACACCTGTAGGTCGGAGACTTTGCCAACGCAACATTGTCCTTGGGGTCAATATTTTCTTATGGTGATATTAGAAAATATTTAAAATGCAAAATATAGCTATTTATATGGCAAGGGTATTTTGGTCATTTTAGTAGCCAAGGCGATGTGTCTTTTGGTCCCCAATTTAAATCGTGAATCCTAATTAAATACGGGCTACGGAATTGATCTTAAATTAAATGAAATTTATTTTATTTAAGTAGCTTGATTTAATTATTGAGCTAGAATAAAATAAAGGTCCATGGAGAGATAGAATTAATTAAATTAGTTTGGTGGGTTAATTAATTATTCAGAGCTTTGGCCCAGTTTGAATAATTAAAGATTAACCTGAGACTAAACTAATATAGGCTTCTTTATTGGACTAGTTTATTTGGGCTGGGAAAATTAATTATTTGTTGGGCCATTAAGTTGGTTCAAATTAAATAATTAATTTAGTCCAAAAGGCTAAACTAAGAGTCCAATGGCCCAGTCCAATTTAACCTAAGGTTTTATTTAGGTTAAATAGGAGCATTGGCAAGATTGTTGTTTTTTATAGACTCTTCTTTGTGGAAAAAGAAACACGCGTCTCTCTCTCTTTGTCTCTCTAGAAAATATTCCTTAGTTTTGTTAGTTGTTCACCAAAGGAAATTAGGCAGGCTATATACTGGAAGATTGAGAGTTTGGCATTCACCTACATGCAAAGACGGAGTAGGAGGCTTGCAAGAATCGCACCAAAGGCTTCCACCAACACACCTACCCTGGTTGCACACATTCCAATCTAGCAAATTCTTAGAACGAGAAAATGAAGTAAGAAATTTTTAACCTCAGAGTCCTGCCAGAGCCTAACCGGCGCCGACTATGGCTGCTGGAGCCAGCGCCGGCCCTGGGCCGGAATTCCTCTGTTCTTGGTTTTTCCATTTTTTTTGATTTCTCTTCCGCTGTGTGCTCTGTGTTTTTCCCTTTTTTCATGCCTTCAATTGGTATCAAAGCATGAAGGTTTTGTAAAAATATAGGGAGCATGCATCTAGTTGAATAAAACTAGATACATATGTATAATTAAACCGTGATCCTTTGATGTTTTGGTATGGATAGATTCTCTTGTTAAACCTCTTTGATGGAGGTATAGGAGATTTGTAATTTACTATTTTTGTTAGCAAATTGTGTAAGCCCGATATTAAAGAGTATAGGCGATTGTTGGTTTTGGTTGATTTCATTGTATTGAGATTGGAATTGAAGAGTCAATGGTACCAGAAGTTGCACAGAAAAATAGAGGAAATTCGCAGAAAAAAAACTACAAGAAGAACCCGTCAGAGCCGAATCGGCGCCGGCTCGGGTCTGGAATCTAGTCCGCGCGCTGGTTGCCCATGGGTCCTGATTCTATGCGGCGGGTGCAGTGGACCACAGTACAGATGGGTGCTTGATCCAGTGTAGCGGGTGCAGTGGACCAAGGAGAAATTTTTGAATTTTTCCTTGTAATTTTTCTTGCGTTTTCCTTTTTGTTTTGGGATCCATACTAGGTGAAGTTAATATTTTTGCGATAGTTAATATTCATGGAATATTTTCCATGAAAAGTATTAGTAAGGGATTTTAGGATTAAACAAGACCATTAATTAATTAATTAATGTGTTTAATTTTATTATCTGGGCACTTAGGTTAAAAAAATAGAAAAGCATGAAAACGTCTATTGTTTTCTATCATGCTATTTTTTTTAAGTACCTATGTACACGGTCTCTCCAAGACCAAAGTCTTTGGGAATATTTTTGACAAGAAAAACATTTTTCTACAAATTAAATGGTTATTTTAACTTAAACAAAAATTAATCCTTAGATATTTTCTCAAAGGATTTAATCCTTGATATAGAAAATATATTGGATTTAGATATTTTTGTAAGCTAAAATAGAAAGCCATTTTGTGTTATTTTGGCATAAGAAAAATTGTTTTGTCAAATCAACTTGAGACCAAAGTCTCTAGAAAGTTTTAATTGGAAAATTTTTGAAATCATTAAGTTTTTTAACTTGAATAAAATTAGACCATGGAAAAATCTCTCAAAGGTATATACCTTAACATAGAGATTTTAATGGATTTAGACATTTTATTTTTGAGTTAAAGGGACAAACTTAGTGAAAATATTTAAAAGGATATTTTTCAAAAAACCCTTGTTTTTAAAAGACTAAGTGGGAGAGGGTTTCTAACGGCTCCACAGCTTCCATCATGATCCTCATTAGAGATCGTGAGTCCCCTCGTGTCACCTTGGGAGTGAATCCGTATAGGATGGGGATACCACAAGGATCTAGATCTAATGAAGGGATGTAATTAATAATCCAGGACACGTACTATGATCGGCCAGCCCCTCATTAGAGGTTATAGCGCGAGGTATGTCCATAGAAAATGAGAGAAAACGGCCATCCCCTCGATGGAGTTATCTTGTAGATCATTACCTAGAAGGGAAATTAATTTGTGATGGTCAACACATTTAGCTTACGGGACTGTTAATCTTCTCAAGAAGCTATGTCAGTTTTCCTAAGAGCCAAATTAATTATTATCAGTTTTGATAATAACGATAAAGTGCACAAATTTATTTTGTTTTCACAAACTAAATTCTTTTCTTTTATTTTCAATTTTTCAGAAATGGTGGGAGGTTCTTTTACTCCATTGGCCGTTATTCTCAGAGAGAATAAGATAATGGGACCAAATTATATGGACTGGAAGAGGAACCTGGACATAATACTCAGAACGGAAGAGTATAAGTATGTCCTTTACGAAACCTACCCTGTTATCAAGGAGGGTTCCACCGTCAAGGAGCGTAAGGCTGAGAAGGCATGGAAGAAGGCCGAAGAGATAGCTCGTTGTTATATGTTGGCCTCCATGTCTAATATGCTCCAATCCAAAGATGAGCACATGGCCATTGCGTATGATATAACTCAATCATTAGCCACGATGTTCGCGGATAAGAGCCAGCCCGCAAGGCAAGAGGCTCTTTGAACTATCATTAATACTAAGATGGCTGAAGGAGCATCAGTCAGAGAGTATATGCTCAAGATGATTGCTGTTTTCGAGGAGGCAGAAATCTTAGGGGCTGTTATTGACGCCGAGAGCCAAGTGGACATGGTTCTCGAATCTCTATCGGATTCATTTACTCAGTTCAAGTTGAATTACAACATGAACAAGTTAAACATGAGTTTAACTGAGTTGATGAAGGAGCTCCAGATGGCAAAGAAGGTCATGAAGCCACAATCTAAGGTTATGATTGCTAAGGCTTCATCTTCTAGAATTGGGCCCAAGCCCAGGAAGTTCAAGAAGAAGAAGGGGAATGCAGCGGCCCAGCCCAAGACCCAGCCTTAAGACAAACCTAATAGTAAGTGCTTCAAATGTGGACTGAAAGGACACTAGAAAAAGGAGTGTCCAGATCTTCAAGCCAAGAAAAAACCCTATAGGTAATGTTTTCTATCTAGAGTCTATATCAATGGTTAGATCAATTTCCACTTGAATTGTTGATTCAGGAGCCACTGATCATATCTGTAACTCCTTGCAGGGGTTTAGAAAGATTAGAAGACTCCAGAAGAGTGAACATGGACTACGCGTGGGAAATGGAGCATAAGTTTGGGCCCTTGCAGTAGGAGAGCTGGATCTTATTTTTATTGTAATAGAATAGTGGTTTGAAAGATATTTTATATGTACCTGGATTTCGACAGAATTTGATTTTGGTTGCGAAACTAATAAATTAAGGATATTTTGTATCTTTCTATTTTGGTATTTCTATTAGTAGAGATGGAGAAATTTTATATATTGGGCACATGTATGGAAACCTATTTTTCTTAAACCCTATTAATAATCAATTAAATAACACTCAATCTGAACATTTAACAAGGAAGAGAAAGAGAAAGTCCAATGCCAATGATTCTTATCTTTAGCATCTAAGGTTGGGTCATATAAACACAACCAGGATTTAGAGGTTAATCCATGATGGGCATTTGGGCTCATTGAGATTGGAAAATTAGCCTTAGTGTGAGTCCTGCCTGATGGGAAAGATGACCAAAAGGTCATTTACTCCTAAGGCGGATAGAGCCAATGAGGTATTGAGTCTTGTTCACATTGATGTGTGTGGTCCCTTGTCTACACCAGCTAGAGGGGGTTTTTAGTACTTCATCACTTTCACGGATGATTGTGCAAGATTTGGTTATATTTACTTGATGAGATGCAAGTCTGACTCTTTTGACAAGTTCAAGGAGTTTAAGGCTGAGGTGGAGCGTCGGATAGGTAAATTGATTAAGACCTGACGATCAGATCGTAGTGAAGAGTACCTCATTGGTGAGTTCAAGGACTACATGGTACATCATAAGATAGTATCCCAGTTCTCTAAGCAGGGGACGTCCCAGCAGAACGGAGTAGCTGAGAGAAGGAACAAGACATTGATGGAAATGGTCCGAAGCATAGTGTCTCATGCTACTCTTCCAGTGTCTTTTTGGGGATATGCCCTGAAAACAGTGACATACATTCTGAACTTGGTGCCTTCCAAGTTAGTATCTAGGAATCCTTATGAGATGTGGACTGGGTGTAAGCCAAGCCTGAATCATCTCAGGATATGGGGTTGTCCAGCTTATGTACTGATTAAGGGAGATAAGTTAGAACCAAGATTAGAATTATGCTATTTTGTTGGGTATCCAAAAGGGACAAAGGGTGGTTACTTTTATCATCCTAAAGAGCAGAAAGTACTGGTTAGGACCAATGCTAGATACTTAGAGGATGATTAGAGTACCTCTACTAAAGGTTTAACTAGGTTAGAACTGGAGGAGAAGTTATCTTCGGAATCAACTTCTTCTGACCCGATTGTGGAACGAGAAGAGGCACAGCCTCAAGAGCCTATACAATTGCAGCTTCGTCGTAGTGGGAGAGTATCTAGGATTCTAGAGAGATGGGCTGGAGAAGCTTCCAAGCTAGTCTCCCACCATCAGGAACAAGACCTTACTAGATACGAGGAGGCTATTGCTGATGCCGATGCAAATCTATGGCATGAAACAATGAAAGTCAAGATTGAGTTTATGTATCTTAAGCACGTTTGGGATCTTGTTGCTTCACCTGAAGGGATAAAACCCATTGGGTGTAAGTGGGTATACAAGAGAAAAAGAGGAGTAGATAGGAAGGTGGAAACCTTCAAAGCTAGGCTTGTGGCGAAAGGGTATACTCAGAAAGAGAGAATCGATTATGAGGAAACCTTTTCCTCGGTAGCCATGCTTAAGTCCATCCGTATCCTCCTTGCCATCGCATGTCATTATGACTACAAGATATGGCAAATGGATGTCAAGACGGCATTTTTAAATGGCCATCTTAGTGAAGACATCTATATGTCCCAACTGGAAGGCTTTATTGCTGAAAGCCAAGAATATATGGTTTACAAGTTTAAGAAGTCTATTTATGGACTTAAGCAGGCATCGAGAGTATGGAACATTCATTTTGATGGGACTGTAAAGTCTTATGGATTTATTCAAAACAAGGGTAAACCATGCGTGTACAGGAAATATGAAGGCATTAATGTGGTTTTTCTTGTCTTATATGTGGATGACATTCTACTCATTGGAAATGATGTAGGGTCATTGTCGTCTACAAAGATTTGGCTGTCTAGTCAATTCAGTATGAAGGACTTGGGAAAAGCTAGCTACATTCTCGGGATTAGACTTCTTGAAAATAGGAAGCAGAGAATGTTAGGATTATCCTAAGCAGTATACATTGACAAGATACTGGCTAGGTACAGCATGGACTCATGCAAGGGAGCTCTAATTCCTTATAGACATGGGTTGTCATTTTCTTCAAAGGACTGTTCTAAGTCTCAAGAAGAAAATGACAGAATGAGTAGGATTCCCTACGCTTCAGCTGTGGGAAGTCTCATGTACGCCATGTTGTGTACTAGGCCAGATATTTTCTTTGTTGTAGGCTGAGTTAGCAGATATCAGTCAAACCCCGGGGAGGTTCAATGGCAAGCTGTAAAACATATTCTCAAGTACCTCAAGGGAACGAGAGATTATATGCTGGTTTGCAGGGCTAATAACTTGGTTCCTACAAGATACACAGACTCAAACTTCAGGCGGATAAGGATGAGAGAAAATCCACTAGTGGATATGTCTTTACCTTGTTTGGAGGAACTATTTCATAGAGGAGTATTAAGCAATCTTACATTGCTGACTCAACCATGGAAGCTGAGCATGTGGCAGCTTCAGAGGCATCTAAGGAAGCAGTTTGGCTCCGGAAATTCCTTTCAGAACATGGAGTCGTGCCACATATGGCAGACCGATTGTGATGTATTGCGACAACACTAGAGCAGTGTCACAATCTAAAGAACCCAAGAACCACAAAAAGGGAAAGCACATTGAGAGGAAGTACCATCTGATCCGGGATTCTATCTAGAGACGGGAAGTCATGGTGGAACAGATTACCTCCGAGAACAATCTAGCTGATCTATTCACCAAGCCTTTGGCTGAGAGAGTCTTTAAGAGACACTTAGATGCTATAGGGGTGGGCACCTATGGACTTACATAGTCTTAGAGTGCAAGTGGGAGATTGTTAGGAAATATGCCCTCAGTTTCTGATATAAAAATCAAATGTTTTAATAAAAAAATTTATTTTCAAAAATTATTTGTGAATTTATATTTTATTTGTGCACAATTACGTTTGGAAAAGGCCCATTGTGCTTAAGTAAGTAGTCCATATGAATGGAGGTCTTTCACAGTAAGGTATGGATCATGGGTTACTTAACACACAAACATTCGTTCTTAACCGATTCATGAGAATGAGAATCTCATCATGTTTAGGTTATTATGTTGTGAATTCCAAATGGGAAATGGTTTACCTTTAGCCAGTGAGTAGTCCACTCACTTCATGACAGAAGCGTATTTCAAATACGTAGAACATGACCTGTAGTAGTGGTTTCTGAAAGTACTATATGGTAGAAACCTAGACTACTATCGCTACAGCGTGGACTAGTACTCTACAACTTGAGTATGAGTTGGTGGTCTGACGAAACTGAAAGCATGTACTTTGATATGCTATAGTTAAGGTTCTATTGTAGGGCTAATATACTTGCATGTTAGGTATGTGTGACTAGTTAGTTAAGACATACTTGTAGAAGATAGATTCTATACTATGTCACCCATTGTGGTTGTCTGAATGATCAAAATATCTAGGGCCCTGGGAAACATGACTTGGATGTTTGCTTTAGGGTAGCTCCCTTGGAAAGCGGAAACAATCCAAGAAGTCATGGATTATTGGACTAGAAGCCTAAGGATGATAGATGTCATTTAGAGAGGTGTTAGTATATTTCTTCCTCTCTAAATGTATGGCGATGTATAGAGGGGTATTTCAGTCATTACACTTGTAGGTCGGAGACTTTGCTAACACAACATTGCCCTTGGGGTCAATATTTTCTTATGGTGATATTAAAAAATATTTAAAATGCAAAATACAGCTATTTATATGGCAAGGGTATTTTGGTCATTTTAGTAGCTAAGGCGATGTGTCTTTTGGTCCCCAGTATAAACCGTGAGTCCTAATTAAATATGGGCTTAGGAATTGATCTTAAATTAAATGAAATTTATTTTATTTAAATAGCCTGATTTAATTATTGGGCTAGAATAAAATAAAGGTCCATGGAGAGATAGAATTAATTAAATTAGTTTGATGGGTTAATTAATTATTCAGAGCTTTGGCCCAGTTTGAATAATTAAAGATTAACTTAGGACTAAACTAATATAGGCTTATTTATTGGACTAGTTTATTTGGGTTGGGAAAATTAATTATTTGTTGGGCCATTAAGTTGGTTCAAATTAAATAATTAATTTAGTCCAAAAGGCTAAACTAAGAGTCCAATGGCCCAGTCTAGTTTAACCTAAGGTTTTATTTAGATTAAACAGGAGGATTGGCAAGATCGTTGTTTTTTACAGACTCTTTTCTGTGGAAAAAGAAATACACGTCTCTTTCTCTCTCTCTCTCTCCAGAAAATATTCCTTAGTTCTATTAGTTGTTCACCAAACGAAATTAGGCAGGCCATATACTGGAAGATCGAGAGTTTGGCTTGCAGGAATCGCACCAGAGGCTTCCACCAGCACACCTACCCCGATTGCACACATTCCAATCCAGCCAATTCTTAGAATAAGGAAAATAGATAAGAAATTTTTAACCTCGGAGTCCCGCCAGAGCCTAACCGGTGCTGGCTAGGGCTACCGGAGCTGGCACCGGCCCTGGGCGGGAATTCCTCTGTTCTTGGTTTTTCCAATTTTTTTTATTTCGCTTCCACTGCGTGCTATGTGTTTTTCCCTTTTTTCATGCCTTCATCAATAATTGGCCATATTCCTTCATATTTGAGATTTTACCATTAGAAAGGTATTTTGTATATTATTTCAGATTTTAGGGGTAAAGCAAAAGAAAAAACCTTGCAAAACAGAACATAGGCGACGCCGACCTTGGCAGAGGAACCGGCGTCAGCTATGTATTGTTGGCACGTACTTTGAGGTGACAGAAAAAATTAGTAAAATGCCTGGAACAGAACCGAACCGGCATTGGCTCTAGCAACTAAGGCGGCGCCGGCTGTACTCTGGAAAACATTGCATTGAAATTAAGAAAAAATCGGCGAACAACTGAAGAAACGAAACATAATCGATGCCGGCTCCAGTAGCCAAGGCGGAGCTTTTATTTTTGCACCTAGATTTTGGTAATCTGCAAAATTTTAGTATCTTCCTACTTCTACTTGGCCAAGAACCCTACACCAATGAGTTTAGGTACTTCCTAAGCCTATAAATAGATGGAAAACATAAGAAAAAGGAGAGAATTCGGAGTTCTAAATAGAAAATCATTCAAATCAAAGGAGGAATTCTCCAAATCAAGGAGGATTGTGCAAGAAGGTCTTCAAAGGAAGAATGAGGAGGCTTGTCTATGAGTGCTTTCTTTTACTTTGTTTTCTTTTTCTTGAACAATGATGTGTTAATCGTTTTATTGTAATTTGACATTGTTTTAGGTATTCATGATTTTCAGAATTATTTGATTATTTGATTAATTGATTATTATTCTTGGTATTTAATTATTTGTGCTTATTACGAGATTAATTGGTTGTTTCTTTCCATTAACTTACTAGACCAAATGGGTTGATGGTAGTCTCAATTCATTGATTTCAGATTTATTGGCTATTAACTTACTAGACCAAGGGGATTAAATGCCGAGGATTGGGTAATTAAAGATTAATTGATGTTTGTCAGACCAAGAATTCATTGATTAATTTCATGATTTAAATTTGCTAGACCAAGGAAATTTAATCAAGGATTGTGTTTAATGCATCTTTTGGATGAATTAGTTAAGACTAACCATGTGATGCTAATTTATCTAGAAGGTAGTGATTTTATGGATTGACCAAAGAAGTGAATCGGCCTTAATCCTTCATGATGCCAAGAGAAGAATTAATTATGATAATGATTGAGTACTTTAAGATCATGTTTGTCAAAATAATGGTTTAAGTTACATAATTCTCCTTCCTTGACATGTATATATTTTATTTTGTTTTGTTTTCCTTTTTATTCTTTTTTTACTTTATTGAGTCGGTTAAACAATGAAAGAAAAGTGATTAGTGCATACTTGTTCCTGGAGGATCGACACTCGTTTAAACCCTATGCTATGTTAATGATGATTACGCTTGCTCATATATATATATTTTGGGGTTGACATTTTAATTTAAACTTAATTGGGAATGTGCTTATTTTTATATGATTTTTATACCCAAATAAGTACGCATCACGAAACATGGGGCTAGAGTAGACTGCAAGATAAAGATGGTGCAATTTATTAAACCAGGATGTGATGTACTGATATTTAATGGAAAGAAAGTGGAAGAACTGAAATTCCTAATAGCGGGGATGAAGGTGTGGAAGATGCTAAAGAATGGTTGTGTAGGATACCTAGCTTATCTAATCAATAAGCTAAAGGATCAATATACCTTGGAAAGTATCGACGTGGTAAAAGACATCACAGATTTCTTTCCGGCCGAGCTCACTTCCCTTCCAGCTCCGCGGGAAGTTGAGTTCACCATAGATTTGGTTCCTAGAGCTGAGCTTGTATCAAAGACTCCCTATCATACGGCACCTATGGAATTGAAAGAATTGAAGGAGCCGTTGATGGAAAACGCAGAAACAAGGGCATGCACCGTAAGTTAAAAAAAATTGGAAAAAAATAAAACGCGAGCCATAAAGGCCATGCGGAAGCGTGAAGATCATACCTTTGCGTTCCTTAACCCTCCTAGGTTGCGTAGGAATAGATTGAACGGCTGGAATCGCCTCGCTTTGCACACTTGAAGGAGCTTCCGGTTGAACACCCGCTAGCCTTCGACTTCGCCTTGTTTTGCATTAACGCTTAGCTCTCCAACTCTCGGGATATTCCTCAGCCTAACCTCTAGTTGGTGAACACAATGAGAAAGAGAAACGGTCTCAATTCTCCTTGGTTCGCTCGCTATTAGTTAGCAAAGAACAAGGAGAAAAACAAGAAGAAGAAAACCGTGAGAGAGAGAACTAGAGTGACGTGAGAGTCTTGTGGCTTGGGAAAGAATTAGGGTTTTTTTTTCTTTTCAAAGAGTTGTTTTATCAGTTAGCCAAAAATTAGGCCTCTCATTATCTGATAACATATCCCCGAGATTTCAAAACACCCGGATGTTATCCTGAGAATCAGTTTGGCCTAACCCTAAACTCCTCTTAACCATATCTGAAAAAAACCCTAAGGTCCAAGCTATTGGGCCAGATAAATATTTATTATTTTTCTTGGACCCAAAAAGGCCCAAAATAATAAATATTAATTATTTATTTCCTGGGCTTACATAAGTAATCCAATAAATAATTAATGAGCCCAAATGAACCATAATAATTAATCTTTAATTATTTATTTCTTGGGCCTATATAAATAATCCAATAAATAATTAAACATTAATTATTTCCCCTAGTTTAAGCCCAGGTTAATTTCTTAATTATTCATACGGGACCTAGGCCCTGAATAATTAATTAACCAAATAAACTAGATGATTAATTTCTCTCAACTCCTATTTTATTTATTTATTTATTTTATTCCAGTCCAATAATAAATTAGACTTCCTGAATAAAATAAAATAAAATAAAATAAAATCCTCTTCAACTGAGACCAATTCCTCAACCCAAAATAGTTAAGACTTACGGGCTATTCCGAGGACCAAAAAGGCACATCGCCTTGGCTGCTAAAATGACCAAAATACCCCTGCTATATAAATAGCTGTATTTTGCATTTTAAATATTTCCTAATATCACCATAAGGAAATATTGACCCCAAGGACAATGCTGCATTCGCAAAGTCTCCGACCTACAGGTGAAATGACTAAAATACCCCTCTACACATCGCCGTACATTTAGAGAGGAAGAAGTGTACTAACACCCTCCTAAATGACATCTACCATCCTTAGGCTTCTAGTCCAATGATCCAAGACTTCCTGGAGTGTTTCCGCTTTCCAAGGGAGTTACCCTAAAGAAAACATCCAAGTCATGTTTCCCAGGGCCCTGGATAATTTAGACCATTCGCACAACCACAAGGGGCGATATAGTGCAGAAACTATCTTGTATAAGTCTGTCTTAACTAACTAGTCACACATACCCAACATGCAAGTATAGTGGCCCTACGATAGAACCTCAACTACAGCAAATCAAAGTATATGCTTCCAGCTTCGCTAGACCACCAACTCATACTCAAGTCGTAGAGTACTAGTCCACGCTGTAACGGTAGTAGTCTAGGTTTCTACCATATAGTACTTTGAGAAACCACTACTACAGGTCCTGTCCTGTGTATTCGAAATACGCTTATGTCATGAAGTGAGTGGACTACCCATTGGCTAAAGGTAAGCCATTCCCCATTTGGAATTCATAACATAATAACCTAAACATGATGAGGTTCCCAGTCTCATCAATAGGTTAAGAATAAATGTTTATGTGTTAAATAACCCGTGATCCATACCTTACTGTGAAAGACCACCATTCATATGGATCACTTATTTAAACACAATGGGTCTGTTCCAAATGAAAATCGTGCACAAACAAAAAGTAAATTCACAAACAATTTCTGAAAATAAATTCTTTCATTAAATAATTCGATTTTACATCAGAAACCTAGTCTAAGAGGGCATACAATCCAACAGCCGTTAGAAGAACTAGTAAGGTGAGGATATATAAAGCTAAGTACTTCACCTTGGGAAGCCCCAGTGTTGTTTGTAAAGAAGAAGAATGGAACACTGAGGTTGTGCGTAGATTATAGAGGCTTGAATAATCTCATGATTAAGAATAAGTACCCCCTGCCTTTGATTGATGAATAAGCTCGATCAGTTACAATGTTCTTGCTATTATTCCAAGCTGGATCTTCAGCAAGGTTACTATCAAGTGCGGATTAAGGAGGAGGATATATTCAAGATAGCTTTCAACACCAGGTACAGTCACTGCGAATTTGTAGTGATGCCATTTAGAGTAACCAATGCACTTACCGTCTTCATAGATCTTATGCACAGGGTTTTCTAGCCTTACCTAGATAAGTTTGTAGTGGTGTTTATTGATGATATTCTTGTCTACTCTAAAAGTCCTGAAGAGCATGTCGAGCACTTCAAGTTAGTACTAGAGAAGTTGAGAGAGCACAAACTATTTGCTAAATTTAGTAAATATGAATTTTGGCTATATTTAGTGGCCTTTCTTGGGCACGTGGTGACTAAATATGGTATAAAGATGGATCCAGCAAAAGTCAAAGCTATCTCAAATTGGAAGTAACCGGAGAGCGTAATTGAAGTTCAGAGTTTTCTTAGATTGGCTGGGTACTATCATCGATTTATCAAGAACTTCTTTACACTGGCTATATCGATTACCTGGTTGCTGAAGAAGGACGTGCCGCATGTCTGGAGCAATAAATGCGAGAAGAGTTTTCAAGAGCTTACAAAAAGATTAATGATTACACTGGTGTTGAGTCTACTTGATGAGAGTAAACCTTATGCTTTGTACACAGATGCCTCCAAAGAAGGATTAAGGGCAGTATTGATACAAGAGAGAAAGGTTATAGCCTATGCCTAAAGGAAACTGAAGCCACATGAGGTTAACTATCCGTTGCACGACCTAGAGTTAGCTGCGATAGTGTTTGCCTTGAAAAAATATCGACATGACTTATATGGAGCAGAGTATGAGGTTTTCATGGATTATAAGGGCTTGAAGTACATCTTCACTTAGAAGGATTTAAACTTAAGGTAGCGTACGTGGATGGAGTTTTTGGAAGAATACAAGTATCCCACTAACTACCATCCAAGGAAAGCTAATGTGGTAGCCGATATACTAAGTCAAAAGGTGAAATTGGCTGGTATGAGGATGCAGTAAATTCAGGTAGTACAAGATCTTCTAGTGAGAGAGGTGGAGGTAAAAGAAGGGAAGATCAGCTTGTGCAACCTAAAGTTGGAACCTGAGTTGAGGCACGAGATCGGGGAAGTGCAGAGGAATAATCCAGAATTTCAAACCTTTAAGGAAAAGGAAATCAAGAGAGGAATTGAAGAATTTTGAACTAATGAAGTGGGAGTGCTATATTTTCGAGAACAGATATGTGTACCGGAAGATCGAGTATTGAAGAAGAAGATAATGGATGAGACACATAGGAGCAAATATGCTATTCATCTTGGAGAAGTGAAAATGTATCAAGTCTTGAAGAAGGCATATTAGTGGCCAAGGGTGAAGAGGGATGGGGTGTAATACGTCTCAACTTGCTTGAAATTCCAGAAAGTGAAGGTAGAACACAAGAAGGCAGTCGGGCTACTATAGCCATTGTTAATTCCTGAGTGGAAATGACAAGAGATGACTATGGACTTTGCTACTGGACTACCTATGTTGAAGAATTTGAAAGATCTCATCTGGGTAGTGGTTGACAGGTTGACCAAGGCTAAGCATTTCATACCAGTAAATGTTAAGGATTCAATAGAGAAGCTGGCCAAAACCTACATATGAGAAGTCGTTAGATTTCATGGGGTACCATTAAGCTTCGTGTCCGATAGGGATCTGATGCGTAAATTTTAGGTGCATAAAATCATCACTTTTAAATCCATTCCTTAGTCAAGTTTTAATTAAAATATTAATCTCAAAATACACATATGAGCAAGTATGCTCATCGCAAGTATAGTATAGGGAATTAACGAGTATCGATTCTCAAATGAACAAGTACAAATTAATTACTTCTTATTCATTTTTTAACCGACCAAATAAAGTGAGAAAAGAATATAAATATAAATAAATATATATAACTCAAGAATGTGAAAATATGTAATTTAGACAGAAGCCTTTGAAGACATGATAATGAATCACTTAACCAATATCACAATCAATTATTATCTTGGTCTTATGAAGGATTTAATATAGACCCACTTCGTTTGCAATCCATGGAATCACTATCTTCTAGTTAAATTAGTGAACATATTCTGTCTCGACTAACTTATCCAAAAGATGCATTAAAATCAAACCTCATATAAACCCCTATATTTTAGGTGATTTAAAGTATGAAATTAGTTAACGAATCCATATTCTAACAATCATCAACCAACCTTTGATTACCAATGTTCTAAACAATTAACCATTTTTTTCAAGTAAGTGAAGAGATAACGAATATGAAACTAATTAATTGAAGTCATTACCAACCTTTTTTTCAAGCAAGTTGATAACAAAACTCAATCAACTAACTCCGTAAGGAAAACAAGTAATCAAATACCAAGAACAATAATTAATTGATCAAAAGACTAAGTTAATCAATAAATCATGAATCATAAGAACAATGTCAAATTACAATGGATATATTAAATACATGATTGTTTAAGGAAAAGAAAACAATGGTAAAAGAAAGTACTCTTAGATAAGCTTCTTTCTTCCTCCTTGAAGACTCTCTTGAACAACCCTCCTTGATTTGTGTGAACTCCTCCTTCAATGAGAGATTGAGAATTTCTACTCCTTAATTCACCTTTCTCTATTGACTATCCAACCCTTGTGTTCTCTTATGCTTTTATAGGTCTCTTGGATGCTAATTTCGTGGCTAAAGAAGTTTTGGCTGAGTAGGAGTAGGAAAATATCAAAATTATTGGATAAGCCCTAATTCCATGTATAGAATTTTCGCCTCCAAAGTGAGCCGGGTACCTTCGACCCACCTGTTGCCAGGTGCACGTTGTTCTTCTCCTATTTTTGCTCTATTTTTGGTTGTTTCTCATTGGCAGATAGACTGGACTCGGCGCCAGGTGCACTTGCCAGACATGGTGCTGGTCTGTTCTAGAATTTTCCCTGAAGCTCGCTCACTTTCTTTTGCTGGAGCATAATGGTCCCGGTGCCTGGTCCATTGGCTAGGCTTGGCACCAGGTCTATTTTGGTTGTGTGCACTCTTTGCTAGATTTTAACCTAAATCTGCACATATTTGCCAAAAATACTTTTTATAAGCAAAATGTCAATTAGAAAGGAATATGCCTAGTTATTACAACAAATGTAACTTAAAACAACCTGAAATAACTCGGAAAAGAATAGTAATTTTAGCCCCTATTAATTCCCCCACAGTTGAACATTTGCTTGTCCTCAAGCAAAACACTTTAGTCCAATAAAATTCATTAAGAAATACATGTTCTTCCTTATTCAAAAATGTCTTTACTGTAGCAAAGATTATGTCTTCCTTTCAAACTTTAGATACAACCCTTGTCATTCATACCCTTTGAAAAAAATACAAACTTTAAAACATTGGACAAGACATCACAAAACTCTTGAAATCAAATTAACTAAGTGCATACCTTAGTCTAAGAATATTATTTCACTATTCAAGTAAAAATATAGATAATATAAATCATATAAGTCAAGTCATTTACCAACTCAAGCATTATAAATCTAAAAATTGCACACTCAAGTTATGATGTTAGAAAAGCACTCTAATTTTTTTTCTCTCAAAATTTTTTCAATGACTTAGGGAATTGATAGCCTCAAGTGCATGGATTTCTTTTCACACAGTGTATTGGCCCTCTTTTACAGTCATCACTCATTATTTTTTTTTCCCAACAATTCTTTCTTGCCTTTTTGCATTCGGAATAGCCTTAAGGGAGTGCATCGAATTCACTTGCTACTTCTCCCCATATTGACCCCCTTTTTCAGCTAAAAGTCTTCAATGACCATCAATAAGAGCATTTTTTTCTCAATTCACACCAACAATAGTGTTATTTCCACTCATTGTTTTTCTCTTCATCTCAAATCAGATCTTTCCTCTTAAAGATCTTTTTTAACTCACATTTTTTCATCATAACTCAAAGCTAGCAAAATTTAAACTCATAATATAAGAGTTAGCCAATAAACTCTTCCCATATTCATCATATCTTCTATATTTCAACTAGATAAGTCAAATAATATTCAAACACCAATGCATAAACAAGATTAATCAAAATTCTTAAGTCTTGACAAATATCCTATGCAATAAAACCAATTTCATCAAAATCCACCTAATGAATGACAAAACTCATATCCAAGTAAGAAAAAGAATTACAACCTTACTCAATAATGAAAACTGCTGCAATTTTTGAAAAATTTATCACAAAATTGATATGGAAAATACTTCTTCAATCTTATTCTCCCCCTTACACCTAAAGTGGACACTGTCCTCAATATTTGAAGATATACACAAGAAAACATCTCTAAAGGGACAAAAAATAATAAAGGGGTAGAAAGTTTAAATAATACTTCCCAAGTGCAATAAAGTGCCAATAGATATCAAAACTGAAAATAGAGAGAAATGCTTGTTCAGGAGGACTTTATTCCTACCTATAAAACAAAACACAAATAAAAGCACAAGGACAATAATAAAAAAATAAAAATAAACCTAAATAAAAGAAAACAAACTAAAAAAAATAAAAAAAATCCTAAGAAAGCAAATAAAGATACGACTTACTCCCCTACACTTAAGATGGAAAATATTTTCCTTATTTGGGGGAATAACAAACTACTTAACAAAAAAATAAAACAAAAACTCTTTCCACTCATTATGCTTTCTCATCAAACCTTTTGAAAAGAAATTAAAGCTCAAAATAGAAGATAGGCATGATGAATGTAGAAAGAAAAGAGGTTTTTGAGAAATAGAAGGTTTATGAAAACAATTTTTCTAGCTAAAGTAAAACACATAAACCTCTTTCTCTAACATTCCTTTAGACACACAAATATTTTTGTGAACATATAAGTGCACATGGTCTCTAAAGAATGCATCAAACGTGAAATCACCATTTAACCTTTCAAAAGATTTGTCATAATGAAATTTTCCTTTAAACTTAGCAATTGAGTTCGTAAAGATGAGATCAAGAAATTCTTACTTTTCAATGCATAGTCTTCAAAAACTAAGTTACCTCCCTGAAATTGGGGTGAAGGGTAGAGATTACTACCATCCTCTAAGGACTTCTTATGATATAGCGTTGAAAGATCCAACTCCTTGAGGCATGGTGAATTCAACATATCATCATTTGGACCCTTGTTCTCCCTTTACACATTAGATAATTGGTCCTCATATCCTCACTTATTTCCTTGGAGATTCTCTTGTTTAAGTGTATGGGCCATTATGGCCTCATCAACCAACTTGGCTAGCTGTGTTCTTTGATAGTTTATACGTTGGGATGCTTCTTCATGCCACTTAATGGAGGAATTTGTATGGTGACAAAAGAATGCATCAAGGCTTCAAGTGATGTCTCACAAAAAGCATCAATCTGAGCTTGTAAATTTGCCAAATTCTCGCCATTATAGCTCTTTTGATCTTATGCCCAAAAGTAGTTGTCCATGATGATGTCAATCTCGTGATCAAAGAAAAACGAACATCAAATCAAAAATAAAAACAAACAAAAATTAAAAAAAAACAAAGAAAAGAAAAAACAAAAAGGAAAATCAAACAATAGAAAAATAAAGAAAAGAAAAACACACGCATTCACAAACTATCTAAATATAAAAGTTAGTAGTATTTATAGTACAACATGAAGTAAGCTAGTCAATTAAGTCACACAATGTTACAAACAACAAGATAGAACACCGATTTACACAACGAACATATATACATATTTACATATAGACATATGGACATATAAACATATAAACATAGTTAAATTAACAAAATTTAAACTTTTATGATATTGTTCCTAGGTAACGGCGCCAAAAACTTGAAACGTAAATTTTGAGTGTATAAAATCATCACTTTTAAATCCATTTCTTAGTCAAGTTTTAATTAAAATATTAATCTCAAAATACACATATGAGCAAGTATGCTCATCACAAGTATAGTATAGGGAATTAACGAGTATCGATTCTCAAATGAACAAGTACAAATTAATTACTTCTTATTCATTTTTTAACCGACCAAATAAAGTGAGAAAAGAATAAAAATAAAAATATAAATAAATATATATAACTCAAGAATGTGAAAATATGTAATTTAGACAAAAGCCTTTGAAGACATGATAATGAATCACTTAACCAATATCACAATCAATTATTATCTTGGTCTTATGAAGGATTTAATATAGACCCACTTCCTTTGCAATCCATGGAATCACTATATTCTAGTTAAATTAGTGAACATATTCTGTCTCGACTAACTTATCCAAAAGATGCATTAAAATCAAACCTCATATAAACCCCTATATTTTAGGTGATTTAAAGTATGAAATTAGTTAACGAATCCATATTCTAACAATCATCAACCAACCTTTGATTACCAATGTTCTAAACAATTAACCATTTTTTTCAAGTAAGTGAAGAGATAACGAATATGAAACTAATTAATTGAAGTCATTACCAACCTTTTTTTCAAGCAAGTTGATAACAAAACTCAATCAACCAACTCTGTAAGGAAAATAAGTAATCAAATACCAAGAATAATAATCAATTGATCAAAAGACTAAGTTAATTAATAAATCTTGAATCACAAGAATAATGTCAAATTACAATGGATATATTGAATACATGATTGTTTGAGGAAAAGAAAATAAAGGTAAAAGAAAGCACCCATAGACAAGCCTCTTTTTTCCTCCTTGAAGACTCTCTTGAACAACCCTCCTTGATTTGGGTGAACTCCTCCTTCAATAAGAGATTGGGAATTTTTACTCTTTAGTCCACCTCTCTCTATTGTATATCCAACCCTTGTATTCTCTTGTACTGTTATAGGCCTCTTGAATGCCAATTTCGTGGTTGAGAAAGTTTTAGTTGAGTAGAAGTAGAAAAATACTAAAATCATTGAATATGCCATAATTCTGTGTACAGAATTTTCGCCTCCAGAGCGTACCTGGTGCTGGGTACCTTCGACCCACTTGGCGCTAGGTGCACTCAATTCTTGTTTTTGCTCTGTTTTTGGCCGTTTCTCCTTGGTAGACAGACTGGACCCGGTGCTAAGTGCACTTATCAGACCTGGCACCAGGTCTATTCTAGAATTTCCTTTGAAGCAGGCTCACTTTCTTCTAATAGAGTAGAATGGACCCGTGCCTGGTCTATTGGTTGGGCCTGGCACCTGGTCTATTCTAGTTGTGTGCACTCTCTACTCGATTTTAGCCTAAATCTGCACATATTTGCTAAAAACACATATTACAAGCAAAATATCAAATAGAAAGGAATATGCCTATTTATTACAACAAATGTAGCTTAAAACAACCTCCAATAACTAAGAAAAGAATTGTGATTTTAGCCCCTATTAGGATCCTAGTTTCATTTCGAGGTTTCGAACTAAGTTTAAGGAGTCGATGGGAACGACTCTGAAGCTTTACTTTTGCTCATCCACAAACCAAGGACAGTCAGAAATAGTTATTCAGATATTGAATGATATGCTTAGGGCTTGTGTGTTGGACTTTAGTGAAAAGTGGTTTGATTGTTTACCCTATACTGAGTTAGCATACAACAATAGTCATCAAGCGTCAATTGGAATGGCTTCCTATGAGATATTGTATGGACAGAAATGTCAAGTAACGTTGTATTGGGGTTGGACAGAAGATGGTCAAATTAACAAATCTAGCGAGGTGAATATTCAAGAAATGGTAGATAAGGTAAATATGTTAAGGGAAATGTTGAAGGTAGCTTAGAGCGGATAGAAAAGCTATGCGGATAACAAAATAAGAGAACAGGAGTTTCAAGTGGGAGATCAGACCTTTTTTTGGACAACGCCTAGTAGAGGGATTTTGAAGCACCCTAAAGGAGGGAAGTTAAGTCCTAGGTATATAGGACCATTTCCAGTAATCGAAACGATTGGGCTTGTAGCATACCAGTTGGATTTTCTAAAAGGATTAATAGAAATTCATGATGTTTTTCACGTGTCCTACTTAAAGAAATACAACCCTGATCCAGATCATGTTCTGAATCTGAATGAAGAGCCACTAATACTATAGCCTGATCTAAGCTATGTCGAGAAACCAGTTAAGATTTTAGATCAGAGTGTCAAAATGTTGCAAAACAAATAGATACTTATGGTGAAGATTCTGTGGGAACATCACGGTACTCAGGATGCGATGTGGGAAACTGAAGACTGGGTGAAAAGGAAATACCCTAATTTGCAAACCGAAACTCTAGCAAAATCAAAACACACCCTGGCGATCTCCTAATTTTTAGCCACTACTCCACACACACACATACACTCATGCACGAAATTCCCAAGCAAAACACTCTCAACTCTTCTTTGTTTTAACCAAAACTCAAGACGCACAAAATCTCTCTTTTCTTCCTATTTTTGGCCAACTTTAGAACCCAAACTATAGCTATAATCCTTTCTTAAACATCACTCATTTTTTGCCATCAAGGGAGGAGCAAATTTGACATTTCTTCCTTGGCATATTCAAGTAGTTAAAAGCAAGAGGAAGACCTACATTGCATTAAACACTTACACCTATTCCATGCCTTCTATCAAACCAGCATTCCATCAATCTCTAAACCTCTCAAGCACACAAAAACAAGTAAGATCTTTCTCCCTTCATAGCTTTCGGCTAGCACACAAACACACCAAATAAAACTAAAATCACACTATCTTAAGGTAACTCAAACTCTCTTTTATTTCTCAATTCTCTTTTCTATCTATTCTTTTTTTCTCCTCCTCCTAGTCCACACCAACTAAAAGGACTCATTTTCCCTTTTTCCCTTGTGACTCACGGCCAACCTAGAAGATCTAGGCAAGGTAATACCTTCTCTCTCACATGGACTCAAGCTAGTCACCAAAGGATTTATCTTGTCATCTTTTGATCTATGCTACTAGGAGGTATTTAAGACATCTAACTCTTGTAGCAATGATAAGACTAATCTTCATGCTAGATGCTATGGGAATGTCTACTTATGGATTTTAGCTTTATGAGTATGAAAATAGGAGATTGATGTTATAATAGTGCAAGTATTGATCTAGGCATGTATGAATTAAAACAATGTTATATCTTGCCATGATGAATCTAGATTTATGCAATATTAGTTAAGTTGAGACCTTTTTTATTCAATTGAGCTTATTATGATGATTTCTTGATAGTTGTATATCAGAGTTAACATATTGACGATTTGAATTGGGTATATATGTTTGATGATAAATAGCATGACAAGGGAAAATTATGAATATAGTTTGATAGATTAATCAGTTTAGATGCCTCGAATTATTTATGGGTTTTAAAACTGTGTGAAATAACGGTTGCGGTCCAACGAAGTAATAATGGGATTCTGATGGTAGAATTATATGATTTTAGATAAGAGAGGAATTTGAGGTGGAAGCAAGCTATTGATTTTGGCATAGCTGTTTGACAGATACCAAGTTTGCAAGTTATATGTTGTAATGCTATTGAAATGCTATCGTTGAATTGTGATTAATTGGGTTGGGAACATGGTTAGTTTGCTCTCTAAATGATTCTGTCAAATTACGACTTTAACCGAAAGCTATTTTCCCTTTTTTATTTACTAAAATATTTGAAAACACTCTATGTGAAAATCACGTTTTGCAATGTCAAGGTATTCAAAGTTTGTGAATAAGGGATTGATTTTTGAACTTGATGGTGAACGCTGAGTACTTAATAAGGGTAGGCTAATGGTACTAGTCTTGGAGGGTTAGAGTGAATCTAAAAGAGGCCACCTCTAGAAGATGAGCTCTGCTCAAAGAGGCACCAATACTAATTAGTCAAGCCGGTCCGAACTAGCACTTTGGTCCGTGTGGACTATTTTTTAGGTTGAACAACTGGTGTGTTAGGTATAGAGATGGAGGAGTATCTCACCCTAGTGGGCAGATCTCCTACTACCTAGTAGTGAACGATTATACTAGGAAGCTGTCATGATGGAATTCATGATATGGACATTTTTATTATTAAATCATTTAATCCCTTTATGATTCTATTATATTGACGAGTGGATGGTTTTCTGAGAATTGTTTTAAATGTGCTTTATATTGTTCCAGTCAGTGACTGGTTATTGATGAAATTGACTTGTAAAAATATTTTGTGATTATTGTTAAACCTACATACATGAAATAGTTAAAGTGTCATGATTACACACGAAAATTACTAAGATGTTAATCTCACACTGTTTGTATCATGTTTTCAGGAGAGAACTATTTCTGAGTAGGTAGATGTATTAGAGATTAAAGCTTGTTTAATTCTACTTTTGTATTTCTTTTGAGAGATAGATGTTTGTTATTGGTTTTTAGACTTGTACAAGTTTTAGTTCAGTTATAATAAGATTGTTTAATTTCTTTTGCTAGCAGTTTTTTCTTTGTACCTCATTATAAAGACCCCTGGTCCTTTGGACGGGGCGACATTCCCGTCCTTTATGGGTACGTAGGTAGCAGGGTGTTAGATAAGATGAAGTCTTCTATTGAAAAGCGATTTGTGAACTTTGCTATTGTAGCAAATAAGCATTTCTAAATAATGGATGAGTTGTTTATGAAATAAGGTGTTTTACTTAAAAAATTGGATATTCAACTTGAACAATTGGCAAGGACAATAGCATAAAGTCGAAAATGAACATGCTCAAGCAATCTCACTCAATAGTAGAAAACAATTAGAAAGTGTAGTGGAGCCTACATAAACAAAAGAGAAACAGTCTGATACAGAGAAGAATGGGGCATTCAGGAATCCAATAGCATCGTTCACTGTGACCTAACCAGTGCTGTGCAACCTACTAGAAATTGAGAAAGTCAATTTAAAAGTATCAGAACCAATTCATTCTGTTCCATATCTAGAAAGATTGAGAAATAAGAAGAATGATCAATAGTTCCATAAATTTTTGGAATAATTCAAGCAAGTGCATATAAATCTTCCATTAGTTGAATCCTTAACCCAAACGTCCAAGTATGATAAGTTCTTCAAGGATGTCTTGTCAAATAACAGGAAGCTTGAAAAGTTATTTCTTATGACTCTAAATGAGGACTGCTCTACCATAGAGCAATGTAAGGAGGCATCACCAAAAAAAAATTGAAGGATCCATGAAAATTTTCTATTCCTTGCATAATTGGAAATATTACTTTTGGGACTACATTGGCTGATTTAGGTGCTAGTATAAATTTCTTACTTTATGCCACTTTTAAAAAGCTAGGCCTAGATGAACTAGTACCCATTAAGATGAGTATTAAATTTGCAGATAGATCAATAAAATATCCCAGAGGTATTGTTGAAGATGTCATTATCAAAGTGGATAAATTCATTTTTTTGGTGGACTTTGTTATCCTTGATATGGCTAAAGATTCTAAAGTTCCTTTGATTTTGGGACACTTGTTTCTTTTGCTATGGCTAGAGCCCTTATAAATGTTCATAGAAGAAAGTTGACATTGAGAGTAGAGGATGAAGAAGTCATCATTAGCCGTTTTGAGAGTATGAAGCATTCTTTTATGCAAGATTATTCTTGTTTTATAGCTGATATTTTTTATGAATGCATTGCTGATTTTGTACATAAGCACTTTGTTGAGAGATTATGGGTTGCACAATAGATAGAGGATGATGGAGTAGAACCAAAAGATCAATTGAGACAAGAGTTTTGAGCACAAGTTGAAAGATGCAAGGATAAGCCTGAACTAGAAATTTTTGAATCCATTAAGAAAGCAAGCCCTGAAGGATGAGACCATCTATTGAGGACCTACAAGAGTTAAAATTGAAAGAGCTACCCAGCCATTTGGAATATGCATAATTAGCATAATAAAATAAATTGCTAGTAATCATTGCCAAAGATTTGGAGAAAGAGCAAAAAATGCAATTGGTTTAAGTTTTGCAAAAGCATGAAAAGGCGACAGCATGAAAGCTCACAGACATAAAAGGGATTAATCCTTCTTTCTGCACCCACAAGATCTTATTGGAGGAAGATGCAAAACTTGTGGTACAAAACCAATAAAGGTTGAATCTAAACATGAAAAAAGTAGTAAAGAGTGAAGTAATTAAACTATTGAATATAGGTATTGTGTACCTTATTTTAGACAGTATGTCGGTAAGCCTTACACAGGTAGTACCTAAAGAGGGAGGCACAATTGTGGTGCCTAATGAAAAAAAATGAGCCTATTCCTATTAGGCTTGTCACAAGAAAAAGGATGTGCATTGTGTTAGGTATCTCACGCATATCATATATGGTGCAGCGGAAAAATAAGAAACGAGATACCAACTTAGGAACCGCATATGTGTGGAAAACAAGACATAAAGAGATCAAAAGTAACAGCTTTTTACCTTTCTTTGATTCTCTAAAGAACAAAATTTTTTCTTCTTCAAGTCGAGGCGCGATCCAACAATCCTCTTGATCAAACACCACGAGAGTTGAACGTCCAACCACTATAATCACAGTGTGTGATTATCTCTAATAGAAATTCACATAGAGGAACACTCAAGCACCAAGATTTTCTATGCTAGCAGAACTAAGATGGCGGCTAGGGTTTGATCAATATCAATGAGAGAGAGAGAGAGAGGAAGAAAGAGATGAGAAGAAGTCGTGTGTGCCTTTAGGGTTTTGGAGAGATTTTCGTGTCTTACACCTACCAGGAATTTCGTGCATATATCTCTATATGTTACACAAAATCTGCTGGAAAAAAAATACTCCAACTGAGAATTCTAAAATAATTAGAATTCCCTAATTGTAATTGGAAAGATCAATTTTTCACAATTACAATTTGGACCATAAATTATAACTAATTATAATTTGTCCACAACAACTTCTTTTTCACGCAATTAACCCCACTATGTCATCAAATAACATCTTGAGCATATAATCCTCTATTATGTGTGACCTATTAGGTTTCCCAGTCAATTGACAGTGAACATGAATTAATCCAAACGTCTTTGAGATTAATAATCCATAATTAATTAGAATTAATCATATTACTTTAAATTAGGATTGATTTATTAATTCATCAATTAATAAACCCATATTCCCAGATCATGAGTGGTATCTAGCAATACATCATGACCACCCAAGAGTCCAAGAAGTCAAGTGGCTTGACATGAACCCTTCAATAACAAACTACAGTGCAATTAACTCCTTTCACCATACAATATCTCATTCGGTCTGGAGTATGGAATTAGTGCCAACTCCCTCTAGAATATATTAATTCTGACCCGAATATAATAGTACTTGTACCATAAATCCACTACTCTAGATGTGTATCAATTGAAAATGTTTCCAATAAACAGTCGTCTTGGCCAAGGACTTCTCGAGTCGTAATTCTTGCAATTGGCCGTGAGATATTCACCCCTACTATTAGGAGTGGTGAATCCTTTATCGACCATCTCAACTACTTTTGTTTACCTCACAATGTACTTAATATCCATCCCATAGGCAGCCCTCGATCTGGCTCCAGAGATTGGAATCAAAGCATAATGCTCAGCAAACAAAGTACCTTGGAGATCTCAAATATAAGGATACTTGCACGTTTGCTATATTGAGATTATATCACTGACACTAAATAGTTATCCATGTGATTATCTCATAGCTAGGTCATCCAATAAACTTATTCCATTAACAAGCATCCACGTATTAATTTTGAGTATCTCAATACTCACAGATATGAGAACCACCGCCTGATCAATTCAAGAAGTCTAACACATGCTAGTCTTAATGCATTAATGATGTTCTATCTCATTAATACTACGACTATGGACTATTTAAGTACTAACACTATACAGTGTAGTAGGAATCTCATATCATGATCTCTATCATGATTTCCTTAACACGGTGTTGTACTAGGGACTTTATCTAATAATTATATTATACAAAAGTAAACAAAAGAAACTGTAAAATAAATAATGCATTTTACTAAAATAAAATATGTCATATACAACATACAAGTGATTGCCTCTAGGGTATAAAACTAACATATTGATTACAAGAAATTGAATGAAGCCATAAAAAAAGATCATTTTCCCCTCCTTTTTATTGATTAGATCCTAGAAAGATTGGCTGGGTATATATATTATTACTTCCTTGATGGATTTTCTGGTTACTTGCAAATTCCCATAGCTCCTGAGGATCAAGAGAAAACTACCTTCACCTGCCCGTTTGGTACTTTTGCCTGCTAGAGTATGCCCTTTGGACTCTACAATGGACCTAGAACTTTTCAAAGATGTATGATGGCAGTTTTTGAAGGATTAGTGGGAGAGATAGTAGAGTTGTTCATGGATGATTTTTTAGTGTTTGGGGATTCATTCGAGCTATGCTTGAAAATTTTGGATCAGGTACTCCAGTAATGTGAGAAAATAAACCTTATGCTAAATTAGAAAAAGTGTCATTTTATGGTAAAAAAGAGTATTGTCTTGGGGCATAAGATTTCACAACAAGGAAATGAGGTTGATCAAGCGAAGATTAAATTAATCGAGAAGCTCTCACCACTAACTTCTATGAAAGCCATTAGAAGTTCATTGGAGCATGTAGATTACTACAGAAGATTCATCCTGGACTTTTCTAAGATTTCAAAGCCTTTAACTTCCTTATTAGAGAAAGACACCCAATTTAATTTTGATGATAAGTGTTTGGCTACATTTAATCTTCTGAAGTAAAACTCATTAATTTGCTTGTCTTGGTTTCACCTGATTGGTCACTTCTTTTAATGTGTGATGCCAGTGATTTTGTAGTAGGAGCAATACTTGGGCAAAGATATAGGAGGAATTTCAGCATATCTATTATGCAAGTAAGACCCTTACAACAGCACAAGCAAACTACACTACTACTGAGAAGGAGTTGCTTACCATTATCTTTACTTTTGATAAATATTGCTCGTATCTTATTTTATCTAAAGTCATTATTAACACTGATCATTCTGCACTGCAGTACCTCCTTTCTAAACATGATTCTAAACCTCTACTAATTCATTGGGTTTTGTTGTTGTAGGAATTTGATTTGGAAATCAAGGATAAGAAATATGCTGAAAATTTAACTATAGACCACTTATCAAGACTTGAAAGCCCCACTTAGGACCACTTGAGGAGAAAGAAATTCATGATACATTCCAGATGAGCAATTATTTTGAGTTGAAAGCAAGATAGTTTCTATTTCTTGATTTGCTGACTTTGCTAACTTCTTAGTAGTAGGGATTATCCCAACGACCTTTACATCCCAACAAAAAAAGAAGTTCTTTTCCAATATTAAGACCTATTTTTGGCAGGAACCCTTTCTTTTTAGAAGATGTGTAAACCAAGTGATCAGGAGATGATTTGATTTTACTGAAGCAGTGGATATTCTGAGACACTGCCATGAAAGGCCAGCTAAGAGCCACTATCAAGCTAACAGAACTGCGAGGAATATACTAGAATGTGGATTCTTCTGGACATCAATATTCAAGAAGGTTTGTGAAGAATTGTGATAAGTGTCAATGTAGAAGAAACATCTCTAAAGCTCAAGAAATGCCTCTTATAGTTTTTCAAGCGTGTGAGATTTTTTATTATTGGGGGGATTGACTTTATGGGACTCTTTCCTAGTTCGTTTGGGAACAAGTATATTTTAGTTGTAGTGGATTATGTTTCCAAACGGGTCGAGGCACAAGCTTTACCAATAAACGATACTAGCATGGTGATAAAATTTCTTAAGAAGTTGTTCACTAGGTTTGGAGTCTCTAGAGTTCTCATTAGTGATAGAGGAAGAGACTTTTGCAATAGCCAGTTGGAGAAGGTACTCAAACGTTTAGATGTCTCTTATAAGCTTGCTATTCCATATCATCCTCAAACTAGTGGTCAAGTTGAGGTTACTAACAGAGAGATCATGAAAATTTTGGAAAAAATAGTGAAAGATCTCCAAGTTGAAGACCAAGCGTTTTTGCTTTCCCCTACCTCTAAAAAGGCGTAAGCACTTCACTCGCTAGGGGATGGGATTCGTTCACTTGTATTCTTACTAGCACTACAAAAAGTTCTGGTCTTAACACCCTAAAGTGAAATAGGCACATATACAAGTAAAGAGTTGCTTAAGGCGTGCAGCCCTCGGTAATGCCAATTTTAATATAGCACCTAGGTTCAGAGATTGGAGTGAAAAGTTGGATGAGACACTTTGGGCATATAAGATAACTTATAAGACTCCCATTAGTACCACTCCTTATAGATTAGTTTATGAAAAATCTTGTCATTTACCAGTAGAGATTGAGCACAGAGCTTTTTGGGCAATTAAGTTGATAAACTTGATTTAAATATGGCAAGAAATAAGAGGTTACTACAGTTGAATGAATTGGAAGAGTGGAGAAATGAGGCAAATGAAAATTCTACAATTTATAAAAGCAAAGTGAAGAAATGACATGATCAATATATCTCCTCTAGTAGGGAATTGAAGGAAGGTGATAGAGTGCTTATGTACAATTCTAGATTGACGTTGTTTCTTGGGAAGCTGAAGTCTAGATGGTCGGTACCATTTGTAGTACAAAAGGTTCTCCCTTATAGCACTATAGAAATCTCTTATCCAGAGAATGGGACATTTAAAGTAAATGGAAACCGTTAAAGCGGTACTTTGGGAAAAAATATAAAGATATGGGAAGAGCTTCTACTATTTTATATGCGTTTGAGGATTTCACCTATTAGTTTGCTTGTCTTTCTTTGTTTTTCTTATTCAACAAATTTTAATTGTTTGATATGGGTTTAAATCTTTATATATTGAAGTTTTTACATTTTCTCTTCATTTTGTAGGTTAGCAGACTATGCTAAAATCCTGATTCTCTTCTCTTCAATACAAAATTTGAGATTTTGTTTCCATGGAGTGTATTACTTTCATTCTTTCCTCCTCATTATTTTTAATCCTATTGTATACATTCACATTGCATATTTTGTTGGCCAAGGAGGTCATTATCCGTTTTAAGTGTATGAAAGAGATTAAAGTGTATTCTTTGCAAGATCATTTGTGGTTTTTATTTATAGAGATGGAATTGGCTTTTGAAAAGTTGAGCTAAATTTTTTCCATTTTTTGACTTATTTTGAATGCCTTTGGAATTACTATTTTTTTCTCTTGATATGAGAACTTGGAATGAGTTTATTTTTACTGTATATTCTCAAGTAGATATGTATATTGATATGATATGGATTAGATCTTGAGAATTTAGCTTAACCGTGTCCATGTTTTGGTAAAAATGTTGACATTATATTTCTTGGGATTAGATGAGAAACTTGTGATGAAATTTAAGTAAGGAATCTTGACTTATTTATATTTTATGATCTTCTAACTAGTCCATGTTCTAGGTTTAAGTAAATATGGATTGGGGTAAAAATATGAGGAAAATGAGTAAAGTAATATAATTGTTGAAAATCATTCACCATATCTTCATTAGGCAATTACATTACCTTTCCATAGAAAGAAAATGAGTATAGAAGGTAATGCAAAAGTTAAAAATCTTTCATTTTATCTCAATTAGATAATTACATTACCCTACAAAAGTGAGTATATAGACCAACCCTCTATTTACTACTTAGACTGTAGCAGCTTTTGGAAGCCAGAGAACTTAGGTAATTCATTATTCCCTACTTATATGAATCACTTGAGTCACATTCTTAACCTAGGAAATGAGATGACACTTGTTGAACAGATATAGACTTGTTTAATCCAACTTCGATGGCTCTAGTTGTAACACCCCGGAAAACCTAGGCCCGCCAGGGCCGGGGATGTCGTCCCGTCCAAAGGACAAGGGGTCTTTATAACTAGGACACAAATAAAATTGCTGGATTAAATAATACTTAAAATAAAAAGAATTTATTACAACCCAAAATACTTCAAAAGTACATCCCATGAAATTCCAAAACAAAAACCATATTTAAAATCATCCACTCTCGTCTCCCCAAAGCAATACATAAAATCAAAAGACACATTCTCTTCCAAGGTAGCTACTCACCCACAACAGGATCAACCTGAAATCATGATAAAAGGTGGTGAGACAGAAATCTCAATAAGTCCGTGTGTGCTTTGGGTGTTTAGTGGAAACAGTTCGTGGATGCAAAGTATGAAATCTTATAAAAGAAACATTGGCAAGCAATAAACATTAGTAAAAAACAAGAGTGGTGTTTTGGCTCTTCTAGCCACACATAAGTAATAAAATCAACCACTCGAAAGAAAGGGATATGGGTTACCACACTTTGGGCCCCATAACCGGTCAGAATGCCTAACACGTTGTGCAGACTGACAAAAGTAGGTGATCGGCCTACTGGGCAAGATACTCCTCCTTTTCTATACCCAAACAACCACCGGGTGTCCATTCCGGCAAAAACACAGTCACTTGACTGAAACAAAATAAACTGCTAGCTCGGACCGGCACGACTCACTGGAACTGGCATCTTATCCGGGAAGGACTCACCCCTCAGAGGTGGCCACCTACTGAGAGACTCACCCTAACCCTTCAAAGACTAGTCCTAGTAGTCCACCCTTATTGAGTACTCAACGACATTCCCCACTTGGAACAAAATGAACAAAGCATTGTGCTTCATGAAAATAACAATTTGAGGGTTTCCAAAGCTTTGAGAGAAATTAGTTTTAGAAAGAGTTTCAAGTTTGGAACAATCTGCTCAAAGACTTTCAAATAATTTAAGCGTTGGAATTAAGGATGAATTCAACCCTCAATTGCTTTCAAATAACCGAGTGCCCTTGCACTCCATATTTGGCTTGCCATAAGGAAATCATTTCACATCAATCAGGTTTTATGCAGGAGCTTACCTGATTCTCGCTCACAACAACAAGGTCTCGAACAGCTGACCTAACCCCACATGGGCAAATACAAATCTTAATCAGATTCAAGCCACAATCCACTTCCTCAGTTTTAAATCAACTCAATTCACTACTACCATGATCCTAGTGTCCCAAGCTTTAAGGCAAAACAATAATTGAATAGGTTTATAAGCTAAGTTTAATTTGTTACTTAAAATAATTAATGGATTAGGAAATAAATTCTATTAAGTTGAAAGTTCAGCTTTTGTTAAGGAAAATTTAGAGTTTATTTGTTCAAGAGCCATAGGTGGTACTAGGTAAAATAGTGATTTAATGATAGCTTAGTTGTTAGAAAATAATTGATAGCTAAAACTAGTTAAGATTAAATTTAATAAGTCTTTCTTGGAAAATAATAAGTAAATCCTTAAGGGTTTTGATCTAGTAAACATTTTATGAAGTATGAATCTTTTTCATAAGGGCTTTAATTAATTTGCTTTATTTTAAATAATATTTATTTATTTTATTTTCTAGAAAAATCATTATTTATTTGTCTAAAATATCCTTTACATATATTATAATTCCAAATCTACCCTTCCTAGGGTTTTCGAAATTCTTTAGCAAAAATTATTAGTAAATATTTTATTCATGAAATAAGATCTGCTTAGGGACAACTAGATCATGTTCAAGATTCCATGGTCATAATCAATAACATACTCAATCCTTCAATTCATCAATTCATCTAAAATTATTATTACATGATTTAACCTCTACTAGCATAAACATGATCATGGCTTCAAAATCTAATCATGCATATAAATCCTATTCACCCATGGTGACATAATCTCTAGCATGCTTCATCACAAATACTACCTATGACATGCATCAAATCTCAACTCATCATTAAATCCACCAATATAATCCTTCCATGCATAAACCCCATCTCCTTCACAATCATACATATGCTCATGCTTCAATCAACAACATCACATACACAAACCCATCGCCATTCATCAACCTAGAGACATGATTCTAAATTTTGAAAAAGATGATTGAAGGTACTTACTTGATTGATGAATGACTTGAAGGAGTTTAGAGAAGATCTCAACTCCTAGATGGCTAATCTTGCTCAAGAAGGGTGGCGAAAGTATGGCCATGGAGGAAGAGACCATTCGGCCAAGAGAGAGAATTTCGGTCCATGAGAGAGAGAGAGAGAGAGAGAGAGAGAGAAGAAGAAGAAGAAGAAGAAGAAGAAGAAGAAGAAGAACGAAGAAGAAGAAGAAGAAGAAGAAGAAGAAGAAGAGATCATTAGCATGCTTATTCATATAGGTTTTCATTAGAGATTAAGTTTGAAGAGGATGAAGTTGTTAGAATAAGTTTACCTTGAAGATATTCTTGTTCTTCACAGAAATTTCTGCTTTTTGATCCAAAGTAGCAAGATGTTTGGAGGAGTTTGATGTTAATATTGGTGTTGATGGATTCACAGCAAGGAGTAGATCAAATCTGGAGATTTTCGTGAGGATTTGAAGTGGTTTGGAGGTGTATTAGGTGTAGAGAAGAGGTAGGTGTTCTTGGTGTAGTGTGTGTGTTCTTGTTGCTTGAAGAAAATCGAGAGAGAGAGAAGAAGAAGCTGCCGATTTTCTGAGGGATTGGACTGCCGAAATTCTATAGGGTTTAGGGAGTGATTTCTCTAATTTGGAAGGGAAAGGAAAGGTTAGTTGTTACAATCCTTGAAGAATATTTTTAGGAAGAGAATTTGGAAACTAGATATTCTAGGAGTATCTTGATTTTTCTGGACAGCTTGAAGTCTCCTATGGCTGATTGGATTGTGCAGCTTTTCTGGGGAATTAAAGCTGGTTAAAGGAGGCTTGTGATGTCCAAAACTAGGGTGCACAATGGTAGAGAAGATGTCTGATCAATTGAGCAAAATTTTATGGAAAGTTGTTAAACAAGATGGCTGAAATTTTGGAAAGTAATCAAGCTAAATTGCAGAGATTTGGTTGAGAGATTTTCGGTCAGCCATGGAGGGAATTTCGTGTAGAAGCTTTAGGGAACAATGGAGATCTATTAATGGAGGTTTAAGGGAGGTTTTGACAGAAGTAGGTTGGGTTTTTCGGTTGAAACAAAATAGGAAACAAGCTGGACAAAAAATTTTGCACAGAATTTTGCTGAACAGCAATTTTCTGACAGAAGTAGATTTGTAGCGAGTTTTGAAGGGGATTCCAGGGGTATTCAAGGCTGGTTTCCAGCCTTCTTTATGGAGGAAAAACATGGCTAAGGTGCTGCACAAAATCTGGGAGAAAACAGATTGGTTTGGAGCTCGCAAAGCTGATTTTCGTACAGGAATTTTTCCTACTTTGCTCCAGCTTGTGCAGTCCGAATTTGGGCAAAGACTTTCAGGTTTCAACTGATCCTAAAGACCATTTTTCTGGTAGCATTTTGGAGGGAATGTGAGCTATAATTTTTGACCTTTTGAAGGTACAACAAGCTGGAAAATTTCAGCTCATTTCATGAAGATAGATGAACTAAGTTAGAGGAAAAATTTCAGCAAGCTTTCAAGAGGGATTTTCCTCTTGAATTTTCCCACAAATCATTTACATTTTCCAAACCATGAGAAGCCTTTTACTAGGACATTTTGATCCTAAAAGACCTTAGTCCTCTACTGAATTTTCTGGAAAGGAAAAGGATAGAACACCTTGATCAAACTAAGGAGTTGGAAATTAAGAAAAATTAAAGATCAAGGGAGAATGAATTCCCTTTAAGAATTTCGCGAAGAACAAAAGAGTGAAGTGAGAATTCTCCTAACATGTCTCTCATAGGACATCATCACCACATTGATCTAGGCCCTCATGGCCGAAACCATCCTTTTCCAAGCAAAATAAAATTTACTCAAGCTAAAGCTTCTATGATGGACTTTGAACCTTAGACCTCAAGAATTAATTCCAAGGCTCTAACCACTAAACCACAACAACTCTTGTTGCTATTCCTACTAGAAAAATTATTTCCTATTCAATCCACAAGCTATCTCCTTATTTTCACCTCGGGCAAAAATTACCATTTTGCCCCTCTCACACATCACTCACCAACAAGACTTCAAGATAATAAAAATCAGATTCAAAGCACATAGACATCATATGAAAATATATTTAATCATGAAATAAAGCATGATATGCATCCCAACCCGCTTACTCTAAGGTTGGTCTTGACTGGGGTTTCACACTAGTTTTGTCTGTTCAAATACATGCATTTACACAAGTTTAGCTTAGTTGAATGATCTTGAACTAAATTCTCATCTCAATAGAAAATAAATATCTTTTCCAATAGCATTCATTGTTAAATCTACTCTTGATTTTTTATGCATTTTGCTTGGAGCACTTTTAATTTTAATATTTTCCTTGAGGATAAGTAAAAGCTTAAGTGTGGGGGAATAATGAGTGTCTATACACATATTTTATACATCATTTGTGCTTAAATTTAGGAGAAATGTATTCTAGATTGCTATTTAATCCCCCATTTTCTCCTTTTTTTTATATAGGATGAAAAAGTTCATATTAGTTAAGAATTCAAGAAGAAAAAGATAGAAAAATAGAAATTTTGAGTGTAAAATGATGCCCTGGGTACCAGGGTCGATGCCGCTAGCTGCTGAAATTCAGAAATCAACATTTTGGATGGTGATGTCGTTATGTCCATCACATTGCAATTCGTTGTGCATCTTTAGGATTTTAAAAATACCATAGATTCAGCAAGCTGACGGTGCCGTGTATGATTCCAACACATCAAGTGATTAAGTTGAACGACTGCATTTTGAAGCAAGTATAGCATACGGAATCATGCACATCACTATGCACATCACTTCCTATGGTGTTGTGCAATATTGCAAAAAAGACCCTTGTTTTGCAAAATTTTTAAGGATTTGCGAAGGACCCTATAAATACTACTTTTCTGTGTCATTCTAAGGGAGCCACCCACAAAAAATAGTATAGAAACCTCTTAGAATACAAAGAAGAGAAGAGAAGAGAAGAGAAGAGAAGATTAAGGAGAGATATGAGGAAAAAAGAGCAGCCCTAAAAGAAGATTGCAAAGTAGAAGAGAAATCTTGTCTATGAGTTTTCCCTTTTTCCTTTTGTGATTTGATTTTTTTTTTGTTATTGGATTTATTGATTTGAATTGTAATTAAAGGGTTGTACCCTAATTTACTCTTGTATTATATATTTATTTGATTGATTGATGTCTATTTTGAGCAATAGTTTTGATTGATTGAATTAATTGATTGGGTAATTCTATTATGATTGAGCTTGAGAAAGGATTAATAAGATGGGTTTCCTTTTATGTTAATTCAATAGATTTATTTTACCTTGATGAACTTGAGAAAGAATTTAAGAGATTTAGAACTTAATAATAGATGAGTTTTTGGGGTCACCTAGAAATAGAGATCCTAGGGTTTTTTGTCTTGTCATTAGCGTTCATTAATATTATGTATCCTTGGGTTTGATTTGTATGATAGAGATATCTATAAGTTGGATCATAAGGTATAAGATTCATTACTCGAGAGAGAGTGAATTTTATTTTATTTTGGAAGTCTTGCCAATGCTTGGATTTGATATCAATTGATTGAGTGATGTTTATTATTTTAGTATTCTTGGGAGAATTCTTGTTTAATTACATTGCCAATCTCCTTTCCTTGAATCTTTCCTCGTGATCTTTTAGTCTTTACCTTGAAAATTGGGTTAATGTATTTGTATGGTATTCCATTGTCCTTAAAAGTAGTAATTAGTCATTTCACTTATTGTTTGATTGATTGAACAATAGAATTTAAGTGGAAGGAGGAGTAATTGATCCTATTCTCAACGTTCTTCGATACTTGCCATCTCTATACTACATGAAAGGTATACTTGCCAAATGTTATTTAAGTATTTAAGTTAAATTGGTATTTTATTTTAAAATTTGGTTGAGCATCCTTTAAATTTTTAGAATAAATTTTCTTCATATTTTTGTGGTTTTCATTGTAGTTGTTTTCATTAATTAGCTAAAATAAAAAATAATAAAAAATAAAATAAGTTTTTTTTTGGGTCGGACAGAGTTGACCTGGCACAAGGCCAGACCTTTTGCCAAGGCATCGGGTCAGCACTACGAATATTGCATAGAACAGGCTTGGTGCCAAGCCCAACACCTTGACCAAGTGTAAGGTCACGTCAGAATTAAGGTCCCCAATGGCTATTACCAGGTCTTACTTCAAAACACAGCCAGATCAATTTCAACCCCTCTAAAACACCTTCCAAACACAAAATTATTGCTTTGTTCTTGAAGTTTTGGATTAAAATCAAGAAAAATCTAATTTTTCTTCACAAATCTCATTTTTCAATCCCTCCATCCGGAGAACAATTTCTTCAATCTCTTTGCATAGGATCATTGCCTATACCTTGGAGATCATTGTGGTATGATTTTTCTGCACTTTTTACGGTTTAATTTTTCATATTGATTAGTGGACATTTTCTTGTGCATTATGGTCCGAAAATTTTTGTTTTCTTGGATTAGATGGAGATTTTGCATTCTTTGAAGAATAGATAGCATAGGTATATTATTGACAATGATATTTTGTTTATGCAATTCATGTCTTACATCTTTTTGATAGCTATTGAGCATGCCTCTCATGTGTGTAATTTTAAGCCTACAAAGGCATGAGATTAGCATTGAAAATATTTTCCATATACATACATTTTGGCTAAAATTTTTGTGAATTTTTTGTAGTTTTCATTGCTTTAGCAAGGTTGTAGTTATCTTTCTTATTTATATATGAATTTTGTCATTCATTTGGTGAATTTTTATCAATAATATGGTTTATTGGATGGGATATGGTAAGACTTGAGAATTTGGGCTAATCTTGTATATGCATTAGTGTTTGAGTATTATTTGACTCATTTAGTTTGAATGTGGATAATGTAATGAATGTGGGGAAAGTTGTTAGCTAACTCTTGTATTATGGGTTTAAACTTTGCTTGACTTTGAGTTGTGATAAGAAATGCAAGGAGAAAAAAATCTTTGAGTGAAAAAAATGATTGTGAGTTGGAAAATGAGAAAAATGTGTTGAAAAAAATTGTTTCCTCTTTGTAGGTGAAAAAGTACTTGTTGCTTGATTATGGGGGCCAACACAGATAGTAAAGAGAAATTCACTTTCTTGAGGTTAAAAATTCCAAAAAGTAAAAGGAAGGAAGGAGAATATTGAAAAAATGATGAGTGATAACTAAAAAGGGGCCAATAAAGTGCGTGAAGAGAAATCCATTCACTTGAGGTGAGGCTATCAATTGTTAGAATCATTATGCAAAACCAGATTTGCGCAGCAGAAAGAAAACGGGAATTCCACAATGAGGATCATATTTATACATTAATGGAATCAAAACAGGAGAATAATACCTTACGGTGAAGCCTCTGTGAATGAAAAAATTTTCCTCTGATCAATTTGTTCTGAAGGCGCAATCCAGCTAAAACTAAGAGAACGTCTTCTCTTTTGTTTCGTCAAAACACCACAACCCAAGAATAAGATTATCTCTAATATAGTCCATATAAGAATGGTGCTCAAGAAACACCAGAATCTTTGTGCTAGCAAAAACAACTAGCAGCTAGGGGTTTTAGAAGAAGAAGAATACGAAAGAAGCGCTCAATTTTATTTCCAAAATCAAACCTCTGTATGTATATTCTCAAAAACCATAAAACCCACAGAGAGTATATATATATCTCTCTCTCTCTCTCTCTCTCTCTCTCTCACACACACACACACACATATTGTCCTTCGTCATTTTGGTAGTCAGAATCCATAGCAAATATGAATTCTTAATTACCAATTGTTATTATAATTTTTGTTAATTACAATATGGCCTACTAATTACAACTACTTATAATTTGACCTCAACAACTTCTTCTTTTCACAATCAACCCTGTAATGTGATCAAATAACATCTTGAGCATTCAATTCTCTATTGTGTGTGACCTATTAGGTTTCTTGATTTATTGGTAGCAAAATATGAATTAATCCAAACATCTTTAAGATTAATAATCCTTAATAATTTTAGAATTAACTTAATAATTCTAATAAGGATTAATTTATTAATTCTCTAATTAATGAATCCATATTCAGCAGATCATGAGCAGTATTTAGTAACACATCATGACTACCCAAAAGTCCAGAAAGTCAAGTGGCTTGACATGAACTTTTCAATAGTAAATAACAGTGCAATAAACTCCTTTCACTATACAATATCTCATTTAGTTTGAAGTACATAATCAATACCAACTCCTTCCAGAATAATAAATTAATTCTAACCCAAATATTTTAGTGCTTGTTCCCAGAATCATTTCAATATACAATCACCTTGGCTAAGGACTTCTCGAGTAGTGATTCCTACAAGCGGTTGTGAGATATTCGCTCCTACTATTAGGAGTGGTGAATCCATTATTGATTCGCTCAACTACTTTTATTTGCTTCATGTTGTACCCAATATCCATCCCATAGGCAGTCTTTTTAGGACTCCAGAGATTGGAATCAAAGTCCAATACTTAGCAAATAAAGTACCTTAGAGATCTCAAGTCTAAGAATACTTGCACATTTGCTATGATGAGATTCTATCACTGGCACTAAATAGTTATCCATGTGATTATCTCATAGCTAGGTCATCCAATATACTTTTTCAAGTAACAAGCACCCACGTGTTAACTTTGAATATCACAATACTCACGGATGTGAGAACCACGGCCTGAACAAATTAGGACTATAACACGTACTAGTCTTAACGTATTAATGATATCCTATCTCGTTAATACTATGACTAGAGATAATTTAAGTATGAACACTATCCAGTGTAGTAGGAACCCCACATCATGGTCTCTATCATGATTTCTTTAACACAATATTGCACTTGAGACTTTATCTAACAGTTCTTTTACATGAAAGTATAAATAAAATAAACTGAAAGATAAAGAATGCCTTATTTTATTTAATAATGTATAATATACAGAATACATGTGATTGCCTCTAGGGCATAATACTAACATCAATTCCCTAAGTCATTGAAAAAAAATAAGATAAAATGGAGTGTTTTCCTTAAATCATGACTTGAGTTATTAAATTTTTGGATTTATAATGCTTGAGTTGGTAGATAGTTGACTTGTATGATTCATGTTATCTATATTTTTTTATTGAAGGGTGAAATAATTTTCTTAGACTAAAGCATAAACTTGCTTAATTTGACTTCAAGAGTTGTGTTATATCTTATCAAGTGCTTCAATTTATAATTGTTCTCAAAGGGTTGAATGAATGGCAAAGTTATATATAAAGTTTGAAGGGAGGTTATGAGTGTTGGAATGTGTACCTTCTTAGGTTAGGTTTCTGATGTAAATATCGAATATTTTGTTAAAAGAATTTATTTCGAAAATCATTTGTGAATTTACTTTTTGTTTGTGCATAATTTCATTTGGAAAAGACCTATTATGTTTAAATAAGTGATCCATGTGAATGGAGGTCTTTCACAGTAAGGTATAGATCATGGGTTATTTAAACACATAAACATTTGTTCTGAATTGATTGATGAGAATGGGAATCTCATCATGTTTAGGTTATTATGTTATGAATTCCAAATGGGGAATGGCTTACCTTTAGCCAGTGAGTAGTCCACTCACTTCATGACATAAGCGTATTTCGAATACATAGAACAGGACCTGTAGTGGTGGTTTCTTAAAAGGACTATATGGTAGAAACCTAGACTACTACCGCTACAGCGTGGACTAATACTCTACGACTTGAGTATGAGTTGTTGGTCTGACGAAACAGGAAGTATATACTTTCATATGCTATAGTTGAGGTTCTATCGTAGGGCCAATATACTTGCATGTTAGGTATGTGTGACTAGTTAGTTAAGACAGACTTGTACAAGATAGTTTCTACACTATATCGTCCCTTGTGGTTGTTTGAATGATCTAAATATCCAAGGCCCTGGGAAACATGACTTGAATGTTTGCTTTAGGGTAGCTCCCTTGGAAAGCGGAAACACTCCAGAAAGTCGTGGATCATTGGACTAGAAGCCTAAGGATTGTAGATGTCATTTAAATGAGTGTTAGTACACTTCTTCCTGTCTAAATGTACGACGATGTGTAGACGAGTATTTTAGTCATTTTACCTGTAGGTCGAAGACTTTGCTAATGCAGCATTGTCCTTGAGATCAATATTTCCTTATGGTGATATTAGGAAATATTTAAAATGCAAAATACAGCTATTTATATAGTAGGGGTATTTTGATCATTTTAGTAGTCAAGGCGATGTGTTTTTTTGCTCCTCGGAATAGCTCGTAAGTCTTAATTAATTTTTGGGTTAAAGAACTGGTCTCAGTTATAGAGGGTTTTATTTTATTCAGGATGTCTAATTTATTATTGGACTGAATAAAATAAATTGAGAAAAAATTAGTATCTGATTTAATTGGTTAATTAATTATTCAGGGCTAAGGTCCAGTTTGAATAATTAGAAAACTAACTGGGACTTAAACTAGAGGAAAATAATTAATTCTTATTTATTTAATTAATCCCAAAAAATAAATAATTAACGTTTAATTATTTTTTGGTTCATTTGGGCACATTAATTATTTATTGGGTTATTTATTTAATCCCAATAAAAATAATTAATATTTATTATTTTGGGCTTTTTAGGTCCAAGAAAAATAATAAATATTATTTTGGCTCAATAGCCTGGACCACAAGATTTTTTCGGACACAGTTCAGAAGAGTTTAGGGTGAAGCCAAAATTTATTTTGTTAATAATATTCGGGTGTTTGAAATATTAAATCCTAGGAATATTATCAAAATAATTATTTTTGGTTTCATGACTTTTGGCTTTCTGTGTGGAAAAATAAAATTAAAAAGAAAAAATAAAAATCTCTCGAGACTCTTGGCTTTTGGTTTTTCTTCACTGTCTCTTGGTTTTCTGTTTATTGGTTGTTGGTTTTGTTTGCATAACATAAGAAATCAAAGGAAGCCAACTGTGAGGAAGAGGAAAAATCGGAGAGGCTCTTCTCATCCCAATTCTGTGCTCACCAACTAGAGGTTAGGCTGTGGAATATTCTGAGAACTGAAGAGCCAAGCATTCACCAGAGGTGAAGAAGTTGGTACCGGAGGCTTCAACCACGGGAGAGAAGGAAGCTGTTTTTTGGTGATTCAATTCATTCAACCATAATCTTCAAGGTTTAAGGCACCAAGAGGTATGGTTTTAATCCCTCTATGTTGCTGCCATGCTCTGTTCATGATTTTATTTCTCCATTTTTACTCCCGTATGCATGCTTTCTGGTTTTTCAAATTCCTTCAATGAGCCTTGTTGTGATCAAAATTTTGGAAAAATAAAAGCTTGTGTTTTCTTGTTATTTTCTTCTTGACTTAAGTGTTTTGCTTGAGGACAAGCAAAGATTCAAGTGTGGAGGAATATGATAGGGGCTAAATTCATCATTAATTTTCTAGTTATTTAAGGTTAATTTGAGATATTTTTTATGTAATAACTAGGAATATTCCTTCCTATTTAATATTTTGCTTGTGAAAAGTGTTCTTGATGAATTTGTATAGGAATTAGAGGATTTCAAGCAAAAAGATGTGAAATTCCATATTTGACTTGGCACTAGATCAAGCTAACTAACCTGGCACTTGGTCTGCTCTAGAAAAGCAGGGCAAAATAGAGCAAGAATTGAGGAGCAAACCAGAATTGACCTGGTGCCAGGCTAGTCGAAGTGACTAGGCGCTAGGTCCAGTCTGTCCATAGGTAGTTTGTGCACAAATTTAGTATCTTCTAAAGGATTTTGGTATTTTTTGAATTCTATTCGGATTAGACTTTTCAAGCCACGAATTTTGGTGTCAAGGAAGCTTATAAATACTAGAAAAACACAAAAGAAATGTGTGAATTCAAGGATCCAAACTAGCTACTTATTTTTCAAAGACATATTCACCACTCAAAGGAGTATTGTTCAATGGAGGTTTCCAAGAGAAAAAGAAGAGCTTATCTATGGGTTCTATCTTTTATTCTTTTTTTTTATTCTTCTAGAACAATGATGTGCTTAATAGTTTAATTGTAATTGGATATTATTTCAGAGATTATGATTTTGAGTTAATTAGATTTTTTTTTTTTATCAATTTATCGTTATGTTTGGTATTTGATTACTTGTTATCATTGGTTATTAATGTGTTTTCTTCTAATTGACTTGGGAAATGATGTTACAAGTTCATTGCATTAATTTCATACTTGTTAGATCTTGATGGACTTGGGAAACAAAGTTAAGGTTAAAGAACTAAAGTAATCAAAGATTGGTTGATTTCACCTAGAGCATAGGGTTATTAACTGATTTCATATTTATTATCACATAGAGTCTATGGGTAATTATTGAAGAAAGAATTTAATGCATCTTTTTGGCTATTTTAGTGTAATTGGGAAATCTACTAGATTAGTCAAGAGATAGTGGTTCCATGAATTGGGAAAGAAGTAAAGTCTACATAAGTGAGTTTATCACTTGGGAAATGATTGAATTTTACTTAAGTTCCTTCATGATGCCAAAATGACAATTGATTGTGATAAATGCTAATTGCTTTAATATTATGTTTTCAAGATAATTATCTAGTTACATGAAATTGCATTCTTGATTTATATATGTATATTTTACTTATTTTTCCTTTTTATTATTTTATCACTTTATTAGGTTAGTTAAACAATGAATAAAAAGTGATTAGTGTATACTTGTTCTTTTGAGGATCGATACTCGTTAATTCCCTATACTATACTTGCGATGAGTATACTTGCTCGTATGTGTTATTTGGGATTAATTTTTTTAATTAAAACTTGGTTAGGGATGGATTTAAATTTATTGATTTTTATACACTCAAAATTTACGCATCATCCACTAACAATAGTTCTGCATAAAACATAACAAACGGAATCTCGTCCAAACATAACATTCATCCCATAGAAGAGCATGCGTCAAGGATGAACCATCCATGTACAAAAAACAAAAAATGACCCAAGGAATTTCATCCATATTCATTGAAAAAAAGCACTAGCATGAATTAGATAAAATAAATATTTGAAAAGATTTGATTCTGTCTAGTATGTCACCCAAAACACATATACATAGGCAATATCATTTTCAAACCTATTTCTATCAAAAACCTAAATTTTTAGACTTTCAAAAAATGGAACGCATTGTATAAGAAATGTCAGAAAAATCTGCAAAGTATCCAACATTTAAAGAATTAACATGTACAATTATTAAATATACAATCTTATTTTTCTTATTTAAAAAAAAAGCTTGTAACAGAAGACTTTTCAGTAGTGGCTCCGGCATATAGAAACTCTAGCGACGGCTCAACCCCGACAGCAATGCGACAGTGGCTCAGTGGGTAGAATATAGAGGAGAAAGTCAAAAAAAAAAAAAAAAGGAGAGGAAGGTTGAAACTGGCAGAGAAGTAGATGGACAGAGAAGAAGGAGAATGACGGAGAATAAGTGAAGGAGAAAACAAGTAGACAAATTAAAGGAAAAACTTTGATAAAAAAGGTTAGGTGCATGTATATAAGGAGAAGAGTAGAGTTCAAAGTCCCGTGACTTTGAGGGCCATTGATCAGAATGACCCCGTCTAGGGCCATTACTCCTTGTCTGGCCCGTGCAGCTGAGGGTGTCCTAAAATGGCCTGATAGTGTCCTTATTAAAAGAGAACGCTATCATAGATAGCGTCCTACCCATGCATCTTCTCCAGTTCGCGACCACTGCTGCAACTCTATTCTTCAGCCATTTCTTCACATATCCGCACCTGCGACGAGGATGACTTCTCCACCGAACCAATGGCTTCCCTTCCTTCTGATCACCAGCATTCACCTTCTCTACTGGATTGGTGGCAGCCCAACTCCGGCGACTGCGGCGTCCACAAAAAAAAAAAAAAAAAAAGCAGCAGCATTCTTGATCTTTTTCCTTCCTTCCTTCTATGATTGATTAGGTTAGTTTTTTTATTTCAACCTTGATGTACCATTGATTTAACTATTTTGAAATTTTTTTTGCGGTATTGGTGGAGTTTTGTGTTATTCTTTTGGTGAATATTTAGTTTGTAGCCTACTTTTGGTGGTTGAGTTATGTGGCAGTAATGGGATGATAATTTTTGTTGATGTTCAGTGGAGTTGTTGAAATGGGTTGGTGGCAAAACTGTTAAAATCTGCTATTTGTTGGAAGACAGGATCTTGGTTTTATGAGAAAAACCAGAAGCGAATTTACTTTTGCTATAGTAGAGTTATGTTACCATTATTTACTTTTATCAAGGAAATAAAAAAAATGTGTAAGTTGTACAAATAGATTACATTCATCTGTTTGGAAAAGTTGAAAAAAAAATTAAAAGATAGTAATATAAATTATTTTGTTGGATATTTTAGAATAAAACATTATACATATAAAAATTTTAAAATTATTTTTAAACATTTCGCATACTCTTTTACAACTTAATTATATACTAATTCTTTTATATAGTTGCAAAAATAAAAATTATTTAAATAGTATATTTACATAGTGAAATATATATTATATTATATTATATTCTATTTTTTTTAACTATTCTCGATATTGAGTTCAAATTCTAATATTGATAAAAATACAGAATTTAATTTTTAGAGAGTTTAGGTATCTATAGGAAATTCAAAAAATTTTCTTTTCAGGTAATTAATTCAATCATGATATAATTTTTGAATTAAAATTTTACAATTATTTTAAAGTATTTAGACTTTTAAATATTTGAAAAATTATTTATTATAATTGAATATATATATATATATATATATATTAATATTGTGAGGACTCAGATTCCTTTTGCAAACCATAATGTATTTTTAAAGGGGCAAGATTTTGTAATGTTAAAAACACATTTTAAGGAAATATTAAAATTTGATTTTGGGTATTATTCAATTGGGAATTAATAGATGATAATTTATTAAGTATTTTTTATACTTTTTTTTACCTTGCGAATCCTTTATAGTATTACATTTATATATTTATTTTTTGTCATTTGAGTAATATTACAATTTTTTAGGCTTTCTGAATGATTCCTTTTTTATATTTTGTTGAATTATTCAATAAGACCATAGCTGGGTTATTTAAAATAGCTGATGTAGAAAATATAACGTAACAATTGGAAAATCATGTTATGTTATCATATCCTTTAGGATGGATTGAGTACACGATGATACTATTCCTGGGCCTGTTCGTGAGGGATTGATATCTAGGTAGGATAAGCATCGATCCTAGCTTATTTCGTCAGGAAATGCGAAGACATGTGAGATGCCATTAGCATTATGGCGTTGCGATTCCCAATTTTGTGAATTGTATCAATTCCTTCCCCGGGCAATGGATTACATCAATTTGGGTGGTTTTGGGGGAGTTTGTAGAGCTAGGTAGGTTCATCTAGACCACGCCCTTGTGACTGCGTTAGTTGAGAGATGGCGTCTCGAGATACACATATTCCATCTATAGGTTGTTGAGGCCACTGTGACACTAGGGGACATTGCCATTTTGTGGGGGTCTCAGAGTTGATGGCGACCTAGTCATTGAAGAGGTTTACAAGTGTTCTTGTTCAACGTGGGCAGATATGATATGTGCACTCCTTTGTTTTCGGCCTCAAAATGATAAGTTTAAGGGTAACCGGCTGGAAAAGGCTACCTTAGAAGCACACCTCTCACTGCCTCTTCCAGATTCCCCGATGCAGTGGTGCAGCAGAGGGCTCGTGAATTTATACTCCTTATAGGTGGAATGATTTTGTCGAACAAATCAGACAATCTACTTCCTCTTCGTTTTCTTCCATTCCTTGTTGATTTACGTTCTTGCGATCAGCTTAGTTCGGGCAACGCGACCCTAGCATGGATGTATAGATGCTTCTGTGAGGCGACCAATCCTACAATGAGGGAGATTTGTGGTCCCATGATTCTGTTGCAGGTTAAATTTTTTATTTTTTAAAATTTTCGTAGGGATATTTGATTTTAGTATAAAACAGTTTGGAATTAATTAACTTATTATTTTGTTTAAACTGTACAGGTATGGGCTTGAGAGCACATCCCTACCCTATGCCCTGACAGGGTGGAGTTGGGCCATAGACCTCCCCTTACACCATATGGTGTGAGCTAGAACGTGCAGCTGCGTCTACATCGGATACCTACGCATGTTCTAGTGACGTACATGGACCAGCTAGGCTCCATGCATGAGCACCATATAAGTATTCACAGCACCAACTAGTAGATATAAATAATATACTATTATTTATTATGTTTGTTAAACTACTATTTGTTCGTGTGTCAGTTTTTTTGGCAACCTTATGCTGAGATAGAGATGGAGTTCATGCCGGCGGGGTATATGGAGGGGTTGGATATATAATTATCGTAGACGGCACTCTTTTGTTGGGATGTTGTGGAGTTCCACTACCTCGATCAGGTTCTTAGGCAGTTCGGTATGGTGCAGGGCGTGTTGGAATGTATGTCCTCTTAGACTAAGTTTCTGATGTATTTTTTACTTGTATTAATAAAAGAATTCTTCTCAGAATTTATTTGTGAAATTTTCTTTATATTTGTGCATGATTTTATTGGAAAAGACCCATTGTTTTTAAGTAAATGGTTCATGTAAATGGAGGTCTTTCACAGTAAGGTATGTACCATAAGATATTTAACACATAAACTATTGTTCTTAATCGGATTATGAGAATAAGAATCTCATCATGGCAAGATTATTATGTTACGAATTCCAAATAGGGAATGACTTACCTTTAGTCAATGAGTAGTCTACTCATTTCATAACATAAGTGTATTTTGAATACATAGAACTAGACTTGTGGTAATAGTTTCTAAAAGTACTATGTGATAGAAATTTAGACTACTACTGCTACAGCGTGGACTTGTACTCTATAGCTTGAGTATAAGTTTGTGGTTTGACAAAGCTGGAAATGTATGCTTTGATATACCATAGTTGAGGTTTTTGAAAAGGACCAATATACTTGTATATTAGGTATATGTGACTGGTTAGTCAAGATAGACTTATACAAGATAGTGTCTACATTATATCGCCCCTTGTGGTTGTCCGAATGATCTAATTGTCTAAGGCCTTGGAGAACATGACTTGGATATTGGCTTTAGGGTAACTCTCTTGAAAAGCTGGAATATTCTAAGAAGTCATGGATAATTGGACTAGAAGCCTAAGGATGGTAGATGTGGTTTACAGAGGTGCTAGTACACTTTTTCCTTTCTAAATGAACAGTGGTGTGTAGAGGGGTATTTTACCCGTTTCACCTGTAGGTCGAAGACATAGCTAACACAGCATTATCATTGGGATCAATATTTCCTTATAGTGATATTAGAAAATATTTAAAATATAAAATATAGCTGTTTGTACAGAAAATGTATTTTGGTCATTTTTGTAGTCAAGGCGATGTGTCTTTTTGGTCATCAGAATAGCCCGTAAGTCCTAATTATTTTAGGTCGAAGAAATGGTCATAATGGAAAAAGGAATTTTATTTTATTCAGGAAGTTTAATTTATTTTTGGATTGCAATAAACTAAAAGGAATGAGAGAAATTAAATTTATTATCTAGTGTGATTGGTTCATTAATTATTCAGGGCCTAAGCCCATATTGAATAATTAGAAAAATTAATCTGGGCTTAAACTAGTTAATAAAAGGCTTAATAATTATTTTAGTTCATTTGGGCTAATTAATTATTTATTGAGTTATTTTAATAGGCCCAAGAAATAAATAAATAATTATTATTATTTTTGGGCTCATTAGGTCCAAGAGGCCTAATAGTCTGCATTAAAGTGTTTTTTATTATTCACAATACAAAAGAGTTGGGGATAACCCAAACCTCTTCTGTTGATAACCTCCGGAAGTTTGAAATATCAAGACACCAGGGTTGGGTTATCTGGGATGTGAATAGGAGTCGTTGTGTAGAGTAAAGAGACACACAGCAGAAATAATAATAAAAAAAATACTTCAGAGCCTCTATTCTCGCTCTGCTTCTCCCGTTTTCTTCTTCTTCTCCTTTTTCCATCTACTTGTCTTTGCTAATTAATAGCGAAGGATCAAGAAGGACCATCTTCGCTTAGGTTGTTTCACCAACTTAGATAGGCGGAGGAATATTCTAAAAATTGAAACGTTTTGCGTTCATGCCAAGAAGAAGTTGACGGATTGCTGGTTTCTCGCCAGAATCATCATCAAGGCAAGTAGCTTCTCCCGTGGTTGGTGCCTTGTCTTCTCAACTAGACCAAAAGAGGACATGTAGAGGTATTTTTTTAAACTTCCGCTATGCTTTTTAGTAGCCAAGCATGTAATACCCCGCCCAAAACCACCTTTGACTATGGGCAAAAGTCATGCATTGCATAGCATTTTGCATTTTATGTGGTAGCTTAGAATTATTTTATTTGCATGGATGCATGTGAATTTTTCCATTGCTCTTACATTGGAATTAATTGATGTGAAATAGTTGTGTTGTTAAAGATTTGGACAAGGGAGGTTTGGTCGAAGATTTGGAAGGATGAGTATTGGGGGGGGGTGGTGAGAACTGATTGTAGAAAAAATTAGTATTGGAGTTGTTTTGGAATAGCGGGGAGGTTGGTGATTTCCTTTGGTGACCCGAGTTCGAATCCTACCTTTTGTGAAGTTAGTTTCTCTTCTTGAAAATTCCTTTTCTTAGAGTTTCCATGTCTTGGCCGAAAAAGATCTAGCAAACCTAGAGAAATTTTAGTGTCATTATTCTAAGGAAATAAGTCTCTATATTTATTTCCTAAATTTAAGGACCTTGATGTGAATAAAGTTCACTTTTAATTTTCAGCATTTTTTCCTTAGGATTTTCGAAAAGCCCCTAGCTAATAATTAAAATTTCAGCTTGAATTTAGCTAGATAGATCTTGCCATGGATAGTTGGAATTAATGAATCATTTTTCTAGTAGGAAACCTTGTTGATTTTAACCTTGGAACCTAAGCTAAAAATCTGGAAAAAAATTCCAGCAAGTGCTGCCACTTCTTAGAGGAATTTTAGCTCAACTTAAACTCTTCCAAAGCTAGGAAATCTTATCCTAAATCCTTTAGCAAATCAGATTTTATTACAATCCTAATTCGACTAGGATTTTCTTCCTAAACCTAGCAGAATTTCGGCAACTTTGTGTTAACACAAGCTGTCCGAAATTGCAGCACTTTTAAGTACAATCCAACCCTTCAAACCCTAGCTCAAATCCCCTAAAACATCTTCCATCAATTCAGATTATCTTTGCTGTGCAAAACCAGATTTTACTCACACAAATTCTAGAATTTCGGCCAGCTAGGAAACCAGGATTCTCGATAGCTTTGTACAGAAAATTTCGGCCAGCCTTGTACTCCTATTTCAACCAAAATTCTGCACACAAACACACCGAAAAACCCCAGCTGATCAAGCTATTTTTCAGCACCTAAAACCCTCATTTTTTCTCTAGAAATTTCAGCAGAACCACAGCTAAAATAGTCCAGAAATTCTTCCTCTCCTGTTTACCAATTTCGCACAGCAAAACTACTGCACGCGCACAGAAATTTCAGCCCTAAAAACCTTCGCAAACTCTTCTTTGTTTGGCCCAAAATTCCGAACACAATCAGCCCTCTCTTGAGCAATAGTTCGGCCAGCACAAGGGAGCAAAATTGCAGAATATTTTCCCCCTTAAACCCTCTCAAAGTCGGCAGCAAGAAGGCACTCGTGAGCTGCAATTTTCGGCCTTGCTATCCAAGAAAGCTAAAGCCATTAGAAGTCTTTCTAAACATCACCATCTAACCCTAAACCAATCTTCTCTAACTCTAAATCATAGCAGCCGTCTATCCTCTCCATTCTACACAAAAATTCCAGCAAGAACTCCACAGCAAATTTTCAAAAACCTCAAGAACAACACCTAGCAAAAACCGATCACCCTCCAAGGTAAGCAAAAACCATCTCAACTTCTTGATTCATTTCTTCCATCAATTCTCTTCCTTTTCTTCTTTGGAATCATGCCATCTCAAGGCTGATTTCATCTCTTTATGCATTCTCGGTCATAAGGAAGGAAAAATGAGACAACTTTTCTCTTCTAATCCCACGAACTCAGGACAATCACCATAGGAGCATCGGGATCTTGCTACCCAGTTGTTGTAAAGTATGGAAATACTTACCCTTAATGCCGGAATTAAGGTTTAAGGTAGTAGATGATGTCTATTACCTTGTTGAATATATGGTCATAGTATATGATCTTAGGGGATTGTGAATTGTTATAAAAATAAATGAGTTAAGGACGACTTTACGGAAGCCTTCCGGGCCGAGTACATTCCTCGATGGGTGGCTGAGAAGAGGGAGGACGAATTCTAGACCCTCAGGCAGGGAGGCATGACCGTGGCCCAATATGCAGCCCGATTCATGCAGTTGTCCAAGTATTGCAAGTTCTTGGTAGATACGGAGCAGAAGCGCACCCGGCAATTCGTGTAAGGGCTTAGGCCAGAGTTGAGGAAGGCATTGGCTCCATCACCGCCTACATCGTACACCGTCGCCGTGGACGCAGCTTCCCGGACGAAAAATGTAGATCAGCATCGACCGGTGAGTAGACCCTTCCAACTGAATCGTCCACCTATGAGGCCTTCAAGCAACAAGCGACCCGCGACCTCTATGCCTTAGGGAAATCAGGGCAAGCAGCCTCGAGTGCCAGTAGCAGGACCGATGCAAGGCAGCCTGAATTGCCAGCTGTGTAGGAAGCGAGGCCACACCGAAAGAAATTGCTGGGGTAATGGGGGTGTGAGGAGGTGCTTCAATTGCGGAGACCCGGGACACCTGAGAAACGTCTGCCCCAAGGATTGAGTAGACCGCGCCGCCCCAACCAATGGGAGGAAATACAGGCGCCGCTGCTAGACCAGCCGGAGCGGGAGGCCAAAAGCCTCAGGTGAAGGCCAAGTTTTTGCCCTGAACCGAGAGGAAGTCGGAGCGGATGCCACCGTGATTGAAGGTAACCTTTCTATCCAAGGTTGTCTTGTTAATGTTATGATAGATTCAGGATCCACACACTCTTATGTAAGTAAAATGTGTGTATCACATCTAGGTTGGGAAGGAAATGAGCTACCTTATACCCTAATAGTTAGTTCCCCCTTGGGAAAGGTGGTGGAAGTAGGCAAGAAAATGGAAAGTTGTGGAGTTGAGGTAGGGAAGGAGATTCTAGAGGCCGACCTTATAATCTTGCCCATGGATGATTATGACTTGATCTTGGGCATGGACTGGTTGTCGAAACACGGAGCTCGTGTGGACTGCAAGATCAAGACGGTGCAGTTTGTGAGACCTGGACGGGATGTAATTGAATTCAATGGCAAGCGAATGAAGGAACTGAAATTTCTTTTTGCTGGTGCTAAAGCCCGGAAGTTACTCAAGAAAGGATGTACGGGATATTTGGCGTACCTCCTGAACAAACCTAAGGACCAGTGTACCTTGGAAAGTACGGAGGTAGTAAAAGACTTTTTGGATGTTTTCCCTGCTGAGCTCACTTCCCTACCCCTGAGCGGGAAGTTGAGTTCACCGTGGATTTGATTCCCGAAGCGGAAAAGGTGTCAAGAACCCCCTACCGGATGGCACCGATGGAGCTGAAGGAGTTAAAGGAGCAATTGGAGGAATTGGTAAGGCAAGGCTACATCTGGCCAAGTACGTCGCCGTGGGGAGCCCCGGTGTTGTTTGTCAAGAAGAAAGATGGAACCTTGAGGCTATGCATTAACTATCGGGGATTAAACAACCTAACGATAAAAAATAAGTACCCTCTACCCTTGATCGATGAGTTGTTTGATCAACTGCAAGGTGTCGCTTGCTTTTTGAAGTTGGACCTACGATAAGGATACTACCAGGTGAGGATCAAAGAAGAAGACATTTCTAAGACTGCATTCAACACGCGGTATGGCCACTACGAATTTGTAGTAATACCGTTCGGTGTAACCAACGCATCGGCAGTACTCATAGATTTGTTGCATCGTATTTTCCAACCATACCTGGACAAGTTCGTGGTTTTATTCATCGATGACATTTTAATCTACTCCAAGAATCCGGAGGACCACGCGGAGCACTTAAGATTGGTCCTAGAGAAGCTGAGGGAATTCAAGCTTTACGCCAAGTTTAGTAAGTGTGAGTTTTGGCTGAGCTCGGTGTCTTTCCTTGGTCACGTGATATCCAAAGAGGGGATCAAAGTGGACCCTGCTAAGGTGGAAGCCGTAGCTAACTGGAAATAACCGGAGAACATTACCGAGATACGATGTTTCCTTGGGTTGGCCAGGTACTATCGGCGTTTCATTAAAAATTTCTCTACTCTGGCTTCACCAATGACGCGACTGTTGAAGAAGGATGTCGCTTTTTCTTGGAGTGAGAAGTGCAAAAAGAGCTTCCAAGAACTTAAGAGGAGGTTGATTACAGCACCCGTGCTGAGTCTGCCTGAGGCTGTTAAGCCCTATGCACTCTATACAGATGCATCCAAGGAAGGACTAGGAGCTGTGCTGATGCAGGAAGGGAAAGTCTTAGCTTATGCATCTAGGAAGCTAAAGCCGCACGAAGCTAATTATCCCACGCATGACCTGGAGCTAGCAGCTATAGTGTTCGCCTTGAAGAAATGGCGACATTACATGTACGGTGTGCAATATGAAGTTTTCACTGACCATAAAAGTTTGAAGTACATCTTCACGCAAAAGGACTTGAATCTCCGGCAGCGTAGGTGGATGGAGTTCCTAGAAGAGTATAAGTGCCCTATTAACTATCATCCGGGTAAAGCGAATGTGGTAGCAGACGCTCTAAGTCGGAAGGTGAAAATGGCACACTTGAGAATACAGGAGGTGTCGGCAGTCCAGGATATCCTAGAGAAAGAGGCGAAAGTGCAAGAGAGGAAGATCTGCGTGAGCAACTTGACCATGAAACCCGATCTGGACCAGGAAATTGTATCAGGTCAACAGGGCAGTGTAGAATTTCAAACTTACAAGGAGAAAGAGATCGCGGGAGGAGGAAGCGATTTCTAGACCGATGAGAATGGGGTATTATACTTTCTGGACCGGATTTGTGTACCGGACATCCAAGACTTAAGGAAGAGGATACTGGACGAAGCGCACAAGAGCAAATATACCATACACCCTGGAGAGGTAAAGATGTACCAAGACTTAAAGAGGAAATATTGGTGGGCTGGAATGAAGAGGGATGTAGTTCAGCATGTGTCAACCTACCTGACGTGCCAGAAGGTTAAAATGGAATATAAGAAGTCTGCAGGGTTACTGCAACCGTTACCGATTCCCGAATGGAAATGGGAAGAGGTGACCATGGATTTTGTGACTGGCCTTCCGATGACCAAGTCACACAAAGATACGATCTGGGTGGTAGTGGACCGATTGACCAAGACAGTGCACTTCATACCAGTAAACGTTAGGGACTCGATGGAAAAGTTGGCTCAGACATATACCCGAGAAATTGTAAGGTTGCATGGTGTACCGTCAAGCATTGTGTCGGATAGGGACCCTAGATTCACTTTAAGGTTCTGGGGTAAGTTCCAAGAGTCCTTGGGCACGACCCTAAAATTCAGCACCTCTGCTCATCCGCAGACAGACGGTCAATCCGAAAGAGTCATTTAGATACTGGAAGACATGCTCCGAGCATGTATCTTGGACTTTGGAGATAAGTGGATTGAGGCTTTACCGCTTGCGGAGTTAGCATATAACAATAGCTATCAGGCGTCGATCGGAATGGCACCGTACGAAGCATTGTATGGGCGAAAATGCCAAGTACCGATATACTGGGGATGGACAGAAGAGGGGAACGTTAAGAAGACTGGTGAAATATGCATTCAGGAGATGACGGACAAAGTCAAGGTAATCCAAGAAAGACTAAGAGTAGCGCAAAGCAGACAAAAAAGCTATGTAGACTCTAGGAGAAGAGAACTAGAGTTCTAGGTAGGTGACCGTGCATTCTTGAAGTTGACTCCTAGTAGAGGAATCCTGAAACATCCGAGAGGAGGGAAGTTGAGTCTTAGGTATTTTGGACCATTCCCGATATTGGAGAAAATTGGATCGGCTACCTACCGATTGCATCTACCTGATGGTCTAACCGGGATGCATGATGTATTCCATGTCTCTAAGTTAAAGAGGTACAACCCCGATCCGAGTCATGTACTCAATGAGGAACCTTTGGAGTTGCAACCAAATCTGAGTTATGTGGAGAGACCCGTTAAGATCTTGGAGCAGAGTATTAAGATGCTTCGAAACAAGCAGATACCCATGGTGAAGATACTTTGGGATCATCAAGGAGCACAAGATGCAACGTGGGAAACGGAGGAATGGTTAAGACGGAAGTATCCGGATATGCTCAAAGGGTATAAAATCTGAATTTTGGGATGAAATTCTCTTAAGAGGGAGGGGATGTAATACCCCGCCCAAAACCACCTTTGACTATGGGGAAAAGTCATGCATTGCATGGCATTTTGCATTTTATGTGGTAGCTTAGAATTATTTTATTTGCATGGATGCATGTGAATTTTTCCGTTGCTCTTGCATTTTAATTAATTGATGTGAAATAGTTGTGTTGTTAAAGATTTGGATAAGGAAGGTTTGGTTGAAGATTTGGAAGAATGAGTGTTGGGGGGTGGTGAGAACTGATTGTAGAAAAAATTAGTATTGGAGTTGTTTTGGAATAGCGGGGAGGTTGGTGATTTCCTTTGGTGACCCGAGTTTGAATCCTACCTTTTGTGAAGTTAGTTTCTCTTCTTGAAAATTTCTTTCCTTAGAGTTTCCATGTCTTGGCCGAAAAAGATCTAGCAAACCTAGAGAAATTTTAGTGTCATTATTCTAAGGAAATAAGTCTCTATATTTATTTCCTAAATTTAAGGACCTTGATGTGAATAAAGTTCACTTTTAATTTTCATCTTTTATTCCTTAGGATTTTCGAAAAGCCCCTAGCTAATAATTAAAATTTCAGCCTGAATTTAGCTAGATAGATCTTGCCATGGATAGTTTGAATTAATGAATCATTTTTCTAGTAGGAAACCTTGTTGATTTTAACCCTAGAACCTAAGCTAAAAATCTGGAAAAAAATTCCAGCAAGTACTGCCACTTCTTAGAGGAATTTTAGATCAACTTAAACACTTCCAAAGCTAGGAAATCTTATCCTAAATCCTTTAGCAAATCAGATTTTTATTGCAATCCTAATTCGACTAGGATTTTCTTCCTAAACCTAGCAGAATTTCGGCCGCTTTGTGTTAACACAAGCTGTCCGAAATTCCAGCACCTTTAAGTACAATCCAACCCTTCAAAACCTAGCTCATATCCCCTAAAACATCTTCCATCAATTCAGATTATCTTTGCTATGCAAAACCAGATTTTACTCGCACAAATTCCAGAATTTCGGCCAGCTAGGAAATCAGGATTTTCGACAGCTTTGTACAGAAAATTTCGGCCAGCCTTGTACTCCTATTTCAACCGAAATTTTGCACACAAACACACCGAAAAAACCCAGCTGATCAAGCTATTTTTCAACGCCTAAAACCCTCATTTTTTCTTTGGAAATTTCGGCAAAACCACAGCTAAAACAGTCTAAAAATTCTTCCTCTCCTGTTCAGCAAGTTCGCACAGCAAAACTACTGCACGCGCATAGAAATTTCAGCCCTAAAAACCTTCGCAAACTCTTCTTTGTTTGGTCCAAAATTCCGAACACAATCAGCCCTCTCTTGAGCAATAGTTCGGTCAGCACAAGGGAGCAAAATTGCAGAATATTTTCCCCCTTAAACCCTCTCAAAGTCGGCAGCAAGAAGGCACTCGTGAGCTGCAATTTTCGACCTTGCTGTCCAAGAAACCTAAAGCCATTAGAAGTCTTTCTAAACATCACCATCTAACCCTAAACCAATCTTCTCTAACTTTAAATCATAGCAGCCGTCTATCCTCTCCATTCTACACAAAAATTCCAGCAAGAACTCCACAACAAATTTTCAAAAACCTCAAGAACAACACCTAGCAAAAACCGATCACCCTCCAAGGTAAGAAAAACCATCTCAATTTCTTGATTCCTTTCTTCCATCAATTCTCTTCCTTTTCTTCTTTGGAAACACACCATCTCAAGGTTGATTTCATCTCTTTATGCATTCTCGGTCATAAGGAAGGAAAAAGGAGACAACTTTTCTCTTCTAATCCCACGAACTCGAGACAATCACCATAGGAGCATCGGGATCTTGCTACCCGGTTATTGTAAGGTACGGAAATACTTACCCTTAATGCCAGAATTAAGGTTTAAGGTAGTAGATGATGTCTATTACCCTGTTGAATATATGGTCATAGTATATGATCTTAGGGGATTGTGAATTGTTATGAAAATAAATGAGTTTGGCACATGTTCGAATTAGTTGAAGCCCTGATCATGATATTATATGGTTTAGATCGGGAGGATAATTGAGGAAAACAAGCTGCGAATTTATCTCATTTATCTGAGGCATACCAAGTAAGTCCTTGCATAAACTCTTTTGTTAAATGTTGTGATGGCAAGTCTGTGTTGTGAAGCTTTGTAAAGCTATTGTTGAACTATGTTTGCTTGGGTTGTAAACGTGGATATTTATTCTTTAAACGGTTTTGTCAAACTAACAATTTTATCAAGAAAACTATTCTTCTCCTTAAAATTCTAGAAATCTCTTTTAAAGAAAACCACATTGTACAAAGCTAAGGTTTGGAAATATTGTGAATCAGGAATTAACGAATATGTTCGTTGAGTACTAAATAAGGGTAGGCTAACAATACTAGTCTTGGAGGGCTAGAGTAAGTCTTCTGGCAGGAGGCCACCTCCAGAAGATAAACTCTGCTTGAAAAGGCGACAGTATTGGTTGGTCAGGCCGGTCCGAGCTAGCATGTGTACCTGGTAAGGTATTATTTATTTTCCCGGCGTGGACACCCGGATGGTTTGTTGGGTGTAGAGAAGGAGGAGTATCTCACCCGGTGAGCTGTACACTCACCTTGATCAGAACGCCCAACGTGTGGCAATCTGGTCCGGACAAGGTGCACAAAGTGTGGTGCCTTGGCCATTTTGTTCTCATGGAGCCCAACGTGTGGTGACATGACTGTTTATTCGAGTGGATGATTGTTTTGTGTAAAGTATGGTTACGGAAAAACCCACTCTTTGCGAAAGAGAAATTATTTATGACTTGCCAAATATTTCTACAAATGTTTTCCGCTTTGCATACACGTATAGTTTTAAACACCGTGTGCACACACAGGACTTACTGAGATTTATTCTCACACTGTTGTACATCATGTTTTCAGGAGATAGACTGTGCTGAGTCAGCGGGGCATTAATAGTTGAAGCTTTTCTAATTATTGTCATCTTTGCTTAGGAGACATTTGTTTTTTAAGCTGTTGAACGATTAATTATTTTTATTTCGTTTTGCTCCAAGTTGAGCCTGATGTAATAAGAGTATTTCTTTATTTATCTAAGTTGAATCTCTTGGAGGTTACCTTTATGTTTTATGCCTCATTTTAAAGACCCCTTGTCCTATGGGACGGGGCAACATCCCCGCCCTTTTAGGGTACGTAGTCGTAGGGTGTTACAATGCATGTTCCTTTGTTTTTCATTTCATCAAAGTAGTATCAGAGCATTAGCTTTGAAAGGCTTAGGATGATGCATGCTAGTTAGTAAAACCTGGCAAGACCTATTATAATTAGATCCTTCTCTATTTTGGTATAGGTAAAATGGATGTACACCTCACCGTTGAGGTTTAGGAGCTTCTGTAAATTTTTCTTCACAGTTTTGTTTAGCTTCGTGTAAGCCCAATTTGAAAGGGTATAGGCGGTTGTTATATTTTTTTGGTGAAAACATGTAACAAGAAATGGCCTTGGACGATTGCAATGCATTGCTAAGGAAACTAGAAAAATTTGCAGAAAGAAAAATCACAGTGAAATCGTGGAGAAGATTGATTGAGTCGAGCTGAGCCGAGCCGGTGCTTTTGATGTGAGAGGAGCTGAGGCAGCCTAGGCCAGCTACGGCTTGAAGTCGCAACTGTGCCCGAGATGACTTGGGTTTAAGGGCGCACACAAGAAAGCTTCCTCATGAAAGCGAGGAAGGGTTTCCTTGAGGAAATCGAGCAGCAGTGTAGAAGCTGTTGCACCAGGTGTTGGGGTCACGGGCACTGGCCCGCGGACTGTGGTCCATGGATTTTCCCATGGGCCATGATTCAATGTGGCGGGTGAACTGGACCAGAGGAAATTTTTTTTTTCTTTTTTGGTTTTTGGTCCCATACCAGACGAAGTTATTTTTATTATAATAGTTAATATTCTTTGAATATTTTGCATGAAAAATAATAGTAAGGGATATTAGGATTAAACAAGTTCATTAATTAATTTAATTAGTGTGTTTAATTCTTTTATTTGGATACTTAGGATTAAAAATAGAAAAGCATAAAAACGTTTACAGTTTTCTAGTATGATAATTATTTTAAGTCCTGTGTGCGCTCTTCTCAAAGACCAAAGTCTTTGGGAAATTTTATTTGACAAGGAAAAATATTTTTCTTTAATTAAATAGTTATTTTAACTTAAACAAAAATTAATCCTTGGTTATTTTCTTAAAGGTTTTTTTATCCTTGACATAAAAAATATTATGGATTTAGAAATTTTTGTAAGTTAAAATGGAAAGAAATTTTAATTCATTTTAGCAAAGGAAAATTTATTTTTGTCAAATAAAGCCTTGAGATCAAAATCTCTAGGAATTTTTTAAATGGAAAAGTTTTGAAATTATTAAGTTTTGACTTAAATAAAATTAATCCGTGAGGAAAGATTTCTCAAAGGGTATAAACCTTGATATAGAATTTTTTTTTTATGGATTTAGATATTTTATTTTAAGTTAAAGGAGAACTTAATTGGAATCTTTCAAATAATTTTTTTCCAAGAAACCCCTTATTTAAAAAACTAAGTGGGATAGGGGTTCCAATGGCTCTACGGCTTCTATCACGATCCTCATTAGAGATCGTGGGTCTCCTTGTGTCTCCCTGTGAGTGAACCCGTATAGGATGGAGATACCACAAGGATATAGAACTAATGAAAGGATGTAATTGATAATCCGGGACACGTACTATGATCGGCCGGCCCATATTGGAGGTTATAGTGCAAGGTATGTCCATAGAAAATGAGAAGAAATGGCCATCCCTTCGATAGAGTTATCTTCTAGATCATTACCTAGAAGGGAAATTAATTTGCGGTGGTTAACATACTTAGGAAACTGTTAATCTTCCCAAGAAGCTATGTCAGTTTTCCTAAGAGCTAAATTAATCGTGTTAAAAATAATAGTAATGGAGTTAGCTATTATCAAGTTTAACATGAGAATAAAGTGCACAAAATTATTTTTGTTTTACAAATATTGAGAACTTCTTTTATTTTTCAAACTTTCAGAAATGGTTGGTGGAGGTTCTTTTAGTCCTTTGGCCATTATTCTCCATGAAAATAAGCTAACGGGTCTAAATTATGTGGACTGAAAAAGGAACCTGAACATAATACTCACAGCCGAAGAGTTTATGTCCTATATGAGACCTGCCTAGTAATCGGGGAAGGTTCCACTGCTAAGGAGCGTAAGGCTGAAAAAGCATGGAAGAAGGCTGACGAAATGGGCCGATGCTATATGTTAACCTCCATGTCAAATGTGCTACAATCTAAACACGAGCACATAGCTACTGCATATGATATTAGCACATCTCTAGCCACAATGTTCGCGGATAAAAGACGGCCCGCAAGGCAGGAGGCTCTTAGAACGATCATAAACACCAATATGGCAGAGGGAGCATCAGTCAGAAAGCATATGCTAAAGATAATTATTGCTTTTGAGGAAGCATAAGTCTTAGGGGATATTATTGACCCCGAGAGCCAAGTGGACATGGTTCTCAAATCTTTGTCGGGCTCATTCACTCAGTTCAAGTTGAATTACAACATAAACAAATTAAACATGGGTTTATCTGAGTTGATGAAGGAACTCCAGGTGGTAGAAAAGGTCATGAAGCCACAGACTAGAGCCATGACGGTTTCTTCTTCGAGAATTAGGCCCAAGCCTAGAAAGTTCAAGAAGAAGAAGGGAAATGCAGTGCATCAGCCCAAGTCCTAGCCCAAAGATAAACCTAAGGCTAAATACTTCAAGTGTAGGAAGAAGGGACACTGAAAAAATGAGTGTCCAGATCTTTAGGCTAAGAAAAACCCCACAGGTAATGTTTTCTATCTAGAGTCTATATCAATGATTGGATCAACTTCTACTTGGATTGTTGATTCAGGAGCCACTGATCATATCTATAACTCCTTGTAGGGGTTTAGGAAGGTTAGAAGACTCCAAAATGGTGAACATGGACTACGCGTGGGAAATGTAGCATAAGTTTGGGCCCTTGCTGTGGGAGAACTGGAACTTACTTTTGATTATAATATAATAATTATTTTGAAGGATATTTTATTTGTTGCTGGATTTATACAGAATTTGGCTTCAGTTGCAAAACTAATAAATTAAGGGTATTATGTTTCTTTCCATTCTAGTATTGTTATCAGTAGAAATGGAGAAGTTATATGTACGGGCGTATGTATGGAAATCTATTTTCATTAATCCTATTAATAATTAATTGAATAACGCTTAATCAGAACTTTTAAATAGGAAGAGAAAGACCAATGTTAATGATTCATATCTTTAGCATCTAAGATTGGGCCACATTAACTCAATCAGGATTCAAAGGTTAATCTATGATAGGCCTTTAGGCTTATTGAGATTAGAAAGTTGGCCTCAGTGTGAATCCTGTCTTATGGGAAAAACGACCAAAAGATCCTTTACCCAAAAGGCGGATAGAGCCAAAGAAGCATTGAGTCCCATTCACATTGATGTGTGTGGTCTTTTGTCTATGCCAGCAAGAGAGGGTTTGAGTACTTCATCACTTTCACAGATGATTATACAAGGTATGGTTACGTTTTTCTGATGAGACACAAGCCTGACTCTTTTGACAAGTTCAAAGAGTTTAAGGCTGAAGTGGAGCATCGAACAGGTAAGGTAATCAAGACCTTACGATCGGATCGTGGTGGAGAATACCTCATTGGTGAATTCAATGACTACATAGTACATAATGGGATAGTATCCCAACTCTCTGTGCCAGGGATGCCCCAATAGAATGAAGTAGCTGAGAGAAAGAACAAGACATTGATGGAAATGGTTCGAAGTATGATATCTCATGCTACTCTTCTAGTATCTTTTTGGGGATATGCTCTAAAAATAGCGGCATATATTCTGAACTTGGTGCCTTCTAAGTTAGTATCTAGGACTCCCTAGAGATGTGGACTGAGCGTAAGCCAAGTCTAAATCATCTCAAAATATGGGGTTGTCCAGTTTATGTACTGATCAAGGGAGATAAGTTAGAACCAAGATCAAAATTATACTATTTTGTAGGGTATCCAAAAGTTACAAAGGGTGGTTACTTTTATCATCCCAATGAGCAGAAAGTACTCGTGAGTTCTAATGCTAGATACTTGGAGGATGAATAAAGTATATCCACTAAAGGTTCAACAAGGTTGGAACTCAAAGAGAAGTTATCTTCTGAATCAACTTCTCATAACTCGATTATAGAACAAGAAGAGGCACAATCTCATGAGCCTATACAATTAGAGCCTCGTCGTAGTGGGAGGATATCTAGGGTTCCAGAAAGATAGACTGGAGAGGCTTTTGACCTAGTCTCCTACTATTATGAACAAGATCCTACTAGATACGAGGAGGCTATTGCTGATGCTGAGGCCGATGCAGACCTATGGCATAAAGCAATAAAAGTCGAGATTGAGTCTATTTACTTCAATCGGGTTTAGGATCTTGTAACTTCACCTGAAGGGATAAAACCCATTCGGTGTAAGTGGGTTTACAAGAGGAAGAAGGAAGTAGATTGGAAGGTAAAAACCTTCAAGGTTAGGCTTGTGGTGAAAAAGTATCCTCAGAAAAAAGGGATCGACTATAAGGAAATCTTTTCCCCGGTAGCTATGCTTAAGTCCATTCGTATCTCCCTTACCATCATATATCATTATGACTACGAGATATGGCAAATGGATGTTAAGACGGTATTTTTAAATGGCCATCTTAGTGAAGACATCTATAAGTCCCAACCACAAGGCTTTATTGCTAAGACCAAGAACACATGGTTTGTAGTTTAAGAAATCCATTTATGGACTTAAGCAGGCATCTAAAGCATGAAATATTCATTTCGATAAGACTATAAAGTCTTATGGATTCATTTAAAATGAGGATGAATCATGTGTGTATAGGAAATTGGAGGGCATAAATGTAGTTTTTCTTGTCCTATATGTGGATGACATTCTACTTATTGGAAATGATGTAGAAATATTATCATCTACTAAGGCTTGGCTATCGAGTCAATTTAGTATGAAAGACTTGGGTGAAGCCAGTTATATTCTCGAAATAAAGCTTCATAGAAATAGGAAACAAAGAATGTTGGATTTATCCCAAGCTACATACATTTACAAGATGTTGACTAAGTACAGCATAAACTCATGCAAGGGGGCATTGATCCCTTGCAGACATGGATTGTCTTTTTTTTTCGAAGGACTGTCCGAAGTCTCAAGAAGAAAAAAATAAGATGGGTAAGATTCCCTATGCTTCGACTGTGGGAAGTCTCATGTATGCCATGCTGTGTACTTGGCTAGATATTGCTTTGTCGTAGGCTTAGTCAACATATATCAGTCAAATCTCAGAGAAGTTCATTAGCAGGCTGTAAAGCATATTCTTAAGTATCTCAAAGGTACGAGAGATTATATGCTGGTTTACAGGGCTAATGACTTGGTTCTTACAGGATACACGGACTCAAACTTCCAGGTGGATAAGGATGAGAGAAAATCCACTAGTGGATATATCTTCACCTTATTTAGAGGAGTCATTTCATAGAGGAGTATCAAGCAATCCTGTATTGCTAACTCAACCATGGAAGCTAAATATGTAGTAGTTTCGGAGGCATCTAAAGAAGTAGTTTGGCTCCGGAAGTTCCTTTTGGAACTTAGAATCATGCCATATATGGACAAACCGGTTGTGATATATTGCAACAACACTAGTGCAGTCTCATAATCTAAAGAACCAATGAACCACAAAAAGTGGAAGCACATAGAAAGGAAGTACCACCTAATTCGGGATTTTATCTAGAGACAGAAAGTCGTGGTGGAACAAATTATCTCGAGAATAATCTAACAATCCTTTCACCAAGCCTTTGGCGGACAGAGTCTTCAGAAGACACTTAGACGGTATAGCGGTAGGCACCTATGGAATTACTTAGTCTTAGAGTACAAGTGGGAGATTGTTAGAATGTATGCCCTCTTAGACTAGGTTTCTAATGTATTTTTTACTTGTATTAATAAAAGCATTTTTCTCATAATTTCTTTGTGAAATTTTCTTTATATTTGTGCATGATTTTACTGGAAAAACCCTAATGTATTTAAGTAAATGGTTCACGTAAATGGAGGTCTTTTACAGTAAGGTATGGACGATGGGATACTTAACACATAAATTATTATTCTTAACCGGATGATGAGAATGTGAATCTCATCATGGCAAGGTTATTGTGTTATGAATTCCAAATAGGGAATGACTTAACCATAGCCACTGAGTAGTCTACTCATTTCATAACACACATGTATTTCAAATACGTAGAACTGGACCTGTAGTAGTGGTTTCTAAAAGTACTATGTGATAGAAACCCAGACTACTATTGCTACAGCATGGACTTGTACTCTACAGCTTGAGTATAAGTTGGTGGTCTGACAAAGCTAAAAATGTATGTTTTGATATACTATAGTTGAGGTTCTTAAGAAGGACCAATATACTTTTATATTGGGTATATGTGACTGATTAATCAAGATAGACTTGTACAAGATAATGTCTACACTATATCACCCCTTATGGTTGTTTAAATGATCTAATTATCCAAGGCCCTAGAGAACATGACTTGGATATTGGCTTTAGAGTTGCTCTCTTGAAAAGATGGAATATTCTAAGAAGTCGTGGATCATTGGACTAGAAGTCTAAGGATGGTAGATTTCATTTAGAGAGGTGTTAGTATACTATTTCCTCTCTAAATGAACAGCGATGTATAGAGGAGTAGTTTAGTCATTTCACCTATAGGTCAAAGACATAGCTAACGCAGCATTATCCTTGGGGTCAATATTTCCTTATGGTGATATTAAAAAATATTTAAAATGTAAAATACAGCTATTTATATAGCAAGGTTATTTTGGTCATTTTAGTAGCCAATGTGATGTGTCTTTTTAGTCCTCAGAATAGCTCGTAAGTTCTAATTATTTTAGGTCAAGGAAATGATCATAATGGAAAAAAGGATTTTATTTTATTCAAGAAGTCTAATTTATTTTTGGACTAGAATAAAATAAAAGAAATGAGAGAAATTAAATTTATTATCTAGTTTGATTGGTTAATTAGTTATTTAGGGCCTAAGCCTAGATTAAATAATTAAAAAAATTAACCTGTGCTTCAACTAGTTAATAAAAGGCTTAATAATTATTTTAGTTTATTTGAGCTCATTAATTATTTATTGGGTTATTTTAATAGGCCCAGAAAATAAATAATTAATGGTTATTATTTTGGGCTCATTGGGTCTAAGGAAAAATTATTTTTGGTCCAATAGCTTGGACTAAGGGGATTTTTATTATTTATGGTACAGAAGAGTTGGGGATAACACAAACCTCTTTTGTTGATAACCTCCAGATGTTAGAAATATCAAAACACTGGGGTTGGATTATCTGAGATGTGAATAGGAGTCGTTGTGTAGAGTAAAGAGACACACAACAGAAACAAAAAAAATCCAGAGCTTCTATTCTCTCCGTTTTCTGTCTGCTTCTCACATTTTCTTCTTCTTCTCCTTTTTCCATCTTCTTGCCTTTACTAATTAATAGCGAAGGATCAAGAAGGATCATTCTCGCCTAGGTTGTTTCACCAACTTAGATAGGTGGAGGAATATTTTGAGAAGTGAAAAGCTTCGCGTTCATGCCAAGAAGAAGCTGACGGATTGCTGGTTTTTCATCAGAATTGTCATCAAGGCAGGTAGCTTCTCCCGTGGTTGGTGCCTCGTCTTCTTAACCAGACCAGAAGAGGACACATAGAGGTATTTTTTTAAACTTCCGTTGTGCTTTCTAGTAGCCATGCATGTTCCTCTATTTTTCATTCCGTTAGGGCATGCCCTAGACCTCTAAGTACGACGCTGAGTTGCACACGATAGGGACAAGGGGGAATTACACGACTAACTGTCCTGGCAACACTCCTCATTTATTAGACAGTGGGCAGCACGTCGACAGACGGTCGTGGACGGTATACCCGAGTTTGGAGTAGAGCCGGACTACCCAGCTTAGTACTGACTCAAGATTAGGTGGCGGATTGGTAATCTGTCTCCACCAGAAGGTGAGGTCGTGGGTTACCAGGTGACCGATTCAGGATACACAGTCATAGTAATATTATTAGTCATTATAATTGCTTTTTTCTATTTTAAAAAAATTATTTTCCTTTTTGATATAGTGACTAATAGGGATGTTATGTGTATGATTGTTACAGTCGGACGGGTTTCACCGAGCCATTTACATCACCACTAAGGCTATGCATAAGGCTAACTCCAAGTCAAGGATAGTGTTCGATCTGATCAAGGACACTTGCACACTTTCACTTACCGTCCCAAGGATTGACCTAACGTGTTCAGATGCCCATCCCGGCCCAAAAGCGAATATATTGGTTGTTCCAGAGCAGGTAGTCAACAAAGGCCCTCGAGCTCGTGTTGACGGTCGAGTAGTCCCCGGCCAGTAGAAGGGTGCTAAACAAGCTCGTGCCCTCTCGGAGAGCCAGCTGCCGCAGCAGCTGATGTCCCCGTCATGTTACTGCCTCCCTCGCAGTCAGCGAAGCACTTCGATTCACGGCCATGTACATTTGACCCCAAGTTTTAGGCCGAACCTTCTAGACATGATAGGGGTGTAAATGAATCAAACTTTTATTAAAAATGTTTAGGCTCAGCTTAAATTCAAAATATCAAGTTTGAGCTAAAAAATAAACCTTTTATTTATGCTCGAATTTTAAACGAGTTGAATTCAAATATCTAAGTATTAAGCTTGAAAACACACAAACATGTTCAATTAATTAATTAATATATAATTTATATTATTTATAATATATAACATTATAAATTATTTATTTAAATTCGATTCCGAGCTTGAATTCTAATTTGAGCTTTCGAGCTTATTATAATCAAACCTCGAATCGAACTGGAGCTTTAATATATTTTAAATGAATTGAGCTCGAGTCAAGATTTGACATTCAAATCGAACTCGAGCTCGAATTTGAGCCCTGTGTAAAAATAATAAATTCGACTCGATTATCTTAAGGTTCGACTTGATTTGATTCAAGTACACCCCTAGGATAGGGTGCAGTATAGACTCCCCGTCTTGTTTTCTCATTTCGGATAATTCCCCATGTTCAGAGGCCTTTGCAGAATAAAATTAACTTAGGACACTATTTGTAATAGCTTCCTCTTGTTTTCTTTGTGCTAAGAAGGTGAGATTCCCCGCATCCAAAATTGACAATAGCATCATCAGCCAATGGAGGACGCTATTATGAATAGCGTCCTTGATAGTTCTCGTATTTAGTGGCTTTTTCATAGAACCATCTGAACAGAATAGATTTTCTTTCAGGAAAAAAAAGATGGACACTATTGTGAATAGCATCCTCAACACTTCCTGTATTCAGCAGCTTTTTTATAGTACCATCTTATCAGAGTAGAGTTTTTTTCAGGAAAAAAGAACGGTACAGGACGCTTATTGTAATAGCATCCTAATTACCATTTTTTTATATATATGGACACCCATCATGCTGTACAAGCTTTATTTAGAGAGAAACTACCTATATAGCATCATTTTTAAATTCTTGCCAGTCATTTCTTAGTTTGTTAGCGTACTCAAAAGTCATGGTCATCTACATTCAATGTACTGCCTAACTACATGTTAGCACTATAGGATTCGAATCTAGGTACAATAATGCATTGGAAACACCATGATAGCAGTGCTGGAGGTCTTAACATATTCTGCTTCATTTTTTGGTCTTTCAAGCTACCAATCGAGGGATTTCTGCATTGTCATCCGGTGATTACAATAGACGGCACACATTTGAGAGGGGGCATGCATAGTTATTTTTTTGATCTCAAGTATTTGGGATACAAATAACCACTTGTAACACCCCACTACCTAGGCCCGCCAGGGCCGGGGATGTCGCCCCGTCCAAAGGACAAGAGATCTTTTTAACTAGAACACACAATCAAAATAGCGAAATAAAAGCAATACTTTAACTTAAAATTTATTACAACCCGAGAATAAATCTAAGAATTTCAAAATCAAATCCATAATAAAAATTATCCATTCTCAACTCCCTAAAGCATTACACAAATTAAACATCAGAAAAATCTTCCAAGGCAGGCAATATCTAGCTACTCATCCACACAGTAGGATCGATCTGAAATCATGGTAAAAAGGGTGATGAGATAAAAATCTCAGTAAGTCCGTGTGTGCTTTGAGTGTCCAGTGGAAACAGTTCGTGAATTCAAAGTATAAAACCTTTATAAGAGAAATACTGGCAAGCAATAAACATTAGTTAAAATCAAGAGTGGTGTTTTGAATTTTCCAACCATACAGAATCAATAAAATCAACCACTCAAAAGAAATGATCATGGGTTACCACACGTTAGGCCCCATAACCGGTTAGAATGCCGACATGTTGTGCAAACTGACAAAAGGTAAGTGATCGGCCTATCGGGCAAGATACTCCTCCTTCTCTATACCCAAACAACAACCGGGTGTCCATTCCGGCAAAATACAGTCACTTGACTGAAATAATAACTGCTAGCTCGGACCGGCATGACCTACTGGACTGACATCTTATTCGGGATTGACTCACCCCTCAGAGGTGGCCACCTACTGAGAGACTTACCCTAACCCCTCAAAGACTAGTCCCAGTAGTCCACCCTTATTGAGTACTCAACGTAACGTATCCCACTTGGGAAAAATGAACAAAACATAGTTCCACTTGAAAATGGCAATTAAGGATTTCCAAAGTCTTTGTCAAAATCAGTTTTTGAAAGAGTTTTGAGTGTGAGCAAATCTACTTATTGATTTTCAAATAATTATTTGACTGAAATAAGGAAGAAGTCAATCTTCAATTGCCTTTACGGAAATGAGTGTCCATACACTCTACATTTGGCTTGTCATTATAAACATTTCGCATCAAATAGGTTTTATGCAGGAACTTACCTGATCCTTCACTCAAGATAAAATAAAGATCTTCAACCGCTGACCCAACCCCGCCTGGGGTAAATATAAACCACAATTAAACTCAAGCTAAAATCCACTTTTTACAAATAAGACTAGCTCAACTCACTACTACCATGATCCTAGTGTCCTAAGCTTTAAGGCCAAATAATAAATAAAAAGGTTTATAAGCTAAGTCTAATTTGATATTTAAAATAATTAGTGTTTTGGGAAATAGGTACTAATAAGTTGAAGGTTTAAATTCTTGCTAAGAATAATTTAGAGTTTATTTAGTGAAGAGTCCTAGGTGGTATGAGGTAAAATAACGATTTATTAATAATTAGAAAATATTTGATAACTAAAATTAGTTGAGAATAAATTTCAATGGTCTTGATTAAAATAAAATAAATAAAATTTAATAGGTTTTGATTAAAAGATAACAAATAAATTTTAATAGGTTTTGTGAGTATAAGACTCTACAAAAATTAATGTTGTACTTATTATGATTATTCATATAAAAGGTTCTTATGTGATATTATTATTTTATATAATATCTATATATTTTATAGAAGCTATCATTCATTTGACTAAAATATCCTTATTTCATATATGATATTCCAAATCTACCATTCCTTGGGTTTTTTGAAATTTATTGGCAAAATTTAATAATAACCATTTTATTGTTGAAATAAAATTAGCTTAGGGACAACTAGATCATGATCATAATTCCACTTGCTAACCATAATCATGAACATACACTCCACTTCAATTTATCAAATCATCCAAATCATGAATAAAACATAGATCTAAATTTACCAAGGCATGATCCAACCTCTTCTAGCATAAACATAATCATGGCTCTATCAAACATACATGAAAATAAATCCTATTCACCAAAGGTGACATAATCTCTAACATGCTTGATCACTAACATCACTCACAACATGGAGACATGCCTTAAACCCTAAAACATCATAATATCATCCAAGATAAATCATCACATGCATCAACCCCAACTCCATCATATACACGCATTCATTCATGCTTCAATCTCAACTCATCACAACAACACATGCTTAAACCAAATCATAGCCCACCTCCTTCCAATATCATCCTAGAGACATGAATCTAGAGTCTAAAAAGAGGGTTGAAGGGACTTACTTGATTGATGAGTACCTTGAAGGAGTTTCAAATGGATCTCAACTCCTAGATGACTAGATTCGTCCAAGGGAGATGAAGAAAGCATGGCCATTGTTGAAGAGATCATTCGACCAAGAGGGAGAGGGTATTCAGCCATGAGAGAGAGAGAGACAGAGAGAGAAAAGAGAAGAAGATAGTCCATTAGCATACTTACACACATATATATTCATTAGGGATTGAAGATTAGCGAAGATGAAGTTGATTGAACAAACTTACCTTGAAGGTGTTCTTGAGCCTTTACAAAAATATTGATTTTTTATCCAAAAGAGAGAGTTGGATTTTGGAGTTTGATGTTAAAAATGGTATGGATGGACTCACGGCAGTGAGTAGATGAAATCTGGAATTTTTTTGAAAGAGATTGAAGTGGTTTGGAGAGGTATTAGGCGAGAGGAGGGAGTAAGTATTCTTGGTGTTCTATGTGTGCTTAAAGGTTGAAGAGAATGGAGGGATTTTGGTTTGAAGCTGCCGAAATTCTGTGTGTGTGCAGTGGCCGAATTGTTTGTGTAGTTTAGGTAGATGATTTTTCTGGTTTGAAAGGAAAAGGAAAAGCTAGTTGTTGAAATTCTAAAAGAATATTTTTAGGAATCAAATTTGGAAACAAAATATAGCAAGAATATCTTTGATCAATGGAGAGCTTTTTGGAGCTGCTATGGCCGACTGATGTTTAGTGTTTCAGCTGGATGAAAGCTTGTTGAAGAAGGTTAATGGTGGCCGAAAAGAAGGAGTGTAATGGTGAAGGAAAGGTCTGGTTGTTTAAGGGACATTTTGTGGAAGGTTACTAAATTAGAATTGCTGGAATTTTGGTCTCCAATTAAGGCATGATTGTAGTAATTTGCTGGAGATATTTTAGGGCAGCCGTGACTGATTTTCATGCAGAAGGTTGGGGAAGACAATGGAGTTATGTTCATGGCTGTTCAAGGGAGGTTTGTGCAGAAAAAGGATGAAGTTTCGGCCAGGACTGGAATAGGAAACAAAGTTGGAAAATTCCTACATAGAATTTCGCCATTGCTGGAATTTTTCTGGGCAGCTTTTGCGGCCATTTTCTAGCCAGATTGCAGAGAGTTTGAAGGGGCATTCAGAGGACTTTCAAGACTGGTTTCTAGCCTTCTTCATGGAGGAAAAATGTGGCTAAGGAGCTGGGAAAAAACTGGAAGGAAATAGCTTGGTTTAAGACCACCTAAGCTGCGATTTTGCCCAGAAATTTTCCTGGTTTTGCACAGCATTTGTGCAATCCAAAAATGGCCAGAAAATTTCAGATTTCAAGCTGATCAAAAGGGCCATTTTCTGGAAGAATTTGGGAGGGAATCATGGCTGAGAATTTCGACACTTTGCATGCACAAGAAGCTAGAAAAATTTCAAATCATTACATAAAGGAAAATGAACCTAGCTAGAGTGAAGTTTTGAAGGTTCACTAGGGAAATTAATTCTCTTGGAACCTTCCCCATCTCTTCCACATTTTCGGTCTATAAAATGTCTTTCACAAAGCCATTTTGAACCTTTAAGGCCACAGCCCTTTACTGAAATTTCTGGAATGAAATTGGCTAGAACAAATTTGTCCAATCTAACGAGTTGAGAATTAGGAAAAATTAAAGATCAAGAAGAAATGAATTCCCTTAGGAATTTTTGTAGGGCACAAGAATAGGATTGGGATACTCCTATCATGTCTCCCCTAAGATAACACCTCTACTCTACTCTAAAGCACTTAAGGCCGAAAATACCACCTTCCCAAGCAAAAATAAAATTTAATCATGCTAAAGCTCCAATGATGGAATTTGAACCCAAGACCTCAAGAATTAATTCCAAAGCTCTAACAACTATACCACAACAACTCTTGTTCTTATTTTCTCTCTAAAATATTTTTCCTATTTAATCCTCAAGCTATCTCCCTATTTTCTCCTCAAGCAAAAATTACCATTTTACCCTTCTTACTCAATAAACATGATCAAGCCCTCGAGACTACAACACATAAATCCAAACAACATAAAATCATATAAAAATATATTTAAACATGCAATAAAATATGATATGCATCCCAACCCCCCTACTCTAAGGTTGGTTTCAACTGGGGTTTCACACCATGTGTTTCCACTAGCATTTGCGATTGTCGATACTGAATCAATTGAGAGTTGGGGATGGTTTCTTAGACTACTCTGCAATCGCATGATGCATGAGAGAACTATTTGTGTTATGTCCAATAGATATCTCGGTATCTTAGCAGCTATGAGAAAATAGCTTGGATGGACTATGCCAATAAGGGGTCACAGGTTCTATTTGCGTCACATCCATGCCAATTTCAATCGATAGTATAGGAATACAGAGTTGAAGCGACTGATGTACAAAGCCGGGGTTGAGAGGAAAAAATCTAAGTTCGAATCTATAATAAATGAAATAAGGGGATACAATCAGGAAGCTTACGACTGGTTGATGTAGATTGACCCTGAAAAGTGGACACTTTCACATGATGACAGATATCAATACAAGTGTATGACGACCAATTTATCTGAATTGTTGAACAGTATTCTTAAAAAAAAAACAGGCATTACCGATCAAAACACTTGTCGATGCAACATTCACAAAGATTGTCGAATACTTTAATCTACATCGGTCCAACATTATCCATTATAACAAACCATTCCCTCCATTGATATGGAATGCATTCTAGGTAGCTTCACAAAAGTCTAGAAGTTACAAGGTTATGCAGTCCAATAAAAGGACTTGAATATTCAGTGTAAGGACACTCGCAAGAGTTAGAGGGAAAGGTAACAATGTCTACATATTGAAAATGTCTTCACGGGACTATACCTGCACAAAATGGAATATTTTTTGATTGCCATGCAAGCATGTATTCACAGTGTGTCGATACTACGGGTGGTAACCTTCGGAATATTTTTGCCTATTTACTCCATAGAGAAGTATGTTGTAGCTTATAGCCATGACTTCTACCTTATTAGCAATGAAAATTCCTGGCATAATGCTAACTATTTGTTGGAGGGCTATGCACCGGCACTTAAAGGTAACAGACCTAGACGAAGGCGTACTGCATGTTTTCGAGGCGAGATGGATTATTGAAATGAAAGGTCACCAAGATGTAGAAATTGTCATCAAGTAGAACATAATAGGTGAAATTGTAACAACACTTGCTTTGAACCTGGAGAATAAATTTTGCAATCACATGTACTTGTGCTACAAAATAATTTTGTTCATGGTGTATTATTCATTTGATAATGACCTTGTTATGGCTTTCACCATTTTCAACCTAAACCACACAACATGGAATATCTATTAATTCTGTTACATAGACATTTAACATAAAGAAAATTTTCATTCAATTAAATTGAACAATTAAAGTACTAACATGACTGATCAATTTTATTTTTACAAATTATTACAAACCAAAATTAGTAACTTGCATGATTTAAGATATGTTTTTATGACTAAAATAAAGAATTCTCTTTAATCTCACTTTCGTAAGTTTATTAATAACTAAATAGAGTCATAAAAAATGATTGGTTTAGAAAATAAATGATTGTAAATATTGATTAAACTTTTAAGGACGCTATCACTATTAGCGTCCTATTTTAATAAGGACGCTATCACCGACGCTATCAGTGATAGCGTCCTTATTAAAATAGGACGATAATAGTGATAGCATTCTTTTTTAATAAGGACATTATCACAGGCTATTTTACGACACCCTTAGCCACACGGGTCAGATGAGGACGAATGGCCTCAAATGGGGCCATTCTGATCAATTACCCTAACTTTGACTCTTTTATTGCAATGAAACTCCCGTGACATAGATTGGACTTTGTCTTTTTTCCCCTAACGTCTTTCCCCGTGATTCCTATCAGAGGGGGCATGGGGTGAGTGAGAAGACCTTGCATCTGACAAATACAAGGTTCACTTGCATGGAAAATAAATTCTCACAAGGTGCTCTTTTTTATAGGAAAATAAATTACACCATAAAATAAGTCTTGCTTTTAACAAATATAGGGTCTAAGTAGACTTCACAATTGGCAAATATGAGAAGCCCCTTCATGCCATGAGTTCAATTTTGAACTCATTTTCAATAATGGGTTAAAAAATGAATCTATTTTGGTCAAAAACCCCTTACAACTCTCAAAAGCGTGAAGAATTTCACCTATCTGAGCTTTTTTTGGAACCCCAAGTACAAAAATGGGTTAGTTCTTAACCTATGTGCATTTTATAGGTTCCTCGCTATTGGTGTTTGTGAGGTGTGAACTTTTTATCGTCCATTGCCTCCAACATATATAATAAAATCAATGACGCTAAATTCCAATAAAACAATTATGTTCTCGCATTCAAAATATAAAATAAAATCAATAATATCTAAATTCAAATTATACAATTATTTTCTCACATCTAAAATATAAAATAATAATATCAATAATATCTAAATTCAAATAATACAATTATTTTATTACTCATATAAAATAAAAATAATAATATCTAAATTCAAATAATACAATTATTTTCTTACCCAATAAATCTAAAATAAAAATTCCTTCAATTCTAATAATAAAACAATTATGTTGAAAATATAAAACATAAAATTGAAGAAAAAAAAGAAAAAAAAGGTAAAATTAGAAATTTAATCAAATAAATATTGCACAAGAATTTAAGCATTAAGGAAAAAATAGGAGGAAGTTAAATTTACCTAGATGTGGCTGTGGCGATGGCACAAGGCCAAAGGTAGTGATGCATATTTCTTTGGGTATAAAAATCATATAAAAATAAGTACATTCCCAATCAAGTTTATATTAAAATGTTAACCTCAAATTACACATATGAGAAAGCGTACTCATCATTAACATAGCATAGGGTTCAAACGAGTGTCGATCCTCCAGGAACAAGTATGCATTAATCACTTTTCTTTCATTGTTTAACTGACTCAATAAAGTGAACAAGAATAAAAAGGAAAACAAAATAAAATAAAATATATACATGTCAAGAATGGAGAATTAAGTAACTCAAACCATTATTTTGACAAACATGATCTTAAAGTACTCAATCATTATCATAATTAATTCTTCTCTTGGCATCACGAAGGATTAAGGTCGATTCACTTCTTTAGTCAATCCATGAAATCACTACCTTCTAGATAAATTAGCATCACTTGGTCTGTCTCAACTAATTCATCCAAAAGATGCATTAAACACAATCTTTGATTAAATTTCCTTGGTCTGGAAAATTTAAATCATGAAATTAATCAATGAATCCTTGGTCTGGCAAACATCAATTAACCTTTAATTACCCAATCCTCAACAATTAACCCCCTTGGTCTAGTAAGTTAATAGCCAATAAATATGAAATCAATGAATTGAGACTACCATCAGCTCCTCTGGTCTAGTAAGTTAATGGAAAGAAACAACCAATTAATCTCGTAATAAGCACAAGTAATTAAATACCAAGAAGAACAATCAATTAATCAAAAGATCAAATAATTCTAAAAATCATGAATACCTAAAACAATGTCAAATTACAATAAAACAATTAACACATCATTGTTCAAGAAAAAGAAAACAAAGTAAAAGAAAGAACTCATAGACAAGCCTCCTTCTTCTTCCTTTGAAGACCTTCTTGCATAATCCTCATTGATTTGGAGAATTCCTCCTTTGATTTGAATGATTTTCTATTTAGATCTCCGAATTCTCCCATTTCTCTTGTGTTTTCCATCTATTTATAGGCTTAGGAAATACATAAACTTATTGGTGTAGGGTTCTTGGCCGAGTAGAAGTAGGAAGATACTAAAATTCTGCAGAATACCAAAAACCGCGTGCAAAAATCAAAGCTCCACCTAATCCTCAAGGCACAACCAGCTCCGCCTTGGCTGCCGAAGCCGGCGCCGGTTGTGTTCTGTTTCTTCAGTTGTTCGCTAATTTTTTCTTGATTTCAATGCAATTTTTTCTAGAGTACAGTTGGTGCCGGTTCGGTTCTGTTTCGGGCATTTTACTGATTTTTCTATTACCTCGAAGTACGTGCCAATAGTGCATGGCCGGCGCCGCCTATATTCTGTTTTGTGATGTTTTTGCTTTGTTTTACTCCTAAAATCTAAAATAATGTACAAAATACCTTTTTAAGGGTAAAATCTCAAATATAAAGGAATATGGCTAGTTATTGAACCAAATGTATTACAAAATAACCTCAAATAACTTGGAAAAATATGACTAATTTAGGCCCTATCAAGCAGCCACAACAATATGGCAAAAGACCAAAGATGGCCACAACACAAGAGCCAAGGTGGCAACAGCGTGACACAACAAGAAGAAGAAAAATGGAAGAGAAGGCTAAAAGTAGAATGGAAGAAATGGAATGAGAGACTGCAACAGAAATAAAGAAGAAAATGGCTTTCTGTCATGATCCAAGAAATAGGATACACTAATGTTCGAAACTTGGTATAGCTAAATGGCACTGTCCTATTTAAGTAGTATGATGTCGTTTGGTTAAGTCATTTAAAAAAATCCAACGGTTGAGGAGACAGAGCAAGCAATGGCACGGATTGTTCCTTCTCTAAGGTCCCAACTATAAGTTGAAGGAAAATGTTGTTAGAAAAGTATTTTGGAAATAATTTGGCAATTGGCTAGAACGTAGTGTAGAAACCTCCCCTCTCTGTCAATTCCTTCTTCCTCTATTCATCTTCTTTTTCTCTCCATTAATTTCTGTGGCTAGACTAATAAAAATCCTCTTTATTTCTACATTTGTTTTGCAACTTGGGTTGGTTCTTAACAATTGGTATCAGAGCAAGTAATCCCCGGTAAAAAAAAAGGGTCGTGACTAAATCCCAATCAAAATCCCAAACTACAGGGTCTAACGTTAAGGTTATGGAACTTTATAGTTCTGTTGAAATCCAAGGGAAGAGGATGATGGATGAAATGGATAAGGGGATTGAAAACTTTTCTCCCAACCTGATGAACTCAGAGCTACCTTGGCTATAGCACACTCTAAGACTTCTCAGTTGAAGATTGATACTCAGCAGACAACTTGTAGGAATATGTTATATTTCAAAAAGAACTCAATCTCACATGGAAAGTCTATGGAAGTTTTAAACACAATATATTGAATTACAATGAATTGGGTTAGTAAGCATCTAAAAGTAATAGGCATGAGATGGGCTAGTTCAAGTGTAAAACGGTAGATTTGCCCCTTTACGCACGAGATAGACTCGAGCCTAGATGGGGAGGCTTTGTTTTGCTATACTCTCTGCAAAAACTTTCTTTTTCTTCTTCTTCTTCTTCTTCTTCCTCTTCTTCTTCTTCTTCTTCTTCTTCTTCTTCTTCTTCTTCTTCTTCTAGATAGCTGGATTATTTTTATTTACTCTTTTGCTATTTCAGGATCCCACTACTCGTGGAAAGGCTTATTTTATTCTACTAAGACTTCTAAAATAGCGCTTTAGGACGGTGCTTTCACGACTCAAGCCTTTATTCTTTTACTACTCTTCTTAGTTTTTCTAACAATCTAAAGGACTATGGCTTCACTTAACGCTTCTGCTACTACCACTATTCCTGTCAATGGAGATGGTTTCACTACTACTGTAATGACTTATGTGCTTGCACAGTTGATTGTTGTACCACTAACCGAAGTTCCACTTCCAGTCACGTACACTAAGCTATTTCCTAATGTCTTAAATGTTGAAATTTTTTTGAATAGAATTTCAAAAGATGGCAAGAATGAGTTTACTCTTTACTCGGTCTTCATGGAGTTGTAGATGCAGTAACCAAGCCCAGACCTCCAGTAACTACTAATTCAAAAGTTCAAGAAGCATAGAATTATGAAAATAAAGTTTGTAGACGTACTATTTTTCAAACTATATCTAAATATTTGTTTGATGTCTATACACCTTAAAAAGAGACATAAGACATTTGAGACTCTCTTGTCAAACAAAACACTACAGAAGATGTTACCAAACAAAAGTTCGTGATTGGAAAATACTACCAGTGGCAATGACTAATGACAAGGAGATGAAAATTCAAAGTAATGAGTACAAAACGGCTGGTAAAAGAGCTCAAAGCTGAAGAGATAGTGTTGCTGGAAAAATTCATTACATATATAGTAATTGAAAAATTACCAAAATACTAGAATGATTATAAGAACAATTTGAAACATAAGCACAATTCTCTCACTTTGAATGAGCTCGTGATACATATCCTGATCGAGGACACTAATAAGAAGGAAGCTAATACTGTCAAAGCATAGAAGATGGCATTGAAAGCAAATTTGGTACAAGGCAATTCTTCCAAAAGGTACAAGAATAAATTTCATGATTGCAAATCCAAAATTTCTAACCCCAACTTCAAAAAAAAAAAAAGAAAGAAAGAAAGAAAGAAAGGGCTATTGTTTTGTTTGTGAAAAACTAGGATATCATGCACCACTAAGTATAAAAAGAAGTAAGAAGTGACAATCCTCCTAAACCAAAAGCCAATATGGTTAAAGAAGATGTTGTAATTATTGTGGTCATTTCTCAAGTAAACATTATAGCAAATATTAAAAAATATGTGGTAGACTTTAGGGCTGATTAACACATTTGTGCAAATTAAAAAGCTTTTTCCTCTGAGAAACCTATAGGAGATGATGAGGTAGTCTACTTTGAAAATTCAAGAATTGCAAAAGTTCTAGGAAAGGGCAAAATTCTTTTAAAACTCACTTTTGAAAAAACTTTAGCCCTTAATGATATACTACATGATCCAACTATTAGAGGTAATCTTGTTTCTATGGCTTTTTTGGGAAAAGTGAGGGTAAATATGTACTTTGAGTTTGAGAAGATTGTTACAACCAAAAATAATGAAAAGAATATTATAATCAGGGAATCTTGGCACTCAATATTGCCAATATAATAAATAAAAATGCTTCTTCTTCTACTTACTTTGTTGGCTCATTTAATTTATATCATGCTAGATTAGGACATGGTAATTTTGGTAATCTTCAAAAAAAATGCAATCTCTTGGTTTGATTTCTGAATTGATTCTTCTTATATAGAAAAATGTCAATTATGTGCTAAGACTAAAATAACTAAAAAGACATGTTTTTTGTTAATGGAGAAACAGATTTATTAAAACTAATTTAGACAAACTTAGGTGATTTAAAACAAATCATAACTAAAGGAGGTAAAAGATATTTATGTAATCTTTATTGATGACTTTTTGAGATTCACTAAATTATGTTTAATTAGGAAAAAAAGATGATACATTTAGAGTTTTTTTTTTTTTTTTGGAGAGGGGGGGGGGGGGGTCTTATAAAACTGAAGTAGAGAACTAACTTAACAAGAAAATTAAGAGAGTTGGATTGATAGAGGTGGAGATTATTTAGCCCTAGATGATTTTTGTGACAAGAAAAAAAAAAAAAGGCATCATATATGAGATCATTCTGCCTTATTCACCTGAATCTAATAGTGTAGCTCAGAGGAAAAATAGTACACTTAAAGAGATGATGAAATCTATGTTGTTTAGTTTCTCTGCACCTAATAATTTATGGAGTGAAGTTATTTTATCTGAATGTTACTTACAAAATAGGATTCCACACAAGAAAACTAATAAGACACCTTATGAATTATGGAAAGGTTAGACATCTAATTTGAAATATTTGAAAGTGTGAGGGAGTCTTGCTAAAATTATATTGTCTGAACCTAAAAAAATAAAGATAAGTTCTACAATATCTAATTGCATGTTTATTGGATATGTTGAACATAGTGCTCCCTATCATTTTCTTATTTTGAAAAATGTTGTGCTTGATTCTAATATAATCATTGAGATAAAGAATGCTATATTCTTTGAATACATTTTCTACTTACTAATAAAAGTTCTCACGAACCAGTTAATAAAGTTGTTGAAGACTCTAGTGAATAGTTGAGAGGAAGTAAAAGGCCAAGAAAAGATTCATCATTTGGAAATGATTTTTACACTTACCTAGTAGAAAATTATCCTTTAACATTTTTTGAAGCAATCTTTTCTTCTAATCCAAGTTTATGGAAAGAAGCAATAAGAAATGAATTAAACTCTATTTTACAAAGTAAAACCTGGATTTTAGTTTATTTACCTCTCGGGACAAGGCAAATTGCTTGTAAATAGATTTTCAAAAAGAAATTTAACCCTGATGGATCAATTGATAAATATAAAGCTCGTTTGGTAGCCTAAGGGTTTACTCAAAAAGAAAATATTGACTATTTTGTTACTTTTGCTCCATTGACTAGAATTGCTTGAATTCAAGTTTTATTTGTTTTAGCTTCAATTAATAAACTTTTTGTACATCAAATGGATGCCAAAACTACTTTTATTAATGGTGATTTAGAGATTTATATGGCATAACTTTAAGGGTGTGTTGAACCCGGACAAGAAAATAAAGTTTGCAAATTATTCAAATATCTTTATGGCCTAAAAGAAGCTCCTAAGTAATGGTATGCGAAGTTTAATCAAGTGTTGTTGAGTAATGGTTTTTCATCTATTGGAGCGAATAAATATGAAAATACTAAAATCGTAAATAATGATTATGTAATTATAAGTTTATATGTGGATGACCTACTTATATTTGGTACTAATTTGAAAGTTGTGAATAGTATTAAATTATTTTTAGCTTCAAGTTTTGATATGAAAGATATGGGTGAAGTTAAATAATACTAGGTGTTAGAGTTATAAGGAGAGGCAATGGTATTATGTTGTCACAAGAACATTATATTGAAAAACTTTTTAAGAAGTTTGATAATTATGATGTGACATCTGTAAATACTTCTTATGACGCTAGCTCTCAATTGAAGAAAAATGGTAGTCATCCAGTAGCACTACAAGAAAATGATACATTGGCGACAAAGCTTTAGTTACGAAAAAAAATTTGTAGCTAAAAGTACTCTTTAATGAGGAAAACTTTTCTTTAGCGACAAAAATTGATTAAGACCTTTGGCGACAAAATTTTTCCTTGCTATTGATACACTATTAGTGACGAAATTTCATTTCCTAGCAAAATTTTCCTCGCTAATGATGCATCATCAGCGACGAAAATACATTTCCTCACTCATGATGTGTAAAACCCCACCTAAACCTACCCTAGAGTAAGAGGGATGGGATGCATATCATGTCATCATGCATAAAATACATCTCTTGAATGATTTTGTATGCCTTGGAATTGTGGTTTATAGGTTATATGATTTATTTGTGCGTGTTGAGTAGAATGGGTAAAAAAGTAATTTTACTTGAGGACGAAATAGGAAGATGGCTTGAGGTTTAGATAAGAAGAATATTTGGTTGAGAAAATAAGAACAAAGGTTAATGCGGTTAAGTGGTTAGAGTTTTGTGATTAATCTCTAAAGTCTTGAGTTCAAATTCCATCTTGACCATGTGGTCTTGTCCTAAAAAAAATTCTAGAAGAATTCTTGTCTCCATTATCCTTGCAAGCCTTGTCCTAACCTCTTTGAATTTAAACTATTCCTAAATCTTTAATTCATTTTTATATCCATAAAATTCTTGGATAATTCCTTGCTAGGAATTTCAAAAATCTCAACTCTTGTGGGATAGGGGTAGCCAAAAATGAAAAGGAAGAATAGGTAGAGGTTTCAATTAAAACACCTTAGCTATTTCTTCAAGAACACCATCTTATTCTTGTTCTTGTTTTGGTTAAAAATCTGAAAAATTTTCCAGATTTCCTTCAAAGCTGTTTTTGAAAATTGCAGCAAGCTTCCCTACCCAATTCTTACAAGGAACCAACCACCTTGTGTGAGGATGAAGGCTGAAATCCCTTGAAATTTCGCAGCTTCACAAACAAGGCTAAACCAGAAATTTTTTTTCCAGCAATCTAGCAACCTTTGAATATGAACTTGAAGCTATCCATTAGAGCACATGAACAGCTAGAACTTTTCCCTTTATTCTTCAAGATGATGGCTGGAAAACCACCATTAATGGACCCTCAAACACCCTCAAATTCCGGCTGCAAAATTGTTCCAAAGTAGACCAAAAATTCTGCACCAAAACCATTTCAATTCCAAGTGTTCTTAAGCTTCAATTCCAAAAATTTTTATCCAGCTTTGCCTCTTCATGCTAAGGCCTAAATTCTTCAGCAAGCATCACCAAATTTCGGCCCTTGTACAGCCATGAACTGAACCGCTTGGCTTCCCCACCTACATTGAATAATAGGACTCCATTAACATACCTCAAAACACTCATATCTTCATTCTATCCAAACTTATTCAAACTTCAAATTAAAATTCCAGATTTTGTTCCATTAAAATACTCATTTAGCTAGTTGATAAACCAAAAAATTCTCTGCCATTCCATAGTCAATTTCGGCCAATATATCCTAAAACAACTCTCCATTCTTTAGTTAAAACATAACTAGTTCAGCCATACACCATTGAAGGAAGAAACCTTCCAAGAGCAAACACTATTACCTAATCCTATACCTCAAACATCTCCTCTTTTCTCTCAATTTGATTTTTGAAAAAGTTGAAACTCTCTCTCTCATTCTTGGATAACCGAAAGCTCCCCCTAGGCTAAGCCATTCAGCCATCACTCACACAAGCACACACGAAATTCCTTTCCTCCCAAACTCTCTCAAGAACACCAAAAACACACACTTCACATCTTCAAGCCTAAATCACTTCTAAACATTTCCAATCACTCCAAAACTCTCTAAACCATTAGTATTCAACCTATATTCTTCATTGGTGTACTTTATAATACCAAAACACACAAGGTTGAATCTTCAATCGGATTAAACCACCCTTTTTTGTTGAAGATTTGAAGAACACCAAAAAGGTAAAATAAGAACAATCTCCTTGTTCTTCTTCTTTTATTCAACTTTTATTCTTCTCTTCTTACTCTCATGCATTCCTCTCTTTCACCCTCTCTCTCTCTTAGCCGAAATGATGATGAACAATCATGGACTATTTTCAGATCACTAAATAGCCATCAAGCACTTAAGGACCTCCTCGACGCAAGGTGAAACCTTCATCAAATGTTCATCAAATAAAGTATTTCTTTCATGATCTCCTCTTTAAATTCTCAAAATCAAGACTCTTAGATGATGATAGGTTAAATGAATAAAGTGTGGTTGAGGATATATATATATGTGGGTGAAGAGAGTGGATTTAAGACATGAGAATTGGAATGAATGTTTGATTATGCTTTAGAATCTCTATATGTTCATTATGATTTAGAGCTTTATGGATGTTTTGATGTATGTTAGACATTATGCCACTGTTGTTGACTAGGCCTTCATGATATTATTTTTCAATAAAGCCATAGATAATATTATGCCTAGTAGAATATCATCCTTATTGTAGTATATGTTAATTCAAGTCTATGTTCTTGAATAGATTAGCATACTATTTGTTGAATCCTTGGGTGATGAATATGTACATAGATTTTCTCTAGTAATAAAAATTAATGTAAGGACTACTTTTATTATTATCATTATTATAGGTAATATAATTATTATTTATTTTATTTTACAAAATTCAAAAAACATTAGGTATGTTCGAAATAGAAGTTTATTTAAAATATTATTATTTTATTAGTTAAATAAATAAAATATTTTTATTAAATATAGATAATAAAATATTGAAATTAATTAATATCAAATGGCTTTTAAAATCATATTGTTATTAGTTAGCCTTACTAAAACTTTTATCTACACTCATAAATATTATTTATATTATAATAATTTATTTATTATTAATATTATTTGTTAATTAAAAATTAAGTATAATTTATTATTTTTTATAATGATACTATTTGAATATTATTTATTACCAATATTATTTAGAATTTATTATTACCCATTATTTATTACTAATTTTATTTATTATCAATGTTACTCATTATTTATTATTTGGTAATAAATAGTTAAAATTATAATTTATTATTTATAACACCTATTTATTTTAACTTATCAAACTAATTTTATTTTATAAAATACTTTATCAACTAGTATTAAAGCTTAAAGCATTGTTGTCATGGTTAGATATTGTTGTGGCTAGTTGACCTAAGAAATATTTATTTAAGGTAAATATTGTCTGGATGTTTGTCTTATACCTTGTATTTACCCCAAGCGGGGTTAAGTTGACATGAATTACCTTAGAAGACTTTTGTATCCAAGAAGAGCAAAAGATCAGGTAAGTTCCTGCATAAAGCTATTTGAAGACCAAAGTTATCTTGTCAAGTCAAACTCAGTGTATACGAGTGTTTGTACTTTAAAAGCAATTATGGACAATTCTCTTTTTCTTTTCAGTCAAGCAAACCATTTAAAATTATACAAGCAATTTTATACAAAATGCTTAACTTTTTCTAAAAATCAACTTTGACAAGAATTTTGGGAGCCCATAATTGCTATTTCAAAGAGAATCAATGTATGATCTTTTTTTCTCCCAAGTGGGACGAATACAACGTTGAGTACTTAATAAGGGTAGGCTACTAGAACTAGTCTTTGAAGGGTTAGGGTAAGTCTCTCAATAGGTAGCCATCTCTAAGGGGTGAGTCCTTCTCGGATAGGATGCCAGTCTTGTAGGTCGTACCAATCCGAGCTAGCAAGTTTAGTCAGGTGGACTGTGTATTTCCAGAATGGACAACCGGTAAGTTTGGGGCGTAGAGATGAAGGAGTATCTCACCCGATAGGCCGTACACCTACATTGTGTCAGTATGCAGAAAAGTGTGGCATCCTGAACTTTATTTTGTCATGGTACACAGAGTGTGGTGCCATGGCTACCCCTTTTGAGTAGATGTATTCATCGTATACATGTATGATTTGAAAGAAAAACACCACTCTTCATTTGTGAAATTTATTTGGGACTTGCCAGCACTTTCTTTTGTGAAGATTTCTCAACTTGCATACATGAACTATTTTACCTGAAACACTTAAAAACACACACGGGCTTACTGAGATTTTTTTCTCACCATCTTTTATACTATATTTTCAGGTTGGTCCTGTTGTGAAGGTTGTTAATTAAAGATTGCCTTGATTTGAAGACTTATTTCTTTCCTATGTATTTCGTTTGAGAGACTTCAGTAGTTATTTATTTACATTTGGAGCTTATTCATGTGTTGCTTGGGTTGTAATAAGTTTAATTTTTGAATTATTTATTTCATTTCTTTTGTGAGTCCTAATTATAAAGACCCCTTATCCTATGGACGGGGCAACATCCCCAACCCTAATAGGGGTATGGGTAGTGGGGTGTTACATGATGCATCATCAGCGACGAAAATACATTTCTTAACTCAAAATATTAACTTCTATCACCATTAACTATACTTTTAGTTACAAAATTTTCATTCCTAACTAATACACGTTCCTAAATTTTTAAATATTTATAACATGACCCTATAAATTTTGTAAATTGGTTTCTAAATTTTTTATACATAAAAAATGACCTTGTAAATTTATAAATTGGTCCTTAAATTTTGAAATATTTATAATATGGACTTAAAAATTTTACAAATTAATCTCTAAATATTTAAATATATACAATATGATCAAATATGAGAATATGCTCGATTATGTGGCAAAAAATATCTGATTACCTTCAAATTTTGTCATAATACTTTTTTTTTTTTTACCAATTTTAAAAAATCTAACGGTTGGATCATTAATTTAATATGTCTATCTTTATAAATGTGTTAAGTTATAAGCATTTTTACCCATATTATGCTTAGATTACATGTCAAAATATATCTGATTATCTTTAGATTTGCTCATAACACTTTTCTTAGCAATTTCAACAAATCTAACGGTCAGATCATTAATTTGATATGCATTTCTTTGTAAATGCCTTAGGTTTTCGGTATTTTCATAGATATTTTGTTGGATTGCATGATAAAATATATCTAATTACATTCAAATTTGATCATAACACTTTTCTTAATAATTTCAATAAATCTAATGGTCGGATTGTTAATTTGAAGTGCCTATCTTTGTAAATGCCTTAAGTTTTTTATATTTTTGCTGATATTTTATTGGACTACGTGCCAAAGTATATCCAATTACCTTTAAATTTGGACAGAACACTTTTCTTAACAATTTCAAGAAATCTAACATTCGGAACGTTAATTTGATGTGCCCATCTTTGTAAATACATTAGGTTTTCAGTATTTTTGTAGATATTTGATAGTGCCTAAATTAGTCATATATTTCTTAGTTATTTGAGGCCATTTTGTGATACATTTTGTGCAATAACTAGTCATATTCCTTCATATATGAGATTTTACCCTTGGAAAAGGTATTTTGTGCATTATTTCAGATTTTAGGGGTAAAATAAGACAAAATCGTCACTAAACAGACTAGGGGCGGCGCCAGCCACGTGCTGTTGGCATGCACTTTGAGACGATAAAAAATTGGCGAAATAGGGATTGAACAGAACACAGCCGGCGTCGGTTGGGAGCCCGGAGGTGGCGCTAGCTGCGACCTGGAAGAACATGGCACGAAAATTGAGAAAAATCAATGAACAGACAGAAAGACAGAATGCAATCGGCGCCGGCCCTAGGTAGGACAGGCGGCGCTAGTTGTGCACTGGTACGGAGGCAGTGCTTTGATATTCTAGCGCATTTTTGGCAATTTTCAGAATTTTGATATTTTCTAACTTCTATTCGGACAAAAACCCTACAGGGACGAATTTAGGCACTTCTAAAGCCTAAAAATAGAGAGAGAAAAACACAAGTCAAAGGGATGAATTCAAGGAGCAAAGCACAAAATCACTCAAGTTTAAGGAGGAATTCATCAAATCAAGAAGGATTGTACAAGAAAGTCTATGAAGGAAGAAGAAAGAGGCTTGTCTATGAATGTTTTCTTTTAACTTTGTTTTCTTTTGTTGAACAATGATGTATTAATTATTTTATTGTAATTTGACATTGTTTTCGGTATTCATGATTTTTATAGTTACTTTAATTTTTTGACTAATTGATTGTTATTCTTGGTATTTAATTACTTATGCTGATTATGAGATTAATTTGTTGTTTCTTTCTATTCACTTACTTGAAAAATGGGTTAATTGCTAAGAATTGGGTAATTAAAGGTTAATTGATGTCTGCCAGGATATGGATTCATTGGTTAATTTCATGTTTTAAATTTGCCAGGATATGGGGATTTAATCAAAGATTGTGTTTAATGTATCTTTTAGATGAATTAGTTGAGACAGGATATGTGATGCTAATTTGTCTAAAAGATAGCGATTTCATGGATTAGAAAAGAAGTGAATCTATCTTAATTTTTCATGATGCCAAGAGAATGATTAGCTATGATAATGATTGGGTACTTTAAGGTCGTGCTTGTCAAAATAATGGTTTGAGTTACATAATTCTCCATCATTGACATTTATATATTCTTTTATTTTATTTTATTTTATTCTTTTCCACTTTATTGAGTCGGTTAAACAATGAAAGAAAAGTGATTACTGTATACTTGTTCCTTGAGGATCGATACTCGTTTTAAACCCTATGCTAAGCTTAATAATAAGTACGCTTGCTCATATGTGTAATTTGGGATTAACGTTTTAATTTAAACTTGATTGGGAATGTGCTTGTTTTTATATGATTTTTTTTATATCCAAATTCGTACATATCAAGTTTTTGGTGCCGTTGCCGGAGAACAATATCATGAAAGCTTGGATTTTGTTGATTTAACCATGTAAATATATAAATATGTAAATTTGTACAATTGTTCTTTTTACAAAAAAGGTGCCATCTTTTGTATCTTGTGTATCTTTGTAATTTAATTTACTAACTTTGACTGATGTTTAATTGACTAATTTGTTCTTTTAATTTTGTTTGAATTGTGAATTCCATTATCTAACTATCTTCTTGTCTTTTCTAGGTGTTAGTCGTGGTACATGACTCGACAATCTGAAGGTGATATAGTAGATTTTGATCTTGAAATCGAAAGGACATTATCAAAAATCCGCCAGACAGTCAAAAGGAACTTACTCGCAAACATGGACGGTGCTCAAAACAACAATGCTGGAAACAACAGGAGGGTCATGGATGACTTTGTGAAACTTGCAATCTTGGGCACAGGCTCAAGTATTACTAGACCTAGGGCGGATGCAAATAATTTTGAAATAAAGCCCAATATCATCCAGATGGTCCAAAATATGGTCCAATTTGATGGGCTACTTGAAGAAGATCTCAATGCCCGCCTAGCTAGTTTTCTTGAAATTTATGATACCTTTAAGATGAATGGTGTTTCTGAAGATGCCATAAAACTAAGACTTTTTCCTTTTTCTTTGAGAGATAGAGCTAAATCCTGGTTAAAGTCTTTACGCACAGGTTCCATCACCACTTGGAATGCCCTAGTTGAAAAATTCCTTGCCAAATATTTTCCTCCAACTAGGACATCCAAACTCAGAAACCAAATTTTTGCCTTCCAACAATTAGATTCTGAACCTTTGTATGAAAGTTGGGAGAGGTTCAAGGAGATGTTGAGAAAGTGCCCACACTACAGATTTGAGCTAGGAATGTAGATGCTCATCTTTCTTAATGGCTTAATGTTTGCAACACGACAAGTGGTGGACTCTTTTGCAGCGGGTTCCATCAATCATAAGACCTCGGAACAGGTATTCGATCTCATTGAAAATTTGGCTTTTAATAACTATTCTTGGAAAAGTGCAAAGTCTAGAGCTCGTATACAAGGAGTGCACAAAATGGATATTGTAGCAACTTTGGAAGCTAAGGTGGAAGCTTTAACTCAAAAGATGGAACAAATGGTGATGCCTCAAGGCCAAGTGCTAAATTTAAGTTGTGATTTTTGTGGAGAAGAGTACCCAAATCATGAGTGCCAAAATATAGGTTCACTCCAAAAAACCATGGAGCAAGTAGCCTTTGCAGGTAATGGTCGTCCAGGTAACAATCCCTATAGCTCTACTTACAATCGTAGTTGAAGAAATCACCCTAACTTTTCTTAGGGCAATGCAAACCAACCTAGGTAGGGCTCTTTCAACTTTGGGGGAAATCAAAGGAACCAACCTCCTTTGAACAACAATTCAGCACCTTCCAAACCACCATTGGAGGAATTGATTGGCTAATTGGTAAGTAGACCGGAGACTAAGCTCCAAGGGGTTGATGCTACAATAAGGAACTTAGAAGCCTCTATGCACAACTTGGAGAGCCAAATTGGCCAACTGGCTAAATTATTTGGGAACCGTCAAGTAAGGACATTACCAGGGAACATCAAAGACAATCCACGTGATCAAGGCCGTGGAAAACATTGAAGTCTTTCTTGCTTTAAGTTTTTGTGATTTTGAACAATTTTTTATTTTCTTTGTTTTATTTCATTTTTATTTATTTCTTCATGAATTGAATTGCATTATTCATCACTGTTGTGTGTTCATTATTTTTATTTCATTTTTCACAAAAAAAGGGAGCCCGAACAGCCTGGGAGGCACTAAAAATAGGCTAATTTGGCCATTTTTTCTTTCAAACTCTCCAACTCCCTCTCAAATTCTCTCTGACTCGTGCCGGCTCCACATCCTAAACCTTTCAAAATTTGATTTTTCACCTTCCAAACACTTCTAGAGTATTAATCTATCATTCTTTTGTTGATTCTATGAATCAAAAGCCTCTAAATCTTCCATTTTTCAAAAAAAATCAATCTGCCTTCAAAGAGCTTTGATTTTTGAAAAAATGATGCATATTTTGCTTGCCCATGCATAGGAGAACATAAAAGTACATTTTTTCTTGAATTCCCACGGTTAAAATGTTATAGGTAAATTTTCTAATTTTTGGCCGAAAGTTGAGATATTTAATGTTCTCTTGCATTGTGAATCAATTTGTGAGCTTCATGACATTGGATATGTTATGAGTTGATGATTCTTGAGAATTTTATTCATTCATATGGTCATTAGGGAGTTTGTGTATTCGCTTAAGGGAATGATTATGGCTATTTTGATAATTAAGTAACTAGTTGCACATTGGCCTTGAATTATCTTACACTTGATCACTATAATGCCATGATGATTCCATAATGCACATGATCATGTTATGAGCATCTAGATACATTGGGTTTGTTCAACACATTTACGCTTTCCGGTGAGATATTATGTTTATTCTTGCAGGTTGTATGAAAATTGTGGTGGATTGATTGGAGAAGGCTGAATTGGTTATTGTGTTGGTGAAAGGTATACTTTAAGGAGTTTGGGAATTGTGATGCAAGCTGGTTGAGAGTTGAGTGTTGTGTGTGTGCATTGTGTTTGAAAATGGGAGATTATATTCTTCTGAAATCTTTGAGCTTCTTAGTACTTATACTCCTATCTTCACTACTATCTCCTTCCTAATATGTCTAGAGCACGGGGCCAATCATCCAAAAGGGCTAGAGCTTCTTCTTCCTCAGCCCCTTCATCTATAGACCCCATATTCTTCAGGCCAGTGGATTTCATTGATCTATCCTGTGAGGAGTGGTACGATAGGAGGTCCTCAAATAAGATTATTGTGGAGCATACCTTTGCACCTATCCTAGACTGTGCTCTTAAACTAGGAATGATGTTTATGAGATTAGGGAGGGGACCTATAGCATAGCTTAAGGGGGATTATTGTCCAGTGCTTATAAAAGAATTCTATGCTAACATGGTTGCAAAAGACAATAACCATCTTCCACACATTGAGAAACGAGTGAAGCGAACCCCCATTTTCATCACAAGAAACCATTTAGCCACTCTTCTCCATGTGTATGATGGTGATTCTTGGCTAGGGATAGATACTAATCATCAAAAGATTCTTTCTGACCCTAATTGGGATGCTATTGGAACTAGAGCTACTCTAGGGTTGCACAAGAAAAATGCTTTCAAAGCCAACAGCTTCTACTCTAACAATGATCTTGATACCCACTTTTGGGCTCTAGTATACATGTTTGCTTTTAATATCGTATCTCGAGCCAGTGGATTCAATGAGACACGCACTATTGATATGTACATCTTACATAGAATGATGACCACTCAGCCTATCTCTCTTGCCCCATTGATCATACAATCCATTAGGGATATGGTTCATCATCAACTCTCGATCAAAGACTTTGTCTTTTCTCTAGTAATCATGAAAATTCTAAGAGATTTTGGTATTAGTACTTTGGGGGAATTGACTGAGACTACTACTGAGCATGACTTGATCATTGAGCAAACGTTGATGAGTTGTGGGTACAAATATAGCCAGGAGATGAAGAAATGGCTAAATCCCTATGAGGCAAAGTATCCCGGACAAGTTCAGCCACCACCTATGGAGGGGCAGCACCCACCACCACCATCATGAGCACGAGCCAGTACTGCACAATCACAACCAAGGACTAACTTTGAGACCGCAGTGATAGGACAGTTAGCTCAGCAGACGGAGATGTTGCTACACATGCGAGACTCCATTGATAACATTGCCCGGAGGCAGACTATTCAGGAGCAGCAATGGACTCAGTGGATGAAACATTTTTCAGGACCGCATGGCGGTGATGGCATTTCAGCACATGATGATGATGATGGGAAGGATTGAGATGATTTTTTTGCACTTGTTCCTACTTGTCACTTTCTTTTTCCTTTATATTTTCATAACTTTTCTACTTATTTCTTGTAGTTTTCTTTATTTTTTGCTTATTTTTCTTTTCTAGTTTTTATGCTTTGGTGTGTTTCTTTTGTGTATTTTTCTTTCTAGGTACTTCAACAATACTCCTTTCTGTTGCAATTCAACTCTTTTGTAGGAGAATGCACAATGCCATGGAAGTATTTTCTTTCTTCTCTTTTCCTCTTTATTTTTGGTCCCGTGCAATATTTCCTTGCTCTATTTGTTTGGCCATTGAGGACACTCTCCAATTTAAGTATGGGGGAATGGTTAGAATGAGAATTCTTCTATACTTCATTCTTCTTGAAATTCTTTGAACCTTGGAATTCTTCTATGCTTCATTCTTCTGAAATTCTTTGAACCTTTTGAGCAAAATTTTCAATTTTTTTTCCTGATTTTTTGAGCTTTCAAGATGTATTTTTAATGCATGTCTTTGTGCTAGATCATAGAGCATATGTTCTATATCATTTGTGGCTTATACATGACTTTTTGCACGCATTTAGACTAAGCAGTTCTTGATCAAATGCTTTACATTATTCTTAAACCTGTTTTTCTGCTAAAATTCATCGAGCATTCTAGAACTTACTTGAATACCTCTCGAGGCGAAATAAAAAAAGACATTCATGATTTAACTTAAGGATGACGGTAATAGGCCTTCTTTGGATAGTTTGAGCTTTTTGAGCCTACCTATTTTATATTATACCTAGTGCCTATTTTTAGCCTAAATTGTTAATTTCTTTCTTAAACCTGTTATCATACTTTGTCCATTACTTCTTTCTAAGAGTTTGATTTACCTTTCAAATCTTTGATTGCTCTTGATAGATAAAAGTACAAGTAGAAGAATTATGAGGGAGAATGCTTGTGTAAATGTCATGACTTGTTACTTTCAGTCATGCATCATGTGTTGAGTTGGAGTTGTGAAAGGAGAAAGGAGGAAGAAAAAGAAAGATTGAGAAAAATAAAAAGATGCCAGAAAATGTTCAAAGAAAAAAACGGTGAAACAAACAAAAGAAGCATTTGAAAAGAATAGAAAAAGAAAAGAAAAGCTGAAAGAAAAAGAAAAGAAGAGCACAGGAAGAATGTTGGTTGAATTGGAATAAGAATTGCTGAAATTTTGATGATCTTGTGCAATATGATTAATGCGTTGAGAATTATTGATGAAAAGAATGCAAGATTTGCTTGCATGATAATATGATTGCTATACAAGATTATGGGTTTTTGATTGGTTTTGTAATAAGAGAGTAAGAAAAGTTTGGAATCTATTGGCACATTTTGTTTATCCTTTTCTTGCAAACTCTCATCTTCTTTGATATTTGATTTTCTTATATCCTTCGTTTGATAGCTACATTACAAATCCTTTAGCCTTACATTATAAGCTTAAAAGTCCTACTTGACCTAAGTAGAATCATAATATGTCTCGGATTAGTGGAGAAAGTGGATGAAAAGTAATCTTATGGAATGCATATTTTTTTTTTCTTCCCCAACTAAATTCTTTCCAATGGTTTGAAAATGATGTTAAGTGTTGGTATGGTTCTACTAGTCATTCTTCACTTACACAAGTCTTACATTTATTATGAAAGGTATAGCAGAATATGTTTTGTTGTCTTGAATAAAGAAAGTATTGGAAATATTATTTTGAAATTGATTGAGTGATTTTGTGAAAACTTTTGTTTTTCTACTTATCTTTGATACTTTGCTTGAGGACAAGCAAAGAGCTAAGTGTGGGGGAATGTGATAAGGCCTAAATTAGTCATATATTTCTTAGTTATTTGAGGCCATTTTGTGTTGGGAAATATGCCCTCTTAGACTAGGTTTCTGATGTAAACATCGAATGTTTTAATAAAAGAATTTATTTTCAAAAATTATTTGTGAATTTACATTTTATTTGTGCAAAATTACATTTGGAAAAAACCTATTGAGTTTAAGTAAGTGGTCCACGTGAATAGTGGTCTTTCACAGTAAGGTATAGATCACGGGTTACTTAACACATAAACGTTTATTCTTAACCGATTGATGAGAATGTGAATCTCGTCATGTTTAGGTTATTATGTTATGAATTCCAAATGGGGAATGGCTTACCTTTAGCCAGTGAGTAGTCCATTCACTTTATGACATAAGCGTATTTCGAATACGTAGAACAAGACCTGTAGTAATGGTTTCTTAAAGTACTATATGGTAAAAACCTAGACTACTACTGCTACAGCGTGGACTAGTACTCTACGACTTGAGTATGAGTTGGTGGTCTGATGAAACTGGAAGCATGTACTTTGATTTGCTTTTAGTTGAGGTTCTATCGTAGGACCAATATACTTGCATGTTAGGTATGTGTGACTAGTTAGTTAAGACAGACTTGTACAAGATAGTTTCTATACTATATCATCCCTTGTGATTGTCTGAATAATCTAAATATCCAGGGCTCTGGGAAATATAACTTGGATATTTACTTTAGGGTAGCTCCCTTAGAAAGCGAAAACAATCCAAGAAGTCGTGGATCATTAGACTAGAAGCCTAAGGATGGTAGATGTCATTTAGAGAGGTGTTAGTACATTTCTTCCTCTCTAATGTACGGCGATGTATAGAGGGGTATTTTAGTCACTTCACCTGTAAGTCGGAGACTTTGCTAAATGCAGCATTGTCCTTGGGATCAATATTTTCTTATGGTGATATTAAGAAATATTTAAAATACAAAATACAACTATTTATATGGCAAGGGTATTTTGGTCATTTTAGTAATCAAGGCGGTGTGTCTTTTGGTCCCCAATATAGACCGTAAGTCCTAATTATATACAGGCTAAGGAATTGGTCTTAAATTAAATGAAATTTATTTTATTTAAGTAGCCTGATTTAATTATTGGGTTAGAATAAAATAAAGGTCTACAGAGAGAGAGATAATTAATTAAATTAGTTTGGTGGGTTAATTAATTATTCAGGGCTTTGGCCCAATTTGAATAATTAAAGATTAACTTGAGACCAAACTAATATAGGCTTGTTAATTGGACTAGTTTATTTGGGCTGGAAAAATTAATTATATATTGGGCCATTTATTTGGTTCTAATTAGAATAATTAATTTAGTCCAAAAGGCTAAACTAAGAGTTCAATGTGCCAATCCAGTTTAACCCAGGGTTTTATTTAGGTTAAACAGGAGAACAAAGACGAACGTCGTTTTCAACGTTATTCCTTCTGCTTCTTCTCTGAGTAAAAAAAAAAATATGACAGCCTTCTCTTCTCTCTGAAAAATTCCTTAGCCAGTGAGTTGTTCACCAAACATGGATTAGGCAGGCTATATACTGGAAGATTGAGAGGTTGGCGTTCATATACATGCACAGACAGAGTAGGAGGCTTGCAGAAATCACACCGGAGGTTTCTACCAGTGCACCTACCCCGGTTCCACACATTTTGGTCCAACCAACTTTAAGAACAAGAAGAAGAGGTAATTTTTTTTTCCTCTCGGAGCTCGGACAGACCGTGACCGGCGCCGGCTCCGGTCTGGAGTTCTGCTGCATATGTTTCTTGTTCAATTCATTGCTTCCATTGTGCTTTGCTTCCCTTTTAAATCTTCATTTTGTGATATATTTTGTGTAATAACTGGTCATATTCCTTCATCTTTGAGATTTTACCCATGGAAAAGGTATTTTTTGCATTATTTCAGATTTTAGGGGTAAAATAAGGTAAAATCGTCATTAAACAGACTAGGGGCAGCGTCGGCCATGTGCTGTTAGCACGCACTTCGAGGTGATGAAAAATCGATGAAATAGGAGTTGAACAGAACACAATCGACGCCAGTTAGGAGCCTAGAGGCAGTGCCAACTACGACCTGGAAAAACTTGGTATGAAAATCGAGAAAATAGAGAGACAGAATGTAATCGGCGCCGGCCGTAGGCAGGACAAGCGGCGCTAGCTGTGCACTGGTACAGAGATGATACCTCGATTTTTGTGTGCATTTTTTGGCAATTTTCAAAGTTTTGGTATTTTTCTACTTCTATTCGGATAGAAATCTTAGACGGACGAATTTAAGCACTTCTAAAGTCTATTAATCGAGGAAAAACACAAGTCAAATGGATGAATTCAAGGAGCAAAACAAAAAATCACTCAAGTTTAAGGAGGAATTCAATAAAATCAAGAAGGATTGCACAAGAGAGTCTAGAAAGGAAGAAGAAGAATGCTTGTCTATGAGTGCTTTCTTTTAACTTTGTTTTCTTTTCTTGAACAATTATATGTTAATTGTTTTATTGTAATTTGCCATTGTTTTCGGTATTCATGATTTTTATAGTTACTTTGATCATTTGATTAATTGATTGTTATTCTTGGTATTTAATTACGTATGCTGATTACAAGATTAATTTGTTATTTCTTTTTATTCACTTGCTTGGAAAAAAGGGTTGATGGTGGTCTTAATTTATTAATTTCATATTTGTTGTCTATTAAATTGCTTGGAAAAAGGGGTTAATTGCTAAGAACTAGGTAATTAAATGTTAATTGATGTCTGCCAGGATATTGATTCATTGGTTAATTTCATGTTTTAAATTTGCCAGGATATGGGGATTTAATCAAGGATTGTGTTTAATGCATCTTTTGGGTGAATTAGTTGAGACATGATATGTGATGCTAATTTGTTTAGAAGATAGTGATTTCATGAATTAGAAAAAAGGTGAATCTATCTTAATCATTCAAGATGTCAAGAGAATTATTAGTTATGATAATGATTTGGCCGTTTAAGGTCGTGTTTGTCAAAATAATGGTTTGAGTTACATAATTTTCCATCCTTGACATGTATATATTCTTTTATTTTATTTTATTTTTATTTTTATTCTTTTTCACTTTATCGAGTCAGTTAAACAATGAAAGAAAAGTGATTACTACATACTTGTTCCTTGAGGATCGATACTCATTTTAAACCCTATGCTATGCTTAATGATGAATACGTTTGCTCATATGTGTAATTTGGGGTTAATGTTTTAATTTAAACTTGATTGGAAATGTGCTTATTTTTATATGATTTTTTATACCCAAATTAGTACACATCAAAATTTTATTCAATTTCATGTCAAAATATATCCGATTACCTTTGAATTTGGTCATAACACTTTTTATAATAATTTTAACAAATCTAACGGTCGGATCGTTAATTTGATATACCTATCTTTGTAAATGTCTTAAGTTTTTGGTATTTTTGTTTTGTCGGATAATGTGCCAAAGTATATCTGATTATCTTCAAATTTGGTATGACATTTTTTTTAGCAATTTCAACAAATCTAATGGTTGGATCGTTAATTTGATGTGCTTATTGTTGGTTTGGAGAAAAATAGAGGAGCATGCTTGCGGGAAACGGAAAAAAAAAAAACAGAGGCAAAAAACACGAGGAACAACACCATGGAAGCGTTTAAACCACACCTCTGCGTGCCTTAAACCTCTTAGGCTGTGGAAGAATGGATTGAACCACAGGGACAACTCCTTCTAACCCACTCAATGAAGCTTCCGATTGAAATCCCACTAACCTCCTACTTCGCCTTGTTTGCAGAACGCCAAAGCTTTCCGGGTCTTGGAATATTCCACTGCCTCAATCCTTGTTGGTGAAACAAAGGGTGAGGAGGAATGGTCTCAATGTTCTTGATTCTTTGCTATTTGATTAACAATATCAAGAACAAAAGGAAGAGGAAAAGAGAGTCACGAGAGAGAGAGAGAGAGAGAGAGCTTAGGAGAAAATTAGGTTTTTTTTTCTTCAGAGAGGCGAGAGTTCTGTAGCTAAAAACTAGGTCTCTGATCTCTGATAACAATATCTCTGGGGTATGATATTTCAAACATTCGAATGTTATCAACAGAGTAAGTTTGGCTTAACCCTAAACTCTTCTGAACCGTATCTGGAAAAAAACCCTATGGTCTAGGCTATTGGGCTAAAATAATATTTATTAATTATTTACTTCCTTCTAGTTTAAGCCCAGGTTAATTTTCTAATTATTCAAACCAGACCCTAGCCCTGAATAATTAATTAACCAATTAAACTAGATAATAAATTTCTCTCAACTCCTTTTATTTATTTATTTTTATTCTAGTCCAATAATAAATTAGACTTCCTGAATAAAATAAAATCCTCTTTAACTGAGACCAATTCCTCTACCCAAAATTAATTAGGACTTACGAGCTATTCTGAGAACTAAAAAGACACATCGCCTTGACTATTAAAATAACCAAAATACCCTTACTATATAAATAGTTGTATTTTGTATTTTAAATATTTCCTAATATCACCATAAGGAAATATTGACCCCAAGGATAATGCTGCGTTAGTAAGGTCTCCGACCTACAAGTGAAATGACTAAAATACCCCTACATATCGAAGTACATTTAGAGAGGAAGAAGTGTACTAACACCCTTCTAAATGACATCTACTATCCTTAGGCTTCTAGTCCAATAATTCACGACTTCTTGGAGTGTTTTCGCTTTCCAAGAAGCTACCCTAAAGCAAACATCCAAGTCATGTTTCCTAGGGCCCTGGATATTTTGATAATTCAGACAACCACAAGGGGCAATATTGTGTATAAACTATCTTGTACAAATCTGTCTTAACTAATTAGTTACATATACCCAATATACAAGTATATTGGTTCTATAATAGAACCTCAACTATAGCATATCAAAGTATATGCTTTTAGCTTCGTCAGATCACCAACTCATACTCAAGTCGTAGAGTACTAGTTCACGCTGTAGCAGTAGTAGTCTAGGTTTCTACCATATAGTACTTTTAGAAACGACTACTACAAGTCCTGTTCTAAGTATTCGAAATACGCTTATGTCCTGAAGTGAGTGGACTACTCACTGGCTAAAGGTAAGCCATTTCCTATTTGAAATCCATAACATAACAACCTAAATATGATGAGATTCACATTCTCATCAATTGGTTAAGAACAAATATTTATGTGTTAAACAACCAGTGATCCATACCTTTTTGTTAAAGACCACCATTCACATGGATTACTTATTTAAGCACAATGGGTCTTTTCCACACAAAATTGTGCATAAACAAAAAGTAAATTCACAAACGATTTCTGAAAATAAATTCTTTTATTAAAATATTCGATATTTACATCAGAAACCTAGTCTAAGAGGGCATACTTTCCAACAATCTCCTACTTACACTCTAAGACTTGGTAAGTCCATAGGTCCCCACCCCTATGGCGTCTAAGTGTTTCTTGAAGACTCTCTCAGCCAAAGGCTTGGTGAATGGATCTGCTAGATTATTTTCTGAGGCAATTTGTTCCATCACGACTTCCCGTCTCTGAATGAAATCTTGGATCAGGAGGTACTTCCTCTCGATGTTCTTCCCCTTCTTGTGGTTCCAAGGTTTTTTAGATTGAGATACTGCTCCAGTGTTGTCGCAATGCATCACAATTGGCCTATCCATGTGTGGCACAACTCCATGTTTTGAAAGGAACTTTCAGAGCCAGATTGCTTCCTTAGATGCCTCCGAAGCTGCCACATACTCAGCTTCCATAGTTGAGTCAGCAATGCAAGATTGCTTGATGCTCCTCCATGAAATTGCTCCTCCAGACAAGGTGAAGACATATCCACTAGTAGATTTTCTCTCATCATTTTCTGCTTGGAAGTCTGAGTCTGTGTATCTTGTAGGAACCAAGTCATCAGCCCTGTAAACAAGCATATAATCTCTCGTTCCCTTGAGGTACTTGAGAATATGCTTTATAGCTTACCAATGAACCTATCTAGGGTTTAATTGATTTCTGCTAACCAAACCTATGACAAAGCAGATATCTGGTCTAGTACATAACATGGCGTACATGAGACTTCCCACAGCCGAAGCATAGGGAATCCTACTCATTCTGTCATTTTCTTCTTGAGACTTAGGACAGTCCCTTGAAGAAAATGACAACCCATGTCTGCAAGGGATTAGAGCTCCCTTGCATGAGTCCATGCTGTACTTGGCCAGCATCTTGTCAATGTATGCCGCTTGGGATAATCCTAATATTCTCTGCTTCCTATTCCTAAGAAGTCTAATCCCGGGAATGTAGTTGGCTTCTCCCAAGTCCTTCATACTAAATTGACTAGACAGCTAAACCTTTGTAGATGACAATGACCCTACATCATTTCCAATGAGTAGAATGTCATCTACATATAAAACAAGAAAAACTACATTAATACCTTCAAGTTTCTTGTACACGCATGGTTCATCCTTATTTTGAATAAAACCATAAAACTTTACAGTCTCATCAAAACGAATGTTCCATACTCTCGATGCTTACTTAAGTCCGTAAATGGACTTCTTAATCTTGCAAACCATATGTTCTTGGCCTTCAGCAATAAAGCCTTCCGGTTGGGACATATAGATGTCTTTGCTAAGATGGCCATTTAAAAATGCTGTCTTGACATCCATTTGACATATCTCGTAGTCATAATGACATGCGATGGCAAAGAAGATACGGATGGATTTAAACATGGCTACCGGGGAAAAGGTTTCCTCATAATCAATCCCCTCTTTCTGAGTATACCCTTTCATCACAAGCCTAACTTTGAAAATTTCCACCTTTCCATCTACTCCCCTCTTCCTCTTGCACACTCACTTACGCCCAATGGGTTTTATCCCTTCAGATGAAGTTACAAGATCCCAAACCTAATTGAAGTACATAAACTCAATCTCGACTTTCATTGCTTCATGCTATAGATTTGTATCGGCATCAGTAATAGCCTCCTCATATCTAGTGGGGCTTGTTCTTAATGGTCAGAGACCAGCTCAAAAGTCCAGTCCACATTTCTAGAACCCTAGACACTCTCCCACTATGACGAGACTCTATTTGTACAAGCTCTTGAGGTTGTGCCTCTTCTCATTCCACAATCAGGTTAAAAGAAGTTGTTTCCGAAGATAACTTCTCCTCTAGTTCTAACCTAGTTGAACTTTTTGTGGAAGTACTTTGATCATTCTCTAAGTATCTAGCATTGCTACTAATTAGTACCTTCAGCTCTTTAGGATGATTAAAGTAACCACCATTTGTCCCTTTTGGATACCTAACTAAATAGCATAATTCTGATATTAGTTCCAACTTGTCTCCCTTGACCAGTACATAAGCTGGACAACCTCATATCCTGAGATGATTCAGACTTGGCTTATACCCAGTCCATATATCATAGGGAGTCCTAGGTACTAATTTGGAAAATACCAAGTTCAGAATATATGCCGCTGTTTCCAGGGTATATCCCCAAAAAGACACTGAAAGAGTAGCATAAGACATCATGCTTCGGATCATTTCCATCAATGTTCTGTTCCTTCTCTCAGCTACTCCGTTTTGTTGGGATGTCCCCGGTATAAAGAGCTAGGATACTTTCCCATGATGTACTATGTAGTCCTTGAATTCACCCAAGATGTACTCTCCACCACGATCTGATCGTAAGGTCTTGATTAATTTACCTGTCCGATACTCTACTTCAGCCTTAAACTCTTTGAACTTATCAAAAGAGTCAGACTTGCGTCTCATCAGGTAAATATAACCAAACCTTATACAATCATCTGTGAAAGTGATGAAGTACTCAAAACCTCCTCTAGTTGGTGTAGACAAGGGACCACACACATCAGTGTGAACAAGACTAAATACCTCTTTGGCTCTATTCGCCTTAGGGGCAAATGACCTTTTGGTCATCTTTCCCATCAGGTAGGACTCATACTAAGGCTAATTTTCCAATCTCAATGAGCCCAAGGGCCCATCATGAATCAACCTCTGAATTCTGGTTAAGTTGATATGCCCCAACCTTAGATGCCAAAGATAAGACTCATTGACATTGGTCTTTCTTTTCCTTGTTAAAGATTCAGATCAAGCGTTATTTAATTGATTGTTAATATGGTTTAAGAAAAATAGATTCCCATACATGTGCCCAATACATAAAATTTCTCCATTTCTACTGATAGAAATACTAGAATGGAAAGATACATAATATCCTTGATTTATTAGTTTCGCAACCAAAATCAAATTCTATCTAAATTCAGGTACATATAAAATATCATTCAAAACTAGTATTCTATTACAATCAAATACAGGATCCAACTGTCCCACTACAAGGGCCCAAACTTGTGCTCCATTTCCCACACGTAGTCCATGTTCGCCCTTCTGGAGTCTTCTTATCTTTTTAAACTCCTGCAAGGAGTTACAAATGTAATCATTAGCTCCTAAATCAACAATCCAAGTAGAAGTTGATCCAACCATTAATATATACTCTAGATAGAAAACATTACCTGTGGGGTTTTTCTTAGTTTGAAGATCTAGACACTTTTTTTTTCCAATGTCCTTTCTTTCCACATTTGAAGCACTTGCCCTTTGGTTTGTCTTTGGGCTGGGTCTTGGGCTGAGCCGCTACGTTTCCCTTCTTCCTTTTGAGCTTTCTGGGCTTAGGCCCAGTTCTTGAGGAAGAAGCCTTAGTAATTATGGTCTTAGATTGTGGCTTCATGACCTTCTCCGCCATCTAGAGCTCCTTCATCAACTCAATCAAACCCATGTTCAACTTGTTCATATTATAGTTTAACTTGAACTAAGTAAAGGAACCCAGTAGAGATTTGAGAACCATGTCCATTTGGCTCTCGAGGTCAATGACAGCCCCTAAGATTTCTGCTTTCTCGAAAGCAGTAATCATCTTGAGCATATGCTCTCTGACTGATACTCCCTCAGCCATTTTAGTGTTAATGATGGTTCGAAGAGCCTCCTGCCTTGCGGGCCGTCTCTTATCCATGAACATCGTGGCTAATGATTGGGTTATGTCATACGCAGTGGTCATGTGCTCATGTTTAGATTGGAGCACATTAGATATAGAGGCCAACATGTAACAACGAGCCATCTCATTGGCCTTCTTCCATGCCTTCTCTACCTCATGCTCCTCGGCGGTGGAACCCTCCCCGATAACAGGACAGGTTTTGTAAAAGACATACTATACTCTTCCGCTGTGAGTATTATGTCCAGGCTCCTTTTCCAGTCCACATAGTTTAGTCCCGTTAGCTTATTCTCCCTGAGAATAACGGCCAATGGACTAAAAGAACCTCCCACCATTTCTGAAAAATTGAAAATAAAAGAAAGAATTTAGTTTGTGAAAATAAAATAAATTTGTACACTGAAATTAATTTAGCTCTTAGGAAAACTGACATAGCTTCTTAGGAAGATTAACAGTTCCCTAAGCTAAGTGTATTAACCACCATAAATTAACTTCCCTTCTAGGTAATGATCTAGAGGATAACTCCATCGAGGGGATGGCCATTTCCTCTCATTTCCTATGGACATATCTCGCACCATAACCTCCAACGTGGGCTGGCCGATCATAATACGTGTCTCGGGTTATTAATTACATCATCCCATTAGATCTAGATCCTTGTGGTATCCCTATCCTATACGGGTTCACTCCCAGGGTGACACGAGAGGACCCACGATCTCTAATGAGGATCGTGATGGAAGCCGTGGGGCCGTTGGAACCCCTCTCCCACTTAGTCTTTTAAAAATAAAAGTTTTCTAAAAAATATCCTTTTGAAAATTTTCATTAAGTTTTTCCTTAACTCAAAAATAAAATATCTAAATCCATTAAAATCTCTATGTCAAGGTTTATATCCTTCGAGAGATTTTTCCATGGACTAATTTTACTTTAGTAAAAAAACTTAATGATTTCAAAAATTTTCCAATTAAAACTTTCTAGAGACTTTGGTCTCAAGTTTATTTGACAAAACAATTTTTCTTGTATCAAAATAAAACAAAATGGCTTTCTATTTTAACCTACAAAAATATCTAAATCCAATATATTTTCTATGTCAAAGATTAAATCCTTTGAGAAAATACCTAAGGATTAATTTTTGTTCAAGTTAAAATAACCATTTAATTGTTTAAAGAAAAATGTTTTCTTGTCAAAAGTGTTCCCAAAAACTTTGGTCTTTGAGAAAATGTGCACATAGGTACTCAAAATAAATAACATGCTAGAAAAAAATAGACGTTTTCATGCTATTCTATTTTTAAACCTAAGTACCCAAATAATAGAATTAAATACATTAATTAATTAATTAATTATCTTGTTTAATCTTAAAACCCCTTACTAATATTTTTCATACAAATATATTCCAAGAATATTAACTATTGCAAAAATATTAATTTCGCCTGGTATGGGACCTAAAACGGAAAAAAAAAACACAAGAAAATTGCAAAAAAAATTATTAGTCCATGTACACCCGCCGCACTGGATTGAAGTCCTTTTACATTGTGGTCCACCGCGATCTCGGTGCACCAGCCGCACCGGATCGCCTTTTGTTGCACCCGCGGAGCCGCCCCAATTGCCCATGACCTACGCCCGTTGACCCGCGGAGCCAGCCCGTTCGAACCGCTTGACCTGCGCGCTACACTGAATTGCAAATTGCAATCGATCACGCTGTTGAGTCGATGCGCAACGACCTGGGCTCCAGGCACAGATCACGGTCAGCGGCTCGGCTTCAGCTTGGCTCGTTAGCGGCTTAGGAACAATATTAGTCTTCTTCGATTTTCTGCGCGAGAAATTTTTTTTGTGTTATAAAATTAGGGTAGTGTTAGAATAAAATCTACACACTACACACTAAGAAAACTCTAACTATTCTTTGTACAAGAATTTCTCTTCAAACTTCTCTCTTTCTTTCTCTCACAATTCTTTCTCTAATCTTTCTTTCACTAATCTTTCTTTCACAAAATGATGGTGTATTACAAGCTTAGAGAATAGCTCTATTTATAGAGCTCTAATTAGTGAAATACATCATGGCATACATCATCTTCAACTAATCTCAATTAATGGTGTCTCCACTAAATGGTGGACATCCATAAAAATCTTCTAATAATTCACATAAATCCATAATTAGTGGAGCCTCCACTAATTAATGGAGATTCCAATAATTCATAACACTCCCCCTTGGATGTCCATCCATACATAAAGAATATGCCTCGTTAAAACCTTACTAGATAAAAACCCAGTGGGAAAAAAATCTAGTGAAGGAAAAAGAGTACACTATTCTATATGTCCATTTATTACTCCCCCTGATGAGATGATTCCTTTAAATCTTTAAACCGACGCATACCGATTTTATATCTCAACTTTTCAAATGTTGCAGTCGGTAAAGTCTTCGTGAAAATATCTGCGAGGTTATCACATGACCGAATTTGTAGCATATCAATTTCACATTTCTTCTGGAGTTCATGAGTAAAGAAGAATTTTGGTGAAATATGTTTTGTCCGATCTCCTTTAATATATCCTCCTCGTAATTGAGCTATGCAAGCTGCATTGTCTTCATAAAGAGGAGTTGGAATACCTTTGATTGATGATAATCCACAACTTTCTCGGATATAATGAATCATGGATCTTAGCCATACACATTCTCGACTTGCTTCATGAATGGCTATAATTTCAGCATGATTTGAAGAAGTAGCTGCTATAGATTGTTTCGTAGAACGCCATGATATAGCAGTATTTTCACATGTAAATAGATAGCCCGTTTGAGAACGTGCTTTATGTGGATCAGATAAATAACCAGCATCTGCATAACCAATCAATGTTGGACTGGTTTTATTTGAATAAAATAATCCGAGATCAATTGTACCTTGGAGATATCGAATGACTTGTTTAATTCCATTCCAATGTCGTCGTGTTGGTGAAGAAGTAAATCTTGCTAATAAATTGACAGCAAAAGCAATATCAGGTCTTGTATTATTAGCAAGATACATCAATGCACCAATTGCACTGAGATATGGTACTTCAGGACCAAGGAGTTCTTCATCATTTTCTTGAGGTCGGAAAGGATCTTTATCCACATTTAATGATCGGACGATCATTGGAATACTCAATGGATGTGTTTTGTCCATGTAAAATCTTTTTAGCACTTTTGCTGTATATGTTGATTGATGAATAAATGTTCCACTCTCCAAATGTTCAATTTGTAAACCAAGGCAAAATTTGGTTTTACCAAAATCCTTGATTTCGAATTCTCTTTTTAAATAATCAATTGTTTCTTGGAGCTCTTCAGGAGTTCCAATAAGATTAATATCATCAACATATATAGCTAATATCACAAATTTAGAACCAGATTTCTTAATAAAAACACATGAACATACCTGGTCATTTTTAAATCCCGCTTTCAATAAATATTCACTAAGACGTGTGAACCACATGCACCCAGATTGCTTCAGGCCATATAATGATTTTTGCAACTTGATGGAGTAATTTTCACGAGGATAATGTTTATATGCTTCAGGCATATGAAATCCTTCGGGGATTTTCATGTAAACATCATTTTCTAAATTTCCATACAAGTAAGTAGTGACAACATCTAATAGGTGCATATCTATCTTTTCATGTACTGCCAAACTGATAAGATATCGGAGTGTAATAGCATCAACAACAGGAGAATAAGTTTCATCATAATCAATACCTGGTCTTTGTGAAAAACCTTGGGCTACTAATCGCGCTTTATATCGAACGATTTCACTCTTTTCATTGCGCTTTCGCACAAATATCCATTTGTAGCCAACAGGTTTTACACCTTCTGGTGTTCGGACTGCAGGTCCGAAGATTTCACGTTTTGTCAGTGCATTTAACTCCGATTGAATCGCATCTTTCCATTGCAGCCAATCTTTTCTATGCCGACATTCATCAACTGATATTGGTTCAGGATCATCATTATCCGTGTAACATCAAGAGATATATTGTATGCAAATATATTATCAATAACAGCTTTCTATCCGATTCCAACTTCTACCGGAAGTGGTATAATTGATAGAAATTTCAGTGTTACTTTCATCAACTTCCGGTTCTTTGTCATCAGTTCTCTCTTGGTCTTTATTATTCTTTTCTTCAATATGATCTTCTGGATCATTTAATCATCTTTTCTTTCGAGGATTTTTATCTTTAGAACCAAGAGGTCGGCCATGCTTCTGGCATGCTTTTGACTCAGCAGCTATAGGTATAATATTTTGTTCTGCTGGAACTTTAATTCGAATAGGAGCATTTATAGCTGGAATATGCGATTTTGTAACTCTTCTGGAGTCAACAAAAGCGTCTGGCATTTGATTTGCAATGCTTTGCAAATGAATTATCTTTTGAACTTCAAGTTCACATGCGCTTGTGCGTGGATCAAGATAATTTAATGATGTTGTCCAAGCAAGATCCTTTTTATGCTCGTTTTGGTTCTCCCCTAATTTAGGGAATAATGATTCATCAAAATGACAATCAACAAATCTTGCTCGTGAATACATCTCCGTCGTGGGTTCAACATACCCGATAATAGAGGGAGAATCATATCCAACGTATATCCCCTTTCTTCTTTGAGGACCCATCTTTGTACGTTGGTTTGGTGCAATTGGAATATATACAGCACACCCAAAAATTCCTAAATGAGCAATATTTGGTTCTGACCCAAAAGCCAATTGCAAAGGAGAGAATTTATGATAACTAGCTGATCTTATACGTACAAGTGTTGCAGCATGTAGAATAGCATGTCCCCAGGCAGATGTTGGGAGATTTGTTTTCATTAATAATGGTCTAGCAATTAATTGTAATCGTTTAATCAAAGATTCAGCAAGACCATTTTGTGTGTGAACATGAGCTACAGGATGTTCAACATTAATCCCAATTGACATGCAATATGCATCAAAAGCATGTGATGAAAATTCACCAGCATTATCCAAACGGATATTTTTAATGTGATGGTCCGGAAATTGTGCTCGTAATTTAATTATTTGAGCAAGTAATCTCGCAAACGCCAGGTTGCGAGTAGATAATAAACATACATGTGACCATCGGGATGATGCATCAATTAAGACCATAAAATATTTGAATGGTCCACATGGTGGATCAATAGGTTCACAAATATCTCCGTGAATCCGTTCGAAAAATGTAGGACTTTCAGCTCCTACTTTTACTGGTGATGGTTTAACAATTAATTTTCCTAGGGAACATGCAGTACATGCGAATTTTTCTGATGTTAATATTCTTTTATTTTTCAAAGGATCACCATGTGTATTCTCAATGATTATTCTCATCATGGTAGATCCCGAATGACCCAACCGGTCATGCCAAATGCTAAAAGTAATAGGATCAGTAAACTTCTGGTTTACTAGATGATGAATTTCAATTGTACGTATTTTTACAAAATATAGGCCAGTAGAAAAAGACGGTAGTTTTTCTAATACCGATTTCTTACCCAAATGTATTTGAGTAATAAAGATGCTCAATCCCATTTTCCTCATTTGTTTCAACATGATACCCATTTCTGCGGATATATTTAAAACTCAATAAATTTCTTCTGGATTTTGAGGAAAATAGTGCCTTATCAATAATAATTGTTGTTCCTTTAGGCAACAATATACTAGCTCTTCCGGAGCCCTCAATTACATTTGCACTACCGTTTATCGTATAAATATTTATTTCTCTCATTTTGAGATTAGAAAAATATTTCTCATTTTTTAGTATGGTGTGTGTAGTTCCACTATCAATAATGCATACATCATCATTAATAACAGCCATCTGAACACAAATATATATATGTAAACGTAAATATTATTAGAATAGAATGAAAATGAAAATACAAAAATATCAGGGTGAGACTTTAGTTCTTTTGGACACTGCCATCACCAATTAAATGGTCTATCCTACCGTCCGGGTGTTCAAAAAATCCGATACATCCATATGGGTAATATTGATATTAAGATCTTCAGGATCACTATCGTCATCCTCAACATTATTTATTGGATGTTGAGAAAAATTTGCTTCCACATTTTTATTTTTCAATGAAGCTTGATACAATTCAACTAAATGCTTAGCCGTACTGACGCTTCGTGACCAATGACCTTTCATGCCACATCTATAACATATATCCTCATGCTTTTCTTCAATTTCTTTTTCTTTTGCCTTTTGATCTTTTCTGCTCCACTTCAGTGGCCGTATTTCTCACGCTTTGATTATAATTGTGATAAGGGAAATATCGAGCGTGACTACGACCATAACCACGACCACGGCCACGGCCACGGCCACGACCACGACTATAACGATGGCTTCTGCTGGAGCCAACAGACATTCACTTCTGGGAGTGCTGTAGAGCCAGTTGGTCTGGCTTCATGATTTCTCAATAATAACTCATTATTTTTCTCTGCAATGAGGAGGGCAGTAATTAAATCTGTAAATTTTGTATACCCCTTTTCTCGATATTGTTGCTGCAGGACAATATTCGAGGCATGAAAGGTGGAGAATGTCTTCTCCAACATATCTTCATCAGTCACTTTTTCTCCGCATAATTTTAATTGAGATGTAATTTTATACATTGCGGAGCTATATTCATTCACGGTTTTAAAATCTTGCAACCTCAGGTGCAACCATTCATACCGTGCAGTGGGTAGTACGACCATCTTCAGGTGGTCAAATCTTTCTTTTAAATTTACCCACAGGCCATATGGATCTTTTTCGGTCAGATATTCCATTTTTAAATTTTCATCGAGATGACGACGAATAAAAATCAAAGCTTTAGCCTTGTGTTGTGCAGATGCACTATTATGTGCTTGAATAGTTTCACTAAGGCCTTCAGCATTTAGATGCATTTCTGCATCGAGAACCCATGACATATAATTTTTTCCAGAAATATCAAGGGCTACAAATTCGAGTTTAGCGAGATTAGCCATAGAGATCAATAAATGCGTACCTGTCTTCTGGCTTTGGTAACGGCAGAAACTCGTGCTTAGTTTTCTGGCTTTTGTACCGGTAGAGACTCGTGCTGATAACATATTATAAAATTATGGTAGTGTTAGAATAAAATCTACACACTACACACTAAGTAAACTCTAACTATTCTTTGCACAAGAATTTCTCTTCAAACTTCTCTCTTTCTTTCTCTCACAATTCTTTCTCTAATCTTTCTTTCACTAATCTTTCTTTCACAAAATGATGGTGTATTACAAGCTTAGAGAATAGCTCTATTTATAGAGCTCTAATTAGTGAAATACATAATGGCATACATCATCTTCAACTAATCTCAATTAATGGTGTCTCCACTAAATGGTGGACATCCATAAAAATCTTCTAATAATTCACATAAATCCATAATTAGTGGAGCCTCCACTAATTAATGGAGATTCCAATAATTCATAACATTTTGCAATTTTTTCTACTTTTCTCCCGTAGCTTCTTTGCACATTATCCATTACAAAAAACTCATCCAAACCAAAACACATTCGACTATACCCTTCAAAATTGGGTTTACACGATTGTTCTATGAAAGCATAAAATTTTTACAGAGACCTATGCTTGCACTGTGAAGCTCACATAACACCTATCCCATACCAAAACAACGAATGATCACAGGCTTAAGCAGCACCAAATAATGATCTTCTCCATTTTTGTTAACTAACATGCTCCCTAAGTTAATCAAACTACATGCTTTGATACCAATTGTTGGTTTGAAGAAAAATAGAGGAGCATGCTTGCGAGAAACGAAAAAAAAAAAGAGGCAAAAAACACGAGGAACAATACCATGGAAGCATTTATACCATACATCTGCGTGCCTTAAACCTTTTAGGCTGTGGAAGAATGGATTGAACCACAGGGACAGCTCCTTCTAACCCACTCGATGAAGCTTCCGGTTGAAATCCCACTAACCTCCTACTTCGCCTTGTTTGCATAAACGCCAAAGCTTTTCGGGTCTCGGAATATTCCACTGCCTCAATCCTTGTTAGTGAAACAAAAGGTGAGGAGGAGTGGTCTCAATGTTCTCAATTCTTTGCTATTTGATTAACAATATCAAGAACAAGAGGAAGAGGAAGAGAGAGTCACGAGAGAGAGAGAGAGAGAGCTTAGAAGAAAAATAGGTTTTTTTTTCTTCAAAGAGGCATGAGTTCTGTAGCCAAAAACTACGTCTCTGATCTCTGATAACAATATCCCCGAGATATGATATTTCAAACATCTGGATGTTATTAACAAAGTAAGTTTGGCTTAACTCTAAACTCTTCTGAACCGTATTTGGAAAAAATCTTATAGTCCATGCTATTGGGCCAAAATAATATTTATTATTTTTCTCGGACCCAAAAGGTCCAAAACAATGAACATCAATTATTTATTTTCTGAGCTTGTAGAAATAACTCAATAAATAATTAAACATTAATTATTTATTTCTTGGGCTTATAACCCAATAAATAATTAATGAGCCCAAATGAACCAAAAATAATTAAACATTAATTATTTATTTCTTAGGCTTATATAAATAATCCAATAAATAATTAAATATTAATTATTTATTTCCCTCTAGTTTAAGCCCATGTTAATTTTTTAATTATTCAAACTGGACCCTAGCCCTGAATAATTAATTAACCAATTAAACCAGATAATAAATTTCTCTCAACTCCTTTTATTTATTTATTTTTATTCCAATCCAATAATAAATTAGACTTCTTGAATAAAATAAAATCCCCTTTAACTAAGACCAATTCCTCAATCCAAAATTAATTAGGACTTACGGGCTATTCCGAGGACCAAAAAGACACATTACCTTGGCTACTAAAATGACCAAAATACTATTTTTATATAAATAGCTATATTTTACATTTTAAATATTTTCTAATATCACCATAAGAAAATATTGACCCCAAGGACAATGCTGCGTTAGCAAAGTCTCCGACCTACAGGTAAAATGACTAAAATATCCCTATACACATTGCCGTACATTTAGAGAGGAAGAAGTGTACTAACACCCCTCTAAATGACATATACCATCTTTAGGCTTCTAATCTAATTATCCACGACTTCCTGAAGTGTTTCCGCTTTCCAAGGGAGCTACCCCTAAAGCAAACATCCAAGTCATGTTTCCCAGGACCCTGGATATTTTGATTATTTAGACAACCACAAGGGGTGATATTGTGTAGAAACTATCTTGTACAAATCTGTCTTAACTAACTAGTTACATATACCCAATATGCAAGTATATTGGTTGTACGATAGAACCTCAACTATAACATATCAAAGTATATGCTTCCAGCTTCGTCAGACCACCAACTCATACTCAAGTCGTAGAGCACTAGTCTACGCTGTAGCAGTAGTAGTTTAAGTTTCTATCATATAGTACTTTCAGAAACCACTACTACAGGTCCTGTTCTACGTATTCAAAATATACTTATGTCATGAAGTGAGTGGACTACTCATTGGTTAAAGGTAAGATATTCCCCATTTGAAATCCATAACATAATCACCTAAATATGATGAGATTCCTATTCTCATCAATTGGTTAAGAACAAATATTTATATGTTAAACAACTCGTGATCCACACCTTACTGTCAATGACCACCATTCACATGGATCACTTATTTAAACACAATATGTCTTTTCCAAACGAAATTGTGTACAAAAAAAAAAGTAAATTCACAAACGATTTCTGAAAATAAATTTTTTTATTAAAATATTCGATATTTACATCAGAAACCTAATCTAAGAGGGCATACTTTCCAACACTTATCTTTGTAAATGCTTTAGGTTTCGGCATTTTTGTATATATTTTGTTGGATTGTACGCCAAAGTATACTCGTTCACCTTCAAATTTGGTCATAACACTTTTATTAAAAATTTCAACAAATCTAACAGTCGGATCATTAATTTGAAGTTCCTATCCTTGTAAATGCCTTAGGTTTTTGGTATTTTTATTGATGTTTTATTGGATTACATGCTAATGTATATCCGATTACATTCAAATTTAGTCATAACACTTTTTTTTAACAATTTCAACAAATCTAACGGTCGAATCATTAATTTGATATGCTTATCTTTATAAATGCCTTAGGTATTCGGTATTTTTGTAAAATTTTATTAGATTGTGTGTCAAAATATATCTGATTACTTTCAAATTTGGTCATAACACTTTTCTTAACAATTTCAACAAATCTAATGGTCCGAATCATTAATTTGAAGTGCCTATCTTTGTATATATAGTATATATACATATGTATAAATATATACATATATATATATGTAGTGTTTGTAGATAATATATATATATAGTGTATATACATGTGTTTGTAGATAATATATAAAGTGTATATACATAATATATATTTTTGAATATATAGTGTATATATATTTTTGTGTGTATATGAATATAGTGTAAATATATTTTTGAATGCATACTTACATATAGATATATGTATATATCATATATATATATGTATTAATATATATGCATGTATGTATATATTTATTAATATTCTATATTAATTTATACACACATGCGCGCGAGCGCACACACACACACACACGCATATATATTAAAATAGTATTTTCCTATATATATATATATTTATATATTTATTTATATGCTACATTAATATAGATATGTGTGTGTGTGTGTATATGTGTGTGTGTGTGTTTATACATGTATAAATATATATGTATATATATTTATATATTTATACATATATATATATATATATATACATATATATATGTATATGTATACAAATTTATATATGCATAATATTTATACATATATATATAATATTCATATATATATATACATATCTATATATGTATATTTGAGTATGAATATATGTAAGAATATGTACAAATATATGTGTATATATGAATATCTATATTTGGATATATATATGTGGGTTACTATATGTATGGATGTGTGTGTGTGTGTGTGTGTGTGTGTGTGTGTTTCATATATAGGAATGTGTGTATATATATATATATATATATATGTATAGATGATATAGTTAACAACATATAAATTTTTAAAGTTACATAAATGTACAAAATAATTTATTATATTGAGTAATATTGTTTAATTTTAAATTTACTATGATTATTATTATTTGTTATAATTATTATATTTAAAAAATACAAAATGAAGGTAGAATAGCTTAAAAAAAAAAAAAAAGATTGTGTCAAACAAGTCACTTAGCCCAGTGGTTAAGTGTACAACCTCCAATATGGAGGTTGTGCATTCGAATCATGCAAGGTTGGAGAACGCAATCCAGCATGCCTTTTCCACAAAAAGCGCTACGCCCAGTGTACGAGGAGGTCTGCGGTCCACTAGTTAAAAAAATTCAAAAAATTTTACTTAAAAAAAAATTAATAATGATTCAGTGAGGAATTTGTTTTGTGGCCATTGACCCCTTTTGGCGATGAAATTTTTTATATTCGCGAGGAATATTTTTGTTGCTATTAACCCCTTTCGGTGACGAATTTTTTTGTATTGGCGATGAATTTTTTTTGTCACAAAAGTAATATATTTTCTCACCATAATATTTAATTTTTATATAAAATTATATTTTTAGCGACGAAGTTTTAGCGACGAAAAGTTTTTGTCGCTGAAAATCATCATTGACAAAACTTCAACCTTTGGCAACAAAATTTTTATACCTTTTAGCGAGGAAATTTTTCCTAGCAAAAAGTCTATGCTTTAGCTAGGAAATTTTTTCCTAGCTAAAGGGCACTCATTGGCGACTAAATTCAGAATTTCCTCGCCAAGAAGCTTTGGCGACGGCGTTTCAGTGAGAACCTGGCGAGGAAGTTGTTTTTGTCAAAGAAGGCTTTGAAAGGGCTCTGACTAGGAAATTATTTTATCGTGGAAGGCTTTTTTTTTTTTGTAGTGTGACACAATCTAAATATGTTCAAACTATTGGAAGTTTGATGCATCTAATGAATTTCATAAAACCAGACACTGCATATGTTGTCTGTAGGTTGAGTAGATATACTCGTAATCCAAATTATAAGCATTGCACTATTTTAATATGACTAATAAAATATTTGAAAGGAACCATAAACTATAGTATCCTATATGAAAGTTATTCCACTGTACTACAAGGGTATAATGATGCAAATTAGATCTCAAATACGAATGAGTGAAGATCCACTAGTGGTTTCATATTCCCCCTCAGTGGAAGTACAATTGCATGGAAGTCATCCTCGCAAACGATTCTTGGAAGATCTTCTATAGAGTCAGAGTTAATAGCTTTGGAATTAGCTGAAATTGAGGCTGATTGATTAAAAAAATTCTTATATGATATTCCTTTAGGTATAAAACCTATGCATTCATTATCCATGCACTATGATTAACAAGTGGCCATTCCCATTGCCAAGAATAACTCATACAATGGAAAAATATTTATACGTGAAACTAAGACATGATGTTGCAAAATAGTTGCTAAATATGGAATAATTTCCATTGATTTCACAAGGTCAGAAGTGACTTTGACCAATCTTCTGACCAAACCCTTGAGAAGAAAATTAATTTTAGAAACATCGAGAGGAATGAGATTAAAGTCAATTGAGTATTCAATTATAATAGAAATGTAACTTATATGATTGGAGATCCCATGTATTAGGTTCATATGGGTAACAATAAGTCAAAGTTGACTCCAAAAGCACAGATGTTAAGTCCTTTTTTATGGTGTGTGAATAATACTTATAACTACAAATTACTAAGTGAGGTTGAGTTAAACTCTTAATGGATTCATGTCCGTTATGGATGATGTAGCTACCCAGTGTATACTTGATGAATTCACCTATATGAGTATAGAATGTGGCTTGTCCTATAAGATTATTATTGGCTAATTTCTAGAGCACTCATAAATAACTAGGCATGTGCACAGCCTATTTGCCCAAAATAGTGATGAACAACAAAATAGTGATGGTAAAGTTGAATAATAAAATCTCTAATTTATAATAAGAGGTTATTGGTTTATAGAAGTCATAAACTTCACCAATACCTCAGTAGGTTATATTTTATTATTCTGTGTTTGGTTCATAATCCAAAAGACACCAAGCTTAAAACCTTTATCTATGAATATAACCTAGCATTTCCTTAACTTCTTTCTTTATTGAATTATTTTGAAATATATGTGGGGAATTGTAGGAATATGTTATATTTCAAAAGGAATTTAATACCACATGAAAAGTCTGACGAAGTTTTAAACACAATATATTGTATTATAATGAATGGGAGTAGTAAGCATCTAGTAGTTGTGGTTGTTGTGGATAGTATGTGGGAAAGGAAAAAATAGGAGAGTTGGTCCTAAAGGATGAAGATGGGTTTGGAAGAATTAGGGATATTTGATTTTTTATTTTTGGCCTTACCTCTATTAACTACGTAAGGCTCCTGTGTAAATAGTCACAAATTTCTATTATAGTTGTGGTAGTAGAGACCAACATAGTCGAGAAAAAAAAAATAAGGGATTGAAATAAATGAAAAAAAGATATGAATCTAAGTTACTAGAAAGAAAATAGATGAGGAATAAAAACAATCATTTGCTCCTCATCCAAAATATGATTATTTTTTTTTTCTTCTTTCAATTTTACTTCTCAACCTTTTGACCATATAACAACCGTGCTTGCCTCCATTAGTGTTGTGTTTGAATTTAGGTATAAAAATCATATAAAACTAAGCACATTCCCAATCAAGTTTAAATTAAAACGTTAACACCAAATTACACATATGAGCAAGTGTACTCATCATTAGGCATAACATAGGGTTCAAATGAATGTCGATCCTCCAGGAACAAGTATGCATTAATCACTTTTCTTTCATTGTTTAACCGACTCAATAAAGTGGAAAAAGAAATAAAAATAAAATAAAATAAAAGAATATATACATATCAAGGATGGAGAATTATGTAACTCAAACAATTATTTTGACAAACATGATCTTAAAGTACTCAACCGTTATCATAAATAATTACTCTCTTAGCATCATGAAGGATTAAGATAGATTCACTTCTTTTTCAATCTATGAAATCACTATTTTCTAGACAAATTAACATCACATATTCTGTCTCAACTAATTCACCCAAAAGATGCATCAAACACAAGCCTTGATTAAATTTCCATATTCTGGCAAACTTAAAATATGAAATTAACCAATGAATCCATATTCTGGCAGACATCAATTAACCTTTAATTACTCCATCCTTAGCAATTAACCCATTTTTCAAGCAAGTTAAGAGACAACAAATATGAAATCAATAAATTGAAACCACCATCAACCCACTTTTCAAGCATGTCAATAGAAAGAAACAACCAACTAATCTCGTAATAAGCATAAGTAATTAAATACTAAGAATAATAATCAATTAATCAAAAGATCAAAGTAACTCTAAAAATCATGAATACCTAAAACGATGTCAAATTACAATAAAACAATTGATACATCACTGTTCAAGAAAAAGAAAACAAAAGTAAAAGAAAGCACTCATAGACAAGTCTCCTTCTTCTTCCTTTGTAGACCCTCTTGCACAATCCTCCTTGAATTGAAGAATTCCTCCTTAATTTGAGTGAATTTTTGTTATGATCTCTGAATCCTCTCTTTTCTCTTGTGTTTTTCCTTTATTTATAGGCTTTAGAAGTGCCTAATTTTGTTCATCTAGGGTTTCTGGCCGACTAGAGGTAGGAAAATACTAAAATTCTGCAAATTATCAAAAACTGCGCATGAAAATCGAGGCATTGCCTCGGCATCAGGGCACAGCCGGCGCCGGCACCGGTTGCGTTCTGTCTCTCCAGTCGTTCGCCAATTTTTTTTTTTATTTTCGCGCCAACCTTTCCAGAGTACAGGCGGTGCCACCTCTAGCCTCCTAACCAGCACCGGATTGGTTCTGTTCAATTCTGCTTCACTAATTTTTTATTGCCTCAAAATTCATGCCAGCAGCATGTGGCTAGCGCAGCTCCCCTGTCTTGGCCGGCGCCACCTCTATTCTATTTTGCAACGTTTTTATCTTATTTTACCCCTAAAATCTAAAATAATGCACAAAGTACCTTTCTAAAGGTAAAATCTCAAATATGAAGGAATATGACCAGTTATTGAACACAATGTATCACAAATAGCCTCAAATAACTAGGAAATATATGACTAATTTAGGCCCTATCAATTAGTCTCTTCTATGGTTGTGGTGGTTGGGGCAAAAATAAACCAAAAAGATAGATGAGAGATTTATAAAAATGAAAATATCATTGGTAAAAACAAAAAGATAAAAACTTCTTCTATTTGAGATCATTTCAAACAAGTACAACAAAATGATGGGTTTGGACAAACCAATCCACTCACTGCAAGAAGAGATATACAAAAACTATTTAAAAGCAACTAGCCATCTAAATCATCATTTGGAGTACTGATATCTTGTTTACAAGATGATATTGTCAAGGCACACTACAGGAAAAGTGTCCTTTAGTAACGGCGTAATGTTGTTACTAATGACCTTTAGTGATGAAAAATTTGTTGTCATTAAATCAATGTCGCTAAAGGTATGGAGTAGCAACAACTTATTCTT